>JAOWLH010000012.1:4025000-4550000 GCA_027405865.1 Salix purpurea
GTCAAGAAACTCACCCCCGTTATTTCACAGTGACGTCAAAGAAAAAGCCTTAAAGAAAGGTGTTTTCAGATTTCGGAAGCTGTAGTGAGAGCTCCTCCGATGACGATGAGGATGACATGGCATGGTTTGAATAGAGATTGAAGAAGAAACGGCATAGAATGGAGGGTGTAGGTTTATGTGATGGGGCTGCGTGTAGCGAATTAGCGAGAGCGATATTGAAGATTGGAGAGATACCTGAGAGAATTGAGAATTCGGAACAACGCGCGGCAAATGATGGAGTTGGAGAAACAGAGGATGGAGTTCACTAAAGAAGTTAGTTTGAAAGACTGGATATGTTTATTGATGCTCAACTGGAGCTCACAAAGAAAAATGAGTCATCATGAGTTGTCATTGCTAAAAAATGGCAAGTTCCATTTTAATGAGTCGTTGATGGTTGTACACTTTACGTGTAGTGAGCTAGGAAACTAATAAGTGAATTTTTGGAATTCTAACGAATTTGTTTTCAAAAATGTTTTCATTTTATAAATGTTATTAAAATAATATATATTTTTTAAATTATTTTTGAAATAAACACTTGAAAATAATCTAAAAACATAGAAGAAAATTTAATTTAAAATAAAAAATAAAAAATATTTAATTTTTTCAAAAATACTTCTAAAAATACTCAGTAATTTGGGTGTTATAAATGACTTTCATGTCAAATTTTCTAGTTCTGCCCGTTCTCTGGATCGTAAGGCAGGAGATGTTGGTATTCAGGACTGATTCTCTTCAGTTAACTATTTTGACAAATTTGTGGTTCACACACACTGATATTTTTGATTCGTGGAGCGAGTTTAAGCTTGCTAATTTGTGTTTAGGATGGTCAAACTGAGTCATCAAAGACGGATTCGGCTCAGCAAACGCGTGTTCGAGGGTGGTCAACCGAAGCCATTTTGACATGAATGAGGTTAGGCCCAGCTTAGGGTTCACGCTTTGCTGATTTCTGCAGGCAGCTGCTCAGAGGTGATTTGATTGTACCTCCCAAGTACCAATGGGGCTTTAGCATGGAGTGAAGTCCCGTTGGGTTGAACACGCAGACTACTCAATCTGTAAAATTGGACTTCCTTTAGTCTGTAAGCTATCCTGCTGGGATCTTTGTTGCCAGAAATGCACTATTTTTCTTCTTCTTCTTCAAAATGGACACTCGCTTCGGAATCTACTGCTTGCTCCTATCCTGCAAGATATTGACCAATTGCTAAAAATGGCCCGTGACAAGGACAGGACGTGGAAATAAAGAAGATTGTTTGGACAAAATGCAAAAAAAACGAGAATAGATAAAAAAAAAGTTACTATTAGAATACTAAAATTAGAATATTATATTAAAATTCGAATACCGTATATTATCAATATAACAGTGATTAAATAATAATAATAAAAAAAAAAAAAATGAAAGACGGAAGGACCTTTTATTTTCAAGCCTGCTTGTTGTGTAATGTTACATAAGAATTAATTATATTGGTAGTCCAACGATTTTTTTTTATTAACTTGTATATCCGGAACAGCTTGCATGTAACTCAATTAATTCTACTACTCCTAAAATTAATGATTATATAAGCTTTTAATTATAATTATATTAACAATAATAACAATCACAAAATTCAAATCTAAAATCATAATTTTAATCCCAAACTCACACCACAGTTTGAGGATAATTGGGCTAAGGTAGGGCAGCGGCTCTTGATTGGGCTAAGGTAGCGCGACCCGCCATCGATAATTGGCTGGTCTTCCACCTACTTGCCTCTCTTGAACGTGATTAATAATATCATGTTATGGGGCGCTTGTCACACGATCATGGAGTGCAGGGAACCCAGGAAACTTCCTGATGGTTCCTTGTTTTGCTGAAACCAATACCTCTACAGGGTAGAGTAATGAGCCAGTAATATAGTTTGAAGTTGTTGATGAGTTTGACTTGCTCAAATTTGACTGTGGTGTTTGGTTTCCATGCTAGCGATGGTAATGGGCAAGGTATCGTATTTGTGACTTTCTATGCAAATCTTGAATCCCCCCCCATTCCTTTCCCCAATTACAACGTTCTCATTTCTTGATCAGAATCAGAAATTGCTGTTCAACTCTTGTGTATCTGTGGATTCATGTTGTGTATCTGAAGGAAGTCCAACTCGGGGTACATCAAGCATTTGATCTCCCAACTACGAATTTGAGGTACTCTGTTCAAGCGTACACGCGAATATTTATTGATCTACAACTTTATCAGATTTGATTAAATAGAGCAAATACATTAGTTTTAATCGTACTTGATTTGGCACAGCACAGTAGTTAGATGGGTTCTGTTTGGCATTTGATCTGTCTGGCCGTCTCTCTACCCGAGATGCTCGTCTACGCGTATGCCCTCACAGTGAAAAATCAGGCATATGCATGTGCTTGGGCATGCACACATGCATCGCAAACATGATCTCTTCTGTATATTTTCATGTCTGGATTTGCAATCGTAACCTGATATCATCATACTGTGGTTACGTTGCTGGTAAACTTGAGATTGTGTTCCAGTTGTGATCTGATAAAAAACTTTTGGTGTTTTTTTTACCCTAGGAACAGGGAAGTTGTTGAAATTGCTCGAAGACCTATTTTTTCAAAGGGGGGCTCCACTTCCAGTGTGTGTATCTCCATGAAACCCTCTTTTGATCTCCAGCTTAAGAGTGGAAGTCCTCCGCCTCGTCATTCTGAGGCCGTCTCATCGTCAACAGATGAAGCTTTTAAGAAATGGTCATGATCTACCGGTCAAGTTCTTGGCTGTAACATTATTCTGCATGCATCATGAGTTGTCATGCTAAAGATTTTCCGTACTTTCTAATCTTCCAAACAGTAATCTGTGTCAGCTCCTTACATTCTTTGGCGTGTTATTTTTCATGTAAGTGATAAGTGTGTGATCAGCTTCTATCTCAATATAGGCTACTCAGTGCTGATTTAACTTGTTTCTCCTTCAAATGATGTTCATGGGACAACCGAGGATAAAAGTGGAAATGAAAGATAACCTTTTCCTGCTCATCACTCACTTGGTTAGATTTTTTGGAATGATGAATGATGTGGAAATTAAATCTCTGTGGAGGTTTAGGCAAACAAGTCGTTGCTCTATAACCTCACCTGCATGATCAAATTGTTCTATGGAGGTAATTACTTTTGGTTTCGGGTACATCCAATTCTGACTTGTGGGAAGTGCTGTTAGCGTATATGAACTCACTTACCTTCAAAGCCTCCACCACATTAATCTTTGGATTCGCACAGCACCAACTAAAGTGAATGGGCATTTTGTGGGGCTGGCTGCATCATTAGCCGATGCTATAGGTCTTGCTGAATACAGGACGTTTCCATGATGGCAGTTATGATGTTTTGATGCGCAACACTGTTGGCTCTAGATGGAAATTCTGGTCACTGTACCGAACCACCGATCAACTCAACATTCAAGAACTTCTCAGCAATCCCTGCCTACCCAGGCTGTTCATATGCCCAAGGACTGCTCAGCAATCCCTGCTGTCTGATCTTATGACGACGCCATAGCATCAGGATAACCAAGGCGTATGGGAATGTTAATTGATGATTCGATTTGGTCGGTTGTTGCTGAAATCAATCTGTGATCTGCAGACACTAATTACGCAGTACATGAATGTACGGACACACAGTTCATGCTGAACTATAGATTAGACTCTAAATTTGCTACCAGGATTCAGTTCAATACCATCCAAGGTTTCAACAATTCAGAGAAATCTTAATTCTTGATTGGGAACATAACTAGAAAGGAAAATTCTTCAGATTTACATTACATGAGCAATAGGAGAGAAAAACAGAGAAATCCATTAAAATATATATGGGAATTGGCTGAAATCATTCATGGTGTCAGATGAATTCTGGATAAAACTGTCAACCAATCCACCACAGGCAGGAAATTCAGCGAAATTTGGTATCATGCTACCATGATCATTCAAGATGGGAGGAGAATTGGCAGCGTACCGAGCTAGGCGAGCTCTAGCAATGGCAAGATCAACCTGTAGCTCTACCATTTTTCTTTGCAACAAAGCTATAGCACCAATGCAACCATAGACAGGATCTCTAAGCCTCGCCTCAGCTTCATAAGCAAGAGAATTCACCGTGTCTTCTCGTTGCTCTTCAGGCACCTCAATCAAGATCTTGCTCACATTGCTTGCACCAAAAACCTTGTGCACCTTGACAAATTTATTAGGCTCATCTGAGCGAAAATACGGAGCAAATATGCAATTCGGTGTGCATCTTCTTTTCAGAAACTTACAAGCTGCACACGAAGAGCTTGCACGAGGCTCGTGATTCCTCATACTTGATACAGCATCCACTCCTATAATACCCTTTCCTTCCTCCTGTCTACCTTGTATAAATAGGCTTGCAAATGGGTTAAAGTAACAGTGTTTAGGTATTTGTAGATGTAGGCTGATTTAAGCCTATTAGTGCTAATAATGTTCGAGTACAGGACTTGCATGGGCCAAGTAACTGGTAATAGATGACAATTTTTTAACCAATGCTCTGTCAGATTTTACGATTGTGCAAGATGTGAAGCTAAGGAAAGCTAAGAAAAAAATTCCTGCAGGAATGGTCTGAATAATAGAATGTGGGGCAACATTATATCTAGTGGTGATTTCTGATGAGACATGATGGTTCATCAGCAAGGATGGGATATCTCATTGAAATTGATTGGAGAAAAGAAACTTCACGGGAAAAGGTAAACACCCTTCAAGAAAGTTGGCCCTATCCACAAGATGGAAACCTCGAGGGTGGAAAGTCCAGACGGGAGTCTACATCAACTAGTGGGGTGGGAGCCGAGAAGAAATATCACCGCAGAGACAGACATAGACCATGCTGGGCTGTTCCTCGATCCGAGCCTTTTTCCCTCTTGACATGTTCAATAAAAATTAAGATAGCTATCCATGCTCTCGCGAAAAGGGAAAAATATAGCGATAAAATTTTAAATTCAGGATTTGTTTGTTTTAGTGTCTGATTCTATGTATAGCGAGTAGCAAAAATAACCGAGCCTTTTCCTGATCTGGGCATTGCGGTAATTTACTTTCTAATGATTTATAAGATAAGACCACTTCTTTCTTTAGACATTAATAAAAATGCTAAAAATGTATATCTTCTTCCAAATAAAAGCCTACTAATATTTTATAGCTAAAACATGCGTAGCTTTTTTTTAATCCTAGTTTTTACTTTATTCGGTGACCTTGGCTTGTATCCCTCCTCGCTGTATTTTAGATACTTAGCCAGTTTAGTGGATAAATATACTATTGTTTGCAAAAGAGTGAAGTGAGGTGAGCTTTTTTATATTTAAATATATATCTTTTTATCTATTTTTATGACCAGAATCCAATAAATGTTACCGTAGATAATAAATAAGAATTTCTCTGAAAATAGAATTTGAATTTAAAAAAAAAATACCTAGAGCAAATAATTAATTGAATTCTTTTATGGATCTTAACTATTGATGATCAGTGTTCACTGAAGTGAACGAGATGATTTTTTCTTTTCTATTATTATTTTTTTAATTTATGGAATCTCATATAAATGTCATGGCATCTTGTTTATACTTGATTTTACAAGAATTTGTTTTTGTTGGTGTATAGTCTAGGTGAAAGAACTATTTTAAAAAATAATCATAAACTTGGTGGAGTTCATCATTTGGATCATGAATCTGGTTGGTTAAATCATGAAACTCATGTTTATAATATATGTTAATATCAAGTGAAAGAATTATTTAAATATATAATCATAAATTCAATAGAGTTCATCATTTGGATCATGAATTTGGTTGGTTAAGTCGTGAAATTCATGTTTATAAGATATGTTAATATCTTGATATTAAAAAAATACATCTTATTTTTTTTTTAAAAAAAAAACCATGTTTTTATTGGGTGTTTTCACTACTTTTAAACTCTCCAAGTAGACTAGATCGAGTCAACATAACTAATGCATGATTGATTTTCAAATTCAAGCCTAAAATTCTATTTATCATCATGGTCAAAAGCTCATTTTGTTTATCTTTTAGTCTCTCAATTACAAGAGAGGAGAGAAAATTGTCAACAAAATTTATTCAACAATGAAAGTTCGATAATCATGGTTCTTGACCTTATTTATAGTCTAATTGTATATCTTTATATCAATTTAGATGTGTTTTGTTAATGTTGACATATAAGGTGTTGTATACATCTTTTTCTCAAAATAATAAAAGATGGGATATTTAGTATTTCACCCTTAAAAAATATTATAATAATAATCAAGGCAAACATTGGGCCTAGCTTATAGGCCCAAGTATTGTTGGTTTTTATTTTTTTATTTTGACCAAGTATTTGAGATATATTTTTCAAACTTATTAACCATGATAATTTATATACTCTTTCATTTTAACATGTTTATCAAATTATATAATGTTTGTTTTTTTATTAGAATGTCATTTTTTCCTGTTCAATTATCATCTACCTAGTATGCAAAAAAGGCAATAGTCATAATAAATTTCTCATGAATATTAGTTTAAAATCAAATTTTATCTTGAAGAAATTTAAATATGTTATAGATATTGTTTTATCAGATATTTTATTTTTATTTTTTTAGCATCCAATCATATACCAAACACATACCCACCATTTTAATATATATATATATATATATATTAACTTGCGCGGATAATCACAAAACATTTTGTTTTCTAAATAGTGATTCTAGTTAAAAAGAAATATCTTTACTAAATTAATCAAGATATATGTTAATAAGATAAATGAATTTACATAAGATGAAAATATGTTTATTTATTATAATTAATATATTTATTATCAGCACATAATTTATTTTATTAAATGGACATGTTAACAACACTTGTGTTTTTTTTTCCTGCATTAAATAGAAGAAAGAAAAGCTCCAAGACATGGAATCGCGGAGAATCAAACTAGCTAGCAATGTCTAGTTAATTGCAACAATAGATAAGAAGTCCTCTAGTTGCCTTTCAAGCCTGGCAATTTCTTACAATCTTATATTAACATTTGAAAAAGTAATTGAATCATGAACTAATAAGCTTACACAAACAAAAAAGTTTATGAAATTCGACGAGTTTTCCGTTTAATGTATCCACCTTTAGCTATCAATTCAGGGGATGAGTTAGAAAAATGTCACTTCAAGCATTTTGTGGCAGGGAGTAAAAAAAGGGACGTATGATAATTGCCTCCATGCTCCTCCGAGAGGTCCACCTGTTTAATGCCCGTCGTTTTCACAGAAACAACCCCCCCACCACCACCCAAAAGAAACGCCTGTCCAGCATTGTGCTTCACGCGCCACCCCCTTGAATATTTTTCACGGCCAGAGTAATCGACGGCCCTCGAAATCAACGGACAGTGCCGTGCACGTGCTAGAGAGTAAGTTTGATGGAGGAGAGATATCGGGTCGGCCCAGATAGTAGTATTGATCATAGATAGTGGATGGTATTGCAAAATTCCCGGCTCTTCCCCAAGCCCCAAAAATTGCACTCCAATAAAGCACCAGCACGTGGTTAAAATTAGGACTTGTGGGACCACCGAAACTAGTAGCTAAGTGATAGTGTTCACCGCCTAAACTAGGGAGGAAAGGTGATGGGTGCTCCAACTTTTAAAAAGACAATTAAAATTTCGAGTCATTTTTTTCTGAATTCCCTTGTCTGCCCAAGAAAAACTTCTCTTTAAATCATGGTTAATTACACGGCTGACCTCTAGGGACACGTGGAGGAGGTGATGGGAAAAAGGGCTTGAAACGAAGGTCATGAAATTAAATGGGTTTGACTTGGGCTTGAATTTGTTGACCTTTAAGCATGACTACAAAATTGCAAGTTATGGACCCAGACGAATTGATCCAGTGGTTGTCTCAAATTTATGGCGGCGACCATTCAGGCGATCGGAAAGTAGAATCCATTGAAAAGTACACGAGAGCATCGAACATTGATGGCAAGGAGCACGACCTCGCCTTCATTAAATGCCACCACGTTGGTGCTTCTTGGACAAAAGAGTCCTGCACTGGCCCTTAAATGCCATGGTGGTCGGTCAAGCTAGGGCCGGTTCTCTTTTGCCGACTTATTTGGGGTGTTTAACTGTGTTTTAAAAGTATTTTTAAAAAATATATTTTTTTATATTTTAAATTAAGTTTTTTTATTGTTTTTAGATCATTTTCATGTGACGATGTCAAAAATATATTTTTTTAAATAAAAAAATATTATTTTGATATATAATTTTTTCAAAAAATACTTTAAAAATTAACTCTTATCACATTCTTAAACAGTCACTCGCATTAAACTGAAAACAAGTCTGAGTAGGGTGCAATTACTTGAGACAATTAAGTTTAGCTATTCAAATAATTTGGTTATCTTTAGTCTGGATTTTCTTTTGCGATATATATCAAATCATGTAAATAATTCAAGTGTAGAACTATGCGATTCTTGACGTCTCCTCTTAATTTTTGCATGCGTGATAATAACATGAACAACAAACCTACTTTTGCTAGCTGCCGCCTCGCTTCTATCTAAATATTATTCAGCTACACATGAGCAAAACCAACCACTCACCAGTGCCGGCCCAATCCAGTCATGCGGGCTGAGAGGGCCCAAAGCTCTCACTTATTAGGTGTTATGATGAAGCAAAAGCCCATTTCCGATCCATCGGTTTTTGTCTCTCACAGTTATTATCACCGACCCAGAGCTGGCCTGGGCAAGGGTCCGGGTCCGGGTCACACGGGTTGATCCGGATCAAACAAGAAAAATTATACAAAAATAGTTGAGATTTTAATACCCCACATGAAAAAAAATTAAAAAAATTAAGAGATAATTTACATTTATGTAAATTATATATAGTTATCCCATATGAAAAACCTAAGAAAAAAACAATCGAATGTCAGCTATATATATAATTATTTTATATTAAACATAATTTATATTGATGTAGTTTATAAAATCTTTTGGTAAATTAATTTTATATTTTTTGGGGTTTATATATATATATATATATATATATATAAGTCAGATGCTACAAAAATTATGTCAAGTAATTAAAGTTTAACCAAGACAATAGCAAATATGATTTTTATCTATTTTGGTGATGCAACTTATTGTGATGTTATCGTTTAGACTTTTAAAGTGGAATTTGAATGATTTTAGTAAATTGCTTTTGTGATGGGTGATGTCTGAGTGACGGTGAGTTTTTAATGTTTTTTTTTCTTTTTCTTTTTGGATATGATATCTATAATTCATTTATTTTATTGAATTATTACTAAATATTTATTTCGTGGTTCACCTGTTATCATTACCAATAATTTAAATCAAACCATTAAATCACATAATTTTATTAGATTTAGTTAGAGTTATTTGATAATATAAAAAAATACGATCATCATTTGAGTATTTTTTTTTATACACTAAAAAAACTCTGACCTTCCTTGCGATGAATCACGGGTCACTTTATCAAAGCAATCGCTGAAGCTCATTGATAATATTCAATGAATTCTTATGACTATACATTTGTTAAATATCACCACGTTACTTTCAACTATCTGGCCCGATTACTTGGGCAGCGGGGAAGCGTCGACCGTCTCGCATGCAATCGGCGAGCATTTTTTACTTGTATCAAATTTCAGATCTCTAGTAGACTAATTGATGGATTAAAAAAAATATTATATATGAAAAATAAACATTAATTGTAGACCTCGTTCCCATAATCCATCCATTGAACTCCAATGGTATGTGTGTGTGTGTGTGTGTGTATATATAGTTGAAGAGCATATTAAGGTAATAAAGAGAGAATTAAAATGATCATAATAAAATCCATGTCGTGGCGGGTGCAGTATGTTAGAGAATAATATAAATCATATTATAGTGTCTCACTTAAAAGCTTAAACTTTTAGGTGAGATGGTTTCTTAACATGGTATTAAAGCCTTGTTGACCCAACGGTCACGAGTTCGAATATCACCATCCCTATTCTATTTGATAAAAATCAAGCACAAGGTGATGTGGACCTGTGCAAGTTTCAAGCCCAAAAGGTTTTCACTTAAGGGGCGTGTTAGAGAATAATATAAATCATATTATAGGATCTCACTTAAAAACTTAAATTTTTAGGTGAAATGATTCTTTAATACAGTACTTAACCACTAAGGTCAATCTGTACCCGAAGCCTCAGAGCTACCTTATAAGACTTTGGACACACATATTTGCAAGCAACTAAGAAGGCTTGTTCAATTCAACACTTATTTTGAATATTTATAAGAATTGGCGGGGAATATCAACTAACCCACCGAATCCGGTGATTCCTCCAAGTGGCAGCAGCCCAGCGAGTCCTCATTTCTCTTCCACCACCCTTCCTCGTCTCTTACGTTGACTGTACAAAAGGAAACAGTAAAAAATGTATCAAATATTCAAATATTTTCTTTGTGAAAGAGAGATTTAATGTCTGGAAATCAGAAAGAAGACAATTTTTCCAAGTTATCTAAATCTTAACTGGAAGCTTGGACTGTAACAATGAACAGAAACTAACTCATATTGGGTAAGAGGCCATGAATGTAGCTCTCCCTCCTATCATGATCTCCTCAGGTTTTTTGCCAACTGGGTCTTTGGTGGAATCACTGACTCATCTATCCAATGAAGTTGCTTCGGTGGAAAAGCTTCCCTTCGTACAATTCAGGAACATTTCAACCATGATAAGGAGGATCAAACTTCTTTCTTCTTTGTTCGAAGATATACGAGAAATAAACAGTCCACTTCCTCCATCTTCCATCCTGTGTCTAACCGAGCTCTTTTCTGTGATCCAAAGAGTCAAGCTTTTGATTCAAGGGTGCAAAGATGGCAGCTCCCTTTGGGGTCTTACACAGACAGAATTTTTATCGAATCAATTCCACGTGCTAGTGAAGGAAATGGGCGGGGCACTTGATATCCTTCCTTTAAGCTTGCTTAATTTAAGCACGGATACAAGAGAGCAAGTTCAACTTCTTCACAGGCAAGCAAAGAGGGTTGATTTGCTTGTTGACCCTCGAGAACTTCAAAAAAGAGAAGAGCTTTTACAGATAATGACGAGCAACAATCAGATGAACAGCAGGGACAAGGGATCCGTTGATTTTGTCAAAGTGAGAGAAGTTTTGAGCTGCATTGGTTTGAGAAGTCAACTGGATTATGAAGAAGAAATTTCGAAGCTTGAGGCAGAAGCAGAGAAGCAGGCAGGCACGGGAGGACTTTTTGTGGTTTCCATTATAAACAATCTTATCTCTCTTGTAACATATTCCAAGTCCGTGATTTTCATTGACAGAGATAAAGAGGAGATAAAAAAAAACTTCAAGCAGCGGTCTGCGAATAGAAATCAAGATGTTTCTTCATCTTCTCGGTCAGTACTTTCAAATATACCAGATGAATTCCGGTGCCCTATTTCCCTTGACTTGATGAAAGATCCTGTGATAGTTTCATCTGGACACACTTACGATCGAAATTCAATTGCTGAATGGATCAACTCAGGGCATCAAACTTGTCCTAAGAGTGGGCAAAGACTAATTCACATGGCCCTGATACCTAATTATGCACTGAAGAGTCTGGTGCATCAGTGGTGCCAAGATAACAATGTCCCGTTAATTGACGATTCATCTTCCTCAAAATTTGAGAGAAGCAGCAGCATGAGCAAGTTAAGTGAGAAAGGTATCGATCACAAATCCGCTACAAAAGCTGCCATGGATACTGTCAAAATGACAGCTGAATTTTTGGTCGGTAAGCTAGCAATGGGGTCCCCAGAAGTTCAGAGGCTGGCAGCTTATGAGCTGAGATTATTAGCAAAAACTGGAATGGGTAACCGCAGGATAATTGCCGAGGCAGGAGCCATACCTTTTCTGGTGACTTTACTGAGTTCTACTGATCCAAAAATTCAAGAAAATGCCGTCACTGCCATGCTCAACCTTTCCATATTGGAAAACAACAAGACATTAATAATGTCTGCCGGTTCAATTGACAGCATAATAAATGTTCTTGAATCAGGGAAAACCATGGAGGCAAGAGAAAATGCTGCAGCAACAATCTATAGCCTGTCGATCATAAACGATTGTACGGTGACAATTGGCACCCGTCCTAGAGCATTCTCAGCCCTGGTTGGGTTGCTGAGAGAAGGCACGTCAACTGGAAAAAAGGATGCTGCAAGTGCCCTATTCAATCTATCAGTCTATAAAGCCAACAAGGAAAGTGTTGTGGTTGCCGGGGCAGTTCCTTTGCTCGTTGAAATGTTGATGGATGACAAGGCGGGCATAACAGATGATGCCTTGGCATTGCTGGCTCTGCTTCTGGGCTGCTCTGACGGGCTGGAGGAGATAAGAAAGAGCAGAGTTCTTGTGCCGCTTCTTATAGATCTGTTGAGATTTGGATCCACCAAAGGGAAGGAGAACTCCATAACTCTGTTGTTGGGGCTGTGCAAAGATGGAGGAGAGGAGGTTGCGAGGCGCCTGTTAGTAAATCCGAGAAGTGTTCCTTCCCTTCAAAGCTTGTCCGCGAATGGTTCCCTAAAAGCCCGAAGAAAAGCTGAAGCACTGCTTAGATTACTGGATAGATGCTGCTCGCAATCCCATAATCCTGCTGGATAGCAAGAATTTACAAAAAAAGAGTGTAAATTTCTGGAAATCATATAAACTATACTGATGTTCATTTGTCACTGTAATTTACTATCAGAGTTTAGTATGAAAGAACCTGCACTGCATGTTTGTAAATCGTCGCTCACACGGGCTACCTTGCACTTCAAAGAACAGCCTCGTAAAATGTGTTCTTCATTAATTGCTTGCTTCCTATGTCAACTGGCCATTACATTTATATCAGATTTCAAAGCTAATACAAGATGCTAGCTGACATATTCTCATCGCCAACACGTTTCTTATTCATCAACTAACTCTAACTAATCCTTTTTATTCAGTTATTTACAAAGCCACGTGTTTTAAATGCTAATTGAATCTGCTGCCACCTGCTGCATTTCTCAGCTATAAAACTCTGCTGCCTTCCAATCCTGAGTTCATTCCAGCATTCACACAGGATTTTAACACAAATCTTCGCTGCTGCAATAACCTCAGCCCATGCCCCAGGCTTTGAGCCCATTTGACAATTAACAAAACATCTTTTCAATTGAACCCAAACACACTTGAACTCGCCCCAGCAGCACGCACTTGACCTTTTCTTTCTTTTTTTTTTTTTTAAAAAAAAAAAGTAAAATAAAATTGTTTCTACACTGGATGTACATTAATTTTTCAGAGTTAGATAAAAATAAAAATATTTATTGATCTATAATGACACAAAAGTTACAAGAGCGAATTGAGACCATGCAGGTTTTACAAGGCTCTGGTTCAATGTCCTACTACAAAAAGGGTCCTATGAGTAAATGGTTGAACTTATGTTTAACCAGTCAAAAGCTACAAAGGCGAGCTTTCCAGTTCATCTGTGAACCATGATTCACATTGCACCAGATCGAATGGCTGTCAATATTTACGTCTCTACCACTTCCAACTGAACATGTGGGCCATGTATCTTGTAATTCCAGTGCCAGCTTCCACTATCCATTATTTTTGGTTCCAAAGGGTTGAGCTGGACTTGCAAACCTGAGTCATACGACAAGTAAATTGATTCTGTACTGCAATAATAACATCCGCGCTATAGAAGCGCCAAGAACAATATAGTTTCATTATAGTTTCATAACACCCAAGAGACCTAACACTTGACAAACCAAACACAATGAGCATGTCTGAGACCCGTGTACTAGAGCAGAGTGGCCAAAATATCTGCATCTCTGAAGTTCCAAGATTTTTTACAGTATAGAAGAAAATTTTGGTCCCGCTGTCCTCGTAGACTGAAATCTTTCAGCCAGGTTCTTAAAACCAAGCAATCCTACAAGGACAGAAGCTGGCATCTTGTAACGCAATGAAATCCTCACTAAGTAATGTGCAAATAGGGGTCTGCGACCGTTTCCCAGTTGCCAAATAGAGTAACAGTCATGTAAAACATCAAACTGTATAAATGAAGTCTATTTAAATATACAAAAGCATCATGTGTGTGTTTTTGAACTATTTGCACGCGTGACTCTCAGTGTGGGTTTGAGTATTCAGTGACTCAGTTTTTTAACAGGTATACAGAGCAATTATGCAAGTTTTTTTTGGATATTGAATGCAAGGAACCTGAATCTCCTGATGTTATCTTCATTTTGTAGCCATCTGGTATTTCAAATATCTGATTTCCCTGAGTCAAAGGCAAAAAAAGAGTGAGCACAGCTATAGGAAGCTTTTAATATAGAATCCTAGCACAATACAATTATAGCGAGTTTAAAATATAAAAGAAAGGGAGATTCATAATAACCACTCATTCTCCAACAACCTAATTCTCTATGGCCACAATATCAGGTAAATGAATGAGAATTTGCAGTAATGCACCAATAAGCTTCCAGGTGAACGAACTTCACAAAAAGATTTAACTAATTGATCTTCTTTGTCATGCCATGAAATTTCCATCATCGTTAATTATGCCATTGAATGGAATTTTTCAGACAAGGATGCTGTACTAGGCTTCTTTTGTATCTAGTGCTTTTGAAAAGCTGTCCTAGAATTTGTTTATTTGAGTGTGTAGACCCTGCAAGCAGGCCATACCTCCTTGAAGCCTAATATTTGGAAATTTCCTCATCAACTCATGGAAAAAATAAAGATAAAAATCAGAATGGAGCTTTTGCTGCAGGTCTGGGGTGTGAGCTTTAAAAAAAAAATGAATCTTGTTTTTTTTTTTGCTTTAAATGATATTTTTTGGTGTTTTAAATCATTTTGATGTGCTGATGTCAAAAATTATTTTTAAAAAATAAAGAATATATCATTTTAATGCATTTCTAAGTGAAAATCACTTTGAAAAGCAACCGCAACCACACTCTCAAACACCTAGAGAAATGGCATCATAATCAAAACAATCTGATTAACCAGCAGCAACAGTTCTGATGTCCTGCGTCAATCTAACCTGTATAGTAACGTTGTCAGCCTCAAATTCAGCATTTCCATGCAGAATAACCTTCAATGCCTCAAATCGTTGCACATCATGCTTCCAGTATATATTGTCTCCAAAACTCCAGTTAATCCCTCTGTTCACAACTTTCACATGTTGCAGTCTACATCTTCCACACCTAGAGAAATGGCATTAAGATCATTGAATTTCATTTCAGCATATTCGAAAATTTGGAAAAGAGCACACAACTTTTCACCTGTTCCCATACTGTAATATTGGTTCACCATTTGAATCAATACTGGTTGAGCCCGTAACATTTTCAGCAATAATGATCAAGCTTCCATCAAGCTGGAGGAAGAAAACCAGATAAGCATAAAAAGTAATATCTAGCATGCCTTTTTCAAACTATTAATCTATATGTCACCTGAACATTTCTCCATGAGAACTCCGCAACCTCAATTTGTAGCTCAGAACCCTTAGATATGGATCCTCCATTAAACTGGTAAAGCGAAAGAAAAGAAACAATCATGATTGGTTGATCAACATTGATCGGAGAACAAACAAAAGCCAATCACCACACATTCATTATGCCAGTGATGAATGATGAGACAGAGAAAGATTTCTTGGCAAACAAGACATTTGCAAGCAGTTACAAGAAATGCATGGTTTGCATGTTGAAAAGTCCAGCAGCCACTTGACTAGGGACATTTAACCAGATGCAGAAATAAGCAAACCACATATTAATAGATGGATATAACAACCAAATACCATCATCATCTAACCAGCATCGTGCACCATTTGCTATGGAAAAAGGAAAAAAATATACCCGGGCAAACCATGACAACAGCCACAACAAGCTTACCTTTTGTCTTGTGACCTCCCAAAGTGGTCCCAGAGCAGGATGCAGAAAAATGAGAAATGGTGGTCCAGACTCGACGTATTTATCATTACCTTCAATCTACAAACAGTAAAGAAGTTAGATAAATGGAAAGAAACTCTAAAAATCATTAACATAGTGCTGGCAGATAAGCATGTACTCAATAACCTTAAATACATGAAACAAACTATGAATGGAAGTCAACCTCAATTCTCATAGACAAACCAGGGCTCTACACTATAATTAAAAAGATACCTGAGGAAGCTCCATATCACAATGTGAAAGAAGATCGTAGGCATTCCGTAAGATATCCAAGAGTGCACCATCTGGAGTCTGCATACAAGCCCAAAGTAACAGATTAACATGAGGAATATTGAAGTCAAGTGATTGGTGTTATGCCACAAATCAAGCTTCGAATTTTGGTATCCAAGCTCAAGGAGCTAAAAAAACACTCTTGTAAGTTTGGGGACCCACTGAAATCTCCAATACTTACTGGTACACAAACAAATATGGCTTGTAAATCAATGGTTCAATTGTTGATTTATTACATCCTAATATACCCTCAACTGCATAGACACTTGCAAATTTAAGCCACTGATCAGACCTCCGAGTTGGGGTCCATGATAACCAGTTATACAAAACAAAATGTGAGCTGAGAAAATCTAGATGCTTATGGCTGTGAGATCATTAAGTAGGATAGTATCCATCAAAGTGGCTTCTCAAAGAGAAATGATTGTACCAAGTTAGAAAACTAAATGCAATTAGTGGAACTTAAGAAGAGAAGGAACAAAAAGTGATCTCAATCAATAGAGAGGAAATAAATCCCTCAATGGATTTGGACAAAAAAGATTCCATCATCGGATTTTTTTCAAACTGATGAGAACAAGTATAGTAACTAGCAGAATTTACAACCTGGTGCAAGGAATTGTCAGAATGTCTTCTTATCCTCTTAGAAGATGAAGTAACCCTTCTACGCTCATTATACACAATAAAGGTATCCAGCTTATCTGCAGATGTGTGTTGACAGGAAGATTTAATTACCAATAAACATATCACTAAAATTTATATTAGAAGAGCATGTATACGCATGTCTTGTGTAATCCTCATGGGTACATTATAATCTACAAAGTTCCGAAAGAAAGCAAGACAATACTGTACCTTCCACACCCTTGTAACATCTGGATGGATAGGTGTTGGTGAAATTATCTGCAATATTTTGCATTGTGCATTCCAGACGACCACCAGAGACACTGCAAGTAAAATGGAAATAAGCAAAACAGCATCCAGGAAAAACATTGCTCAACTGCAGGTGGGGATTAAAATATTTCAGAAAGAAAGATGGATATCATTAAATAGTTAAGATAGATCAGACAGTACTCTCTCCTACATATACTATCTGGAGAAGCAAAGATAACTACAACAGCAACGTATCAGATTCCTAAAGTATTAAAAAAATACCTTAAAACTGAAAAAGAAGAATTATCAAGATTCATTTCTGGGATCGACAATTGATTTAAGCATTCAAGTTCGGAATATAAGAATTTAAAAATCAAATCCCTCATGTGACATCTAATCAGCTTTAGACAACCCCACTTGCTGCCTCTTGTCCAAAAACATGTTCGCATTTCAAAATCCAAAGTCTCACTATGATGCAATTCATACAAAGCATAACGACATATGTAGCAATCACCCTATAACAAAATACTACTCACCCTAAAGCAAGTAAAATGCAAATATCTAATCAGACTGGCATACAGAGCAAGTACATGTTCGGTATAAATGGAGTACCAGCTAGAGAACATCAATGAGTGAAGAATGTACCTGTGATAATTCCCATAAGGGTCCATGTATACAATTGGCTTTTTTGTATTAAGAACCATGCCTGGTAAACTTTTTTCACTGTTACTTGATGCAACTAACTCCAGAGAAGGTAAATCCACATACAGAATGTTTGTATTGGCAGGGAACTCTGCCTGCAAACTTAACGAGAAAAACAAAGTTGACACACTCCATCCATGAAATCTTAAGCTCAAAATACATGAAAGGTTTGGTAACAGGGATGAGCATGTTGAAAAATGAACGAAAAAAAATAACAAATTATCCAGACTGAAACGCGCATCATAATACTAATTTTAAACAAAACCTCAAACACAAACAGATGCATGTCAAAGTATTGACAACATGACCACAGACCAATATTAATATCTATTTCCTTCAAGAATTCCAGCACTCAAAATTGTTATCTTATCTTTTAGGGAAACTGTAAGACATATTTTCAAGTTTGCTATAAAGACTCTGAGCCTACATTACAGAGATTCAATTAATCATTAAAATCTGTGCATAAAGACAGCCGTGTAGCTAATTCAAAGCACAAATAGCACACGAAGTTATTATAAAGAAAGCTAGCACTACCAAGGAAATGATTCATACCCGTTGGTTGAACAAGGACCGCCTGCGATTCCAAACTTATCAAACTCAGTGTATTCAATGCATGACAAGCCATAATCCCACTGCCCATCAAGATTCTTTTTTTCAATAAGGACATTAATTCCTTCAGTAGCCCCCGAGATGCGCTTACAAGATGCAAACCCCAGTTTCTGTTACATGCACAAATTGTATAGCAAGACCATGAACCCCAGAACAATGTCAGGAAAATTCATCCAAGTATTGTACATAAGCATTCTTCCATCTAAATATAGTAACTATGCATAATGTTCTTTTCTTTATCATTCAAGCTCCTTATTTAGATGGAATATTTGGGATTGGATAAATACAAATATAAAGTATGAATATTTGCAGTGCTCCCTTATGAGAACAGGAGAGGGTAACAAAATCAAATTGTCAAATATGATTCCACCTTTTTGTGGCGTAAGCCAATCCCTGCCAATGCCAAAAGGGTCAAATCCGTGGCAGCAACAACATTACTGACTTGCCGCACAGTAGCACCTTTTTTATCATGATCATAAAACCACTTGAAGATGCCTTTGTCATAAGCAAGCTTCCAAATAACACCATGTCCACCGGGCTTGCATACTGGTGCAAATGGTTTTGTAACCAACCACTGCCCATCTTCAGCACTAACAGCTGGAACAAGAGGCTGACAATTCATAAATTATGCTAGTAAGTGAAGACCACTAACTAGTGACAAACTCGAAGAATAAGAAGAAGCAAATATTGGACATATCTTCATAAACATATAAAACCTGTTCAAAAAGTTGGAAACTGGATTGACCTCTTCCAAACCAGCTCAATCTTTCACAAAGAGAAGTGATATGCTCATGGTTATTCTTAGCAGAACTTGTCATGATTGCAACAGGGGTGATGCACTGCTTTCCATATATCTTGAAGTGCAGGAACTCTCGAGCCTGACAATGATGAAAAAAATATAGATATTGTTTCAGAGAAGAAGCAATTGACATTACAAACCACAGTTAGAGCTCAGACACAAGCTTTCTTCTTTCTGAGCATGGAAGGAATAAAGTAGAGATCTTCTACCTGGAGATCTCTTATAAGACCTTCTAATAAGGTTCGTCCACAATAAGGAAGCATTGCAGCAGGAAGGCATTCGCCAGTGTCAGGGTCAACCAAACCAAGCCGGTCAGCAGAACCACCAAGAGGATAAATTTCTCCTAGATCTGGCAAGCCCTAAAAGAATAGGATCTTATTATTCTAGAAAAAAACTGTGGCAAATCCACTGTTTTAACAGAGCAATAAACTTTAGGTTCCAACCTCAATTCCCCACAGAGCTGCTTGAGATGCATACTCTGTATTTTTTGAAAGGTCAAGTCCACTAGGAGGATGAATTTCCAAAAACTGGCATTCCATTGATTCTTTTGTGTGCTGGGACCAATTTGTAGTCTGCTTTTTGAATGTTGAATGGAAAAGAAGTTCCAGCACCATTATCTGATATCTATGCGAGCATTTAAATAAACAATTTCAAGTAATTTGAGATGAGATGATCGAACAGAAAAGGAAGATATGAATAAGATTCTAACTAAACTTCCTATATTAAAAACATCTCTAGTTCAAACTCTCACTCCTCATTGTCTTACCCAAATCAGTAGCCCTGACATGAAACTTTAATAAGCCTATCCTCCACCGAATTATATGCAATACAATCACCCAGCACGCAAAACCTCACTCTGGCAATTTATGTAGCTGATCAAGTAATCGTTCACATTTACCTTAGTAGCTAAAGGGATCCATTGTAAGCAAGTAGCCCCTAAACTCCATATTCATTAAAACCCTAAAACCCCATACGTTAACATCCACCAATTGCCATCTTGATCAAATTCAATTACTCCTCTTCTAATACTCCAATAGTATCCAAACCCTAAAAGAAGAGTTAAAAACACCAATCCAGCAATAATTTTAAATCACGAAACAAAGCAACGAATATCATGCAACGGTTGTTCTTTCTCATTCAAATACTGTACATAAAATTAAAGTATCTCCAATTCTCCATTCCAACACTTAAACTATGAATAAAACAAAAGTAAAGCAAATTTAAAAGACAAGACAAGAAAACAAAAATTTAAAAGGCGAGACTTACCCGATGACACCTCCAATACAATCATAAAACTCCTCGACCTCGCCTAAACTCTTCAGCAACTTCTTCAGGTCCTTGATCTCCTCGTCATTCAAATTCTCCCCATAATTAATCTTATCTAATCCTCTATTAACATTATCACTCGAATGAAGTCCCTCAATCATCTCCACTAAACTATAAAGCGCGCTCTTAACGGGAGTTCTAACAGACTCCACCGCTACATCCTCAACTAGCTCGATTCCATCCAAACTAATCACGTGCTCTTGACCAGCCGCAACCAAGCACTTGAGCAAAAACAACTCACGAGAGGTTAAATTAATTGAATCCAAAAACCTAGGAACTCCTCCAATTTTGAAAAACCGTTTGACACGCGAATCGTCGTTTAGTACTGATTGTTTTCCGTTTAATGTTTTGGAATGAGCGAGCTTTGAACGGAGAGATTGGAGTCGGGAGATTTCTTGGTGGAAATTGAAAGAGTCCGGTGCAGGTGGCGCGTACTCAGCTGGCGCAATGGAAACTCGCGTGGTCAGGGACTTGGACGGGGAAGAAGAGAGTGAGAGTAGAGGAGGAGGAGGAGGTTTTTTGAAGGGGAGAGATTTGTTGAAAAGATTAATAGAGTTGAAAGAGAAGAGAAAATCATTTCTGTTTTTGTTGTTGTAACGAAGAAGTATGTTAGTGGTCGATGATGATGATGATGATGTGGCATTCGCTTTAGCCATAGCTAGAGCAGCGAGAGAGAAAGACGGAGAGTTCGAGAGAGAGCGGGAGAAGAGGGAATGAAGGGAAAGGGAAGTTACTCTCCACTACTACTATTATGTTTTTAAACTTTAAAAGGGAAGGATAAGGCGAGATGCTGGAAGGATATACCGAAGGGGAGAGAGAGAAGGAAAGTTTTCTTCACACTTTGAGCGGGTGATTTTGGATTGGCTGGCTGTATTTTGTTGGATGAGAACCCATCAAACCATGGCCTTTCCTTTCTCTCGAGGGCGGTGTTTGACTCTATTGTCTAATGTGCGCGGATGGGTGCAGGAAAAATCACAAAACTTCGAGTAGTAGAATTTAAGATGGTGATTTGTTCCGGACTTTCTGCTCCACAAGCTTCGTTCGTAAAAATAATAATCGCCATGATTTCTTTAGTTTTTTTTTTTTTTATGGTTTGGAAGCGGGATGACGATCGATGCTTGTTAAACACTCTTTCTCTGGGGAAGATTTTAATAAATATATAGTGGCATGCCCTCCGTTATTGTGTTCAGTGTTGTTGCACTTGAAGTTCACAGCCTGCGCCAGGGTTGTTTGTTTTGAATCTTCAAATCCCATCGTGGACATGATTTATAATCCAATGGTAGGAGAATGCGCATTGAGCTGTGGGAATGGGACCTTTTTGCAATGCAGCTGAGCTGGTGTTTATTGGTTTATTCCAACGTTCTCTGTTGCGGGCTGCACTGTATTTTAAAAAATATAAAAAAATTATGAAGTATTTTGTCATTGGTGAGAATTTAGACGAAATGAGAAGTCTTTGAACCTTTTGTTTTTAATTTTTATGTGACACGAATGTCCAATAAAAAATATAATTTTTTTTATAAAAGAGTAAGAGGAGAAAATAAGAAATTAAAAGAAAAGGTGTCAATTCAAAAAACATTATATACATAAATTATAATTGAAGCACTAAATTGAAAATAAATAAAACTCCAACAAAAAAAGAACTAAAATCAAAACCAAGAGGATGGAACTACTTTTAGAATGAATGGAACTATAAAAACAAAATTGAAAACTAATACAAAGAGGATTTAAATGAAAAAAATGAAAGGCTGTCTAAGATAAATTGAAATAGAAAGACAAATTTAACAAAAACAAACTTTTATATATAAAAAAAAGGATGAAATAAGAAATTAAAATAATAAGGACTTAAATTAACAAATAAACAATCAAAGAGGACAACTGTTCAAGGTGTCATGAGAGAAAAAAATATTTGATCACAAATGATAATTCAACAATCATAAAACTACAAGCATCTCATGAGGAAGGGATCATGATTGCACATTAAGGGAGATATCATATGACTATATTTGACTATTGGGGAAATTCACACACGTTATTTATACGATGCAGACGATACATTATTATTTGCATGTTTGAAATAAGCACCAACAACTTTTTTTATTAGAAAAACTTTTTAAAAATATAAAAAATACCAAAACACTCCCAAACCTTTTCTAATTGCACAAAATATGTGTGAAAATACTAAAATACTTTCAAAGACAAGGCATTTTTTTTTATCTTTTACGAGGTTGAAATCGTTTATTCACCTCACCATATATAAAAAATTGAAAAACCTAAAATGTCTCTGTCAAGCAACTCAATATTTCTTTGATCCAGGGGTGGTCAATAACTCTAAATTTTATTGACTCTGGGTGAAAAAAATATTTTGTTTTCTTAATTCTTTTTTTAAAATCATATTAGTATATATCTAAAAGAGAATGGGGCGGTCGACGGCCTTTCTCTGGCGTTCTACTGTAGCTATAGACTCATTGTCACTATGGACTTGCAATTTGATCCGGTGGTGCGCGCGAGTTCATCCACCCTTTTTTTTGTCTTTTTCCGCCCATGAACAGTGATATGACGGTATCGTCCCTCATAAAACGACAAACAAGGGTGCTGGTCTGAGGGGCTAACTGGTCATTGCGCGTTTTCGGTCCGGACCGGTCCGGTCCGTCCGACCGGTTTAATTTTTTTTTAATATTTATTTGAACGGTGCAATCACCGTTTTAAACCTACAAAACGACAAAACAATGCACAGGGTGGGGGGTGATACGGTAATTAGCCACTTTTTAATTCTTTTTCGCGTCGGGTTACTATTGGCGTGTCCCATCACGCGCCGTCCATTTCCGCCCTCACGCGTCTTTCAGACGGCGCGTGCGAATGCATACGGCTCCCAAAAATGTCCGACCATCGTCTAGAATAATATATATATGTTATTTTCCAAGTAATAATAATTTACTATTAGTATTCTAAAATATTTTTGATATAATAATATGAGCAATAAATTTTACAACCAGTTTCATACATAGAAAAAAAAAGATTTCTAATAAATTTTATCAAAAGAGTTTTAATAGTAGCAATATTCAATTGCTTTTCGGTGGGAAAAAAACTAGTTTTTAATATATTTGATGAATTATAATTTTACTGATTAAATATTAAAATAAAAAATTACAACACATAAAAAATCAAGCAGTTATCAATACAGATAAAAAAACTCAACGCATTACGCGCGGGCAAATTCGCTCGTGTACCCCTAGAAAACTTTCAATGATTGCCATGTCAGCATAAAAGAAAAATACACTCTAAAAATATGGCATTTTAAATTATTTTTTAAATATTTTTAGATAATTTTGATATATCAATATCAAAACTGATTTATTATATATATATATATATATATATATTATTTTAAAAAATAATTTCAACTATTTTTCTAAACCGGCACTAAAAAAACAAATAGAGAAAAATAAAATAATGAGAGACATGGAAGAACTTAAATAAAAAAACCTAAATAGATCAAAATATCATTGCACAGAGATTCCCCTGATTCCTGAAAAAAATATGAAGATACTAATTAGTGTCAGATAATAATATAGATAGTATTATTTATCGGTTTAAATATTTAGATAAAATAACTTTTTAATATAGTCTTGTTGACTTAACAATCACGAGTTCAAATTTCACCATCTTCATTCTATTTAATAAAAATAAAGCACAAGATAATATGAACTTATATATAAGTTTTAAATGCAAAAAACATTTACTTGAAAAAGATATATCAAGAAATAATATAAATAATATTCAGTGACTCACTTATAAAATTAAAATTTTAGATTAAATGATTTTTTAATACCCAGTAATAATACCATAGCCCGAGATATATTGAAAGTAGAATTTCAAGTTAACTTTTAATGAAAAAAAAGAGAAATTATCGGTGTTATAAATCTATTTTCTAGTATCATAATTTTGTGTAACGAAGAAATAGAAATACTAAATAAAATAAATTAAAACTGCATCTACCGACACGTAAAAAATATATATTGATACTAATTTAATATCAAAATAGAAAGCTAATATTGTTAATAAAAACAAAAGATGAATGTGTATATAAATATTTAACTTTAACTATCCTTTTTAATTTATATATTTTTATTTATTCGATCTCATAGGTTAATAATGATCTTTAATAACAATATTTCTTTGAAGTATATTTTTTATAAATATTTAACTTTTTATAAACACTATTAAAAAGTGATCATTCAAAGATAGATTATAATAGTTTTTTTGAAGTATTACAATTTTTTTAAAAAAAAGATTAATTTGTCGCTGCATGCTCCATTGTAAAAAAAAAAAAAATCTACAGCACATCATCTCATAGTTATTGATCCCGTCCCGTTCCGGCCGGAACGGGCGGGACGCCCCGTCCCGTTGCAAAATCCGGGACAAAACGGCGACGTTTTTGTCCCGGGTAGAATCCCGGCCTGTCCCGGAAAAACCGGGCGAATTCCGGCCGGAACGCCCCGGTTCCGTACCGGGCGTTCCGTTCCGGTACGGACTAAAACGACGTCGTTTTGATAAGCAACAAACGACGTCGTTTAGCCAATACACGGGCAAACAAATCACCCTTTCTTCTTCCCGCTCCCAGTCCCAGACTCACGATTTTTTCCCCCAATCTATTCCCGATTTCTCCCAATCTCAAATTAATCCAGAAATCCCTTGTTTTCGATTCATAAACCAGAAATCCCTCACTTGAAAAGCTCAATTTGTAATCCTCAACCCCAAAATCAGCTCAATTTCTGAAACCCTAAATCAAAAATCAAAATCTCGGCGGCACAATTTCTTCCACACGGCGGCGCAACTTCTTCTACACGGCGGCACAAAATCTTCAGTAGTTCTTCTTCCCCAAATCTCCAGTTAAAGGTACACATTTGAGGAACCAAATCCTTTAATTTTTTGCAAAATTTTCGACAGTTTAGAACTTTAGATGAGCTGAATGGAGAAATAAATTTTCGACAGTTTAGAACTTTAGATGAGCTAATTGTTATTGAGTAATGAATGTCAGTTTGAATCTCGGTTCAAATTTCAGTTCATTTTCGAAAACGGATTTGTTTACTTCCTACTGTGTTAACAGTGAGAAATAAGTTCAATTCTAATGAAATTTTGATTTTGTTTTCTATTTCGAAGTTATTTTTCGAATTTTACTGTGAAAAACTATTTTAATTAATTGCGGACTCAACATTATTCTGGGTTTAGTGTAATGGTCTCTGATATCGTTTTAATGACTTGGGGTCATAAGGTTATTGTCTAGTATCCAACCTATAAGCTGAGGGTAATGGAATTAGCTTCTCTTTCCTTCGAATCATGTAAACATTCCCCTTCCAAACGAAAGAATAAATAAACAACTCCAGTTCTGAACCTCTGCTGTTAAAATGAATCACAGTTTCTTTTTGTGTCCTGGGCAATTTAATAAAGTCTCTATCTCGATTAAGCAGAGTATGATAGTAAAATGTGAATAAGAGTGATAACTGCTGGTTTTTCAAGGCAACATTTGAGGTAAATTAATGTTACGGAAGACTAGATTTGACAATTATTTTGAGCGAAAAGGTAGAAAACCAAGACAATCAAGAAGAAAGGGGAGAAGGGATTGTTCTTTTGGTTTGGCAACAAGTTGAGAATATCTACTAGCTATGCCTCATGCAGCCAGCCTGCTAAGCATTTTCCCGTGTGGAAGAGTATATAAGGTTCATAGTGAAGTAGTTAACTACCTGGTATCTATTGTTATGTAGAGCCAAAAAGATGACCTGTTGCTTTGCTAGTTTGATTCGCTTGCCATCAAAGAGCAAGTTCATTCTTTTCTATGGCTTAGGTTGTTTAGATAAGAGCCAAAACATATTCTTTCCTTTCAGATATTTAATTCCTTAAATAAAGTTCCTTCTTTGAAATCTACATTTTGCTCCGGTGGCAGCTTTCTGATTTTACTTTCACTTTTGACGTGTAACTCATCTATTCTTGAATGGTGAAAAAGTTAGAAACATACAAAATAATTTATAGCCGATTTGAGCTGCGTTTGATTTTTTGAAGTAGCTTTGATGCTGTGATACTGTAAAATCTGACCTGCTTCTTGTTTGCTAGATCGAAAAATCTGTTGATTCTGTTTTATGAAGGAAAATAAAAAGCTGTAGAGATTGTAGAATCTGAACTGCATTTTCTTCTTTTAATCGAACGATATTTCTAGTTGAGATTCTCTTTCTCTATTTATTTGGATTCTTAACCATTGTTTGGCAGCTGAGAAAATGAAAATGAAGTTTGAATTTCATTTTTCCTTTCTAGTTGTTAAGGAAATAAAAGTATTGTCAATGATATTGTCAATGATATATAAATGTATATATAAATGATATTGTCAGTTTGAATTGAATAATTGTTATTGTCAATGGCCATAGAAGCATTTACTATTTCTTATATTCTTTCATGTGACCTTGCCGTGCTTTTTTTTTAAACTAGATGCCAGGTAACTGATTGTTCAACACTTGTTCATCATGAACAAATCCCAAATGGATGAACAAATTCATGAAATAATGGAAGTGTTGGAATATAGGATTACAAATATTAAATGTTCAGGATGATTAGATAAAGTTCATGAACAAATTCATGAAAAATTATAATGAATGCTTGATGTTGTTGATGCTTGATAATGGAAATGCTTTTCGTTTTCGTGCATGGTGTTATCTTTTTACATGCCTAACTTGTGTTATCTTTTTACAACAGATTAAATTACATGGCTGAAAACTCATCTACTGGTGGGACTTCCATGTATTCAGCTCCAACAAGATCAGATGATCCAGCATGGGCTCATGGACAGGTGGTTCCTGGTGTAAAGGCCGCAAGTATATGCATTTATTGTAATAAACGGATCAATGGTGGTGGTGTTACTCGGTTGAAGTACCACCTTGCTGGTATTAAAGGTGAAGTTGAAGCTTGTAAAAAGGTCCCTCCGGAGGTTAAGTGGCAAATGAAACAAATGGTAGATGAGATGACAACGGAGAAAGAGAGAAGAAAAAGAATTAGAACCGATATTGGAAATTCTCAATCAGCTTCCAATGATGAAGAAATAGCAGAGGGTGATATACGTTCACAAACAAGTAGAAGAACGACAGTGCAAGGAACAAGTACATCTGGAAGAAGGATTCCTTTATTTGCTCCACGAACTACCCCGGGTTCCCAGCCTAGTATTAGAAGTGCAATGGCTACTAAAGAGATGGAACACAATGCAAGAATAGCCGTAGCAACATGGTGGTATGATGCTAATATACCGTTTAACAGTGCTAATTCGTATTATTATCAGCCAATGCTAGATGCCGTAGCATCCATAGGACCTGGGTTTAAAGGCCCATCATTTCATGATTTAAGAGGACCACTTTTGAAGGATGTAGTTCATAATGTCCATGAATACATTTTAAGTATCAAGGCTGATTGGAGAGTTTATGGATGTTCGATTATGGCTGACGGGTGGACAAATAGGAAGAATGCACCAATTGTGAATTTCCTTGCCTATTCTCCGAGAGGCACCGTATTCTTGAAGTCTGTTGACACTTCAGGACTTCGAAAAGATAAAGAGACATTGCTGGAGATGTTTGATGAAGTTGTCAAAGAAGTTGGACAAGAGAATATTGTCCAATTTGTTAGTGATAATGAGGCTTCATTTAAGGCTGCTGGGAAAGCTTTGCAGCAAAGGTATGACACCTTTTTTTGGTCTCCTTGTGCTGCCCATTGCATTGATTTAATGCTAGAAAATATATGTGATCCGAGATATTTTCCAATGATTGATGAAACCATTAAAAAGGCAAGAAATATAACCAAGTTTATATATAATCATGCATGGGTTCTAGCTTTGATGAGGAAAGAATTCACAAATGGACATGATTTATGTCGTCCTGGCATAACAAGGTTTGCAACCAATTTCTTAAGCCTCCAATGTTTACTGAAGTTTAAGAAGGAGCTTCGACAGATGTTTACTTGCACAAAATGGGTTGAATCAAGTCATGGCAAAAGTCGGGTTGGAAACGAAATTGCTGCTATAATTTTACAAGATAACGACTTTTGGCCGAGATGTGCACATATTGTCAACGTCAGCGAGCCTTTAGTACGAGTTCTAAGGTTAGCAGACAGTGAAGAAAAACCATCAATGGGCTATTTATATGAGGCAATGGATAAAGCAAAAGAAGCCATCAAAATAAGGTTGAAAAATAGAATGTCTCAATATGGACCATATATTCGGGTAATTGATGCTAGATGGGATAAGCAACTTCATAGTCCATTACATGCAGCAGGATGTTTTCTTAATCCTGGAATATATTTTAGGCCTTCTTTTTCAAAACAAAGGGAGGTAACTCGAGGTTTGCTTACCACAATTATGAGATTGGTTCCTGATTGTGATACTCAAGATAACATCATTGCCCAAATTGAGGAGTATAAGAGAGCAACTGGTCTTTTTGGTGTAACCGTGGCTATTTGTAATAGAGAAAAGTTAAATCCAGGTAATAACTTTTATTTTTTACAATACAATGTCTTTTTTTTTTATCTATAATATTTGATTTATTGAAAATTTGTTATCTAGTTTCATGGTGGGAGCAATTCGGCATTGATACTCCAGAACTTCAAAAGTTTGCAGTTCGAGTTCTTAGTCAATGCTGTAGTGCAACTGGGTGCGAAAGAAATTGGAGTGCATTTGAATTCATTCATTCAAAAAAGCGAAATAGGCTTGAGCACAAGAGATTAAACGATTTAGTATTTGTTCGCTATAATCTAAAGATTAAACAGAGGTAAGTAAAATATCAATATTATTATATTAGTAATTATTTTCTATTACATTGCTATTAATTTTTTAATTTCTTTCGTGTTTATTCTTTGTAGGAATATGAGCAGAACAAGAGATGCTTTAGATCCCATTAGCCTTGACAACATTGATCTATTGAATGAATGGATTTGTGAAGAACCCGGTCTTCTTGATGGAGATGACATAAGTTGGGAGAGTATCGAAGCACCTTTCGCTACTTTAAATTTAGATGATGAAGAGACATGTGTAAATGAGGAGAATGAGCTTGGTGGAGATGACCAGCTATTGGAATGTCTTGTTGACGACTTTCCTTATGTTCCACAGCCAGATCAAGATCCTTACTTTTATATTAATGATGTAGTAGAGGATGTTTGATGTATTTTTCTTTTATTTTAGAACATTTTACTTTCATAATATTTTGGAATTTCAAAGATGTTTCTAATTTTGAGATTATGTTTGTATTGTATAATTTAAATTTCATTTATCTTGAATTTAAATTATACTTGTTAAATTAATATTTTATTTTTTTCATATATATAATTAAATAAAAATGAACAGTACAAACCCGGAACGGTACCCGGAACGGTACCGAAACCGGGACGTCCCGTTCCAAACACAAATCCGGAACCGGGACCGGGACGGGATCAATAACTATGCATCATCTATTACAACTTCTCATCCGTTAAAAAATTTCTCTGTCACCTTTTATAACTGAAAAAACCTAAATCATATTGAGTAAATTACTTTTTTATCCATCCAGGCAGTTAAGTCATATCGAATAGATTCCTACGAGTTAATTAGCCCGCGCGTTGCGCCAGACTTTTTATATATAGCAAACTGATTATTTATGTGGTAAGCAAAAAAAAATTTAGTTGATAAATAGAGAATTGTAAATTTTAAATTATGCTATAATTTTTTTTTTATGTATTGAATTAGTTGATTATTGTTATAAGCTTAAATACTCAGATAATAATTCAATTTTGAAATTTAAAAATTATAAGCGATAAAATTTATGAAAGATCAGCGAATTGTAATTTGAGTATTGCAAGACCATAATTGATTAATTGTTTAGTATGTATTAATTGTTTTGATGGTTATTTAATTGGTTGATGTAAATCTGTAATCACTAAAATGAATGAAAGATGATTTTTTTATTGTCTTGAACTGAATGTGTTGATGGTTAAATATTTTTTAACAGTTACTAAGCAGTTCACTGGTTGATAGCAATATTGTAATCACTGAAATCTATTAAAGATAGATTATTTTTTGTTTGCATTGATCTGGTTGGTTGTTGACATTATTTTACTGGCTTGGAGAATAATTTAGTCACAGTTTGGATTTGAATTGTGTGTTGATTTAATTAACTCATAGATTGCAAAATTGCAATGTGTTTGATTATCTGGTGTGTTTTAATTGGATTGATAATTATATGATCAGTTGGTCGAAAAAATATAATAGATTATATTGATTAGAGATTTTTGTTTGCTGTAGTCAATTGGGAATTTGTTGGTGGTTGGTTTTGTTGTAATTGTGTGGCCGATTATCTAATTTTTCTTTATTCAGCTGTGTTTACTGGTTATGAAAATATTTTTTGTATCCATTTGTATGGTGAATTATTTGATTGTTTGGTGTGATATTTTTTTGTTGTAGTTTATTGATCAATTTGTGAATGTGTTTTAATCGGTTATTTGTAATTGTGTGGCCGATCATTTACTATTATATAACTATATTAAATGTATCTCAGAGTATTTATATTAATTTTTTATATTAAAAAAATCATGGGTCATGTTTTCTTTTCCCTATATATATTCTTAGGCGAAAGACTAAAAATATATATATAAAAAATTAACACCATTACTGTCAAAACAATAGAAATTATTAAATTATGAAGAGCAAAAAAAATATTAACAAAAGAGTTATTAACAAAAATAATTGTTATTATTATTATTATTATTATTATTATTATTGTTATTATTATTGTTATTATTGTTATTGTTATTATTATTATTGTTATTATTGTTATTATTGAAATAATTATTATTATCATTATTATTATTATTGTTATTGTTGTTGTTATTATTGTTATTATCATTATTGTTATTATTATTATTATTATTATTATTGTGTTAAGTACACTTATATATACATGGACAAAAGTAGACATTATTCTACAAATAAAAAAAATTAAATTTGTGAATGTGTTCTAATCGGTTATTTTTAATTGTGTGGCCGATCATCTACTATTATATAACTATATTAAATGCATCTCAGAGTACTTGTATTAATTTTTTATATTTAAAAAATCCTAGATCATGTTTTCTTTTCCCTATATATATTCTTAGGCGAAAGACTAAAAATATATATAAAACAATTAACACCATTACTGTCAAAACATTAGAAATTATTAAATTATGAAGAGCAAAAAAATTATTAACAAAAGAGTTATTAACAAAAATAATTGTTATTATTATTATTATTATTATTATTATTATTATTGTTATTATTATTATTATTATTGTTATTATTATTATTATTATTGTTATTATTATTGTTATTATTGTTATTGTTATTATTGTTATTATTATTATTGAAATTATTATTATTATCATTATTATTATTATTATTATTATTATTGTTGTTGTTGTTGTTGTTATTGTTATTATCATTATTGTTATTATTATTATTATTATTGTGTTAAGTACACTTATATATACATGGACAAAAGTAGATATTATTCTATAAAAAAAAAAAATTTGTGAATGTGTTTTAATCGGTTATTTATAATTGTGTGGTCGATCATCTACTATTATATAACTATATTAAATGTATCTCAGAGTACTTATATTAATTTTTTATATTAAAAAAATCCTAGGTCATGTTTTCTTTTCTCTATATATATATTCTTAGGCGAAAGACTAAAAATATATATAAAAAAATATTAACACCATTACTGTCAAAACAATAGAAATTATTAAATTATGAAGAGCAAAAAAAACATATTAACAAAAGAGTCACTAACAAAAATAATTGTTGTTATTATTATTATTATTATTATTATTATTATTATTATTATTATTATTATTATTATTATTATTATTATTATTATTATTATTATTATTGGTATTATTATTGTTATTATTATTATTGTTATTATTATTGTTATTATTATTATTATTGGTATTATTATTGTTATTATTATTATTGTTATTATTGTTATAATTATTATTGTTATTATTATTATTATTGAAATAATTGTTATTATTATTATTGTTATTATTATTGTTATTATTATTATTATTATTGTGATTATTATTGTTGTTGTTGTGTTAAGTTTATATATACATGGACAAAAGTAGACATTATTCTACCAAAAAAAAATTTGTTAATGTGTTTTAATCGGTTATTTGTAATTGTGTGGCCGATCATCTACTATTATATAACTATATTAAATATATCTCAGAATATTTATATTAATTTTTTATATTAAAAAAATCTGAGGTTATGTTTTCTTTTCCCTAGATATATTCTTAGGCGAAAGACTAAAAATATATATATATATAACAAATTAACACCATTACTGTCAAAACAATAGAAAAATAATTAAATTATGAAGAGCAAAAAAAACATATTAACAAAAGAGTCACTAACAAAAATAATTGTTGTTATTGTTGTTGTTGTTGTTGTTGTTGTTGTTGTTGTTGTTGTTGTTGTTATTGTTATTATTATTATTATTATTATTATTATTATTATTATTATTATTATTATTATTATTATTATTGGTATTATTATTATTATTGTTATTATTGTTATTATTATTATTATTATTGAAATAATAATAATAATAATAATTATTATTATTGTTATTATTGTTATTATTATTATTGTTATTATTATTATTGGTATTGTTATTATTATTATTGTTATTATTATTATTATTATTATTGAAATAATAATAATAATAATTATTATTATTATTATTGTTATTATTATTATTTTTGTTATTATTATTATTATTGTGTTAAGTACACTTATATATACATTAACAAAAGTATATATTATTCTACAAATAAAAAAAATCAAATTTGTGAATGTGTTTTAATCGGTTATTTGTAATTGTGTAGCCGATCATCTACTATTATATAACTATATTAAATGTATCTCAGAATACTTATATGAATTTTTTATATTAAAAAAATCTCAGGTCATGTTTTCTTTTTCCTATATATATTTTTAGGCGAAAGATTAAAAATATATATTAAAAAAATTAACACCATTACTGTCAAAACATAAGAAATTATTAAATTATGAAGAGCAAAAAAAATATTAACAAAAGAGTTACTAACAAAAATAATTGTTATTATTATTATTATTGTTATTATTGTTATTATTATTATTATTATTATTGTGTTAAGTACACTTATATATACATGGACAAAAGTAGACATTATTCTACAAATAAAAAAAATTAAATTTGTGAATGTGTTTTAATCGGTTATTTGTAATTGTGTGGCCGATCATCTACTATTATATAACTATATTAAATGTATATCACAATACTTATATTAATTTTTTATATTAAAAAAATCTCAGGTCATGTTTTCTTTTCCCTATATATATTCTTAGGCGAAAGACTAAAAATATATATAAAAAAATTAACACCATTACTGTCAAAACAATAGAAATTATTAAATTATGAAGAGCAAAAAAAATATTAACAAAAGAGTTACTAACAAAAATAATTGTTATTATTATTATTATTATTATATTATTATTATTATTATTATTATTATTATTATTATTATTATTATTGGTATTATTATTGGTATTATTATTGTTATTATTATCATTATTATTGTTATTATTATTGTTATTATTGTTATTATTATTATTGTTATTATTGTTATTATTGAAATAATTATTATTATCATTATTATTATTATTATTATTATTATTGTTGTTGTTATTGTTTTTATCATTATTGTTATTATTATTATTATTATTATTATTGTGTTAAGTACACTTATATATACATGGACAAAAGTAGACATTATTCTATAAAAAAAAAATTAAATTTGTGAAATTGTTTTAATCGGTTATTTATAATTGTGTGGCCGATCATCTACTATTATATAACTATATTAAATGTATCTCAGAGTACTTATATTAATTTTTTATATTAAAAAAATTGTAGGTCATGTTTTCTTTTCTCTATATATATATTCTTAGGCGAAAGACTAAAAATATATAAAAAAAATATTAACACCATTACTGTCAAAACAATAGAAATTATTAAATTATGAAGAGCAAAAAAAACATATTAACAAAAGAGTCACTAACAAAAATAATTGTTATTATTATTATTATTATTATTATTATTATTATTATTATTATTATTATTATTATTATTATTATTATTATTATTGTTATTATTATTATTGTTATTATTATTGTTATTATTATTATTATTATTGGTATTATTATTGTTATTATTATTATTGTTATTATTATTGTTATTATTATTATTATTATTATTATTGTGATTATTATTGTTGTTGTTGTGTTAAGTTTATATATACATGGACAAAAGTAGACATTATTCTACCAAAAAAAAAAATTTGTTAATTGTTTTAATCGGTTATTTGTAATTGTGTGGCCGATCATCTACTATTATATAACTATATTAAATATATCTCAGAATATTTATATTAATTTTTTCTATTAAAAAATCTGAGGTTATGTTTTCTTTTCCCTATATATATTCTTAGGCGAAAGACTAAAAATATATATAAAAAAATATTAACACCATTACTGTCAAAACAATAGAAAAATAATTAAATTATGAAGAGCAAAAAAAACATATTAACAAAAGAGTCACTAACAAAAATAATTGTTGTTATTATTATTATTATTATTATTATTATTATTATTATTATTATTATTATTGGTATTATTATTGTTATTATTATTATTGTTATTATTATTGTTATTATTATTATTATTGGTATTATTATTGTTATTATTATTATTGTTATTATTGTTATAATTATTATTGTTATTATTATTATTATTGAAATAATTGTTATTATTATTATTGTTATTATTATTGTTATTATTATTATTATTATTATTATTATTATTATTATTGTGATTATTATTGTTGTTGTTGTGTTAAGTTTATATATACATGGACAAAAGTAGACATTATTCTACCAAAAAAAAAAATTTGTTAATGTGTTTTAATCGGTTATTTGTAATTGTGTGGCCGATCATCTACTATTATATAACTATATTATATGTATATCAGAATACTTATATTAATTTTTTATATTAAAAAAATCTCAGGTCATGTTTTCTTTTCCCTATATATATTCTTAGGTGAAAGACTAAAAATATATATATAAAAAATTAACACCATTACTGTCAAAACAATAGAAATTATTAAATTATGAAGAGCAAAAAAAATATTAACAAAAGAGTTACTAACAAAAATAATTGTTATTATTATTATTATTATATTATTATTATTATTATTATTATTATTATTATTATTATTATTATTGGTATTATTATTGGTATTATTATTGTTATTATTATCATTACTGAATTAAAATTTTTTCCATGGAAAATTATTAAAAAAAAGGCAAAATATTTGTATAAAAAACAATAAAAAAATCAATTGATAAAAAATAACAATAAATATTAAAAAAAAGAATTAACAGAATATATTAAAAAAAATAACATATATTAAATTAAATGAAATTGAAGGATAAAAAAAAAAAATGGTGGACCAAAAATAAATAATGCAAACTGAGGGAGGGACTGAAAAAAAAATCAGAAAAAGAGGGACTGAAATCAAACTTTGTATATATTACCAATTTCAATTGGAGGACCAAATCAAAGAAATCAAAACTTCCGTACCGGAATAATTGAAGGCATAAAAAATAAATACAAAATCAAAAGTATAAGGACTGAAATAAAACTTTCTTATATAATCAGTTTTAATTGAAGGGCACAATTGAAAACAATAAAACTTTAATTTGAATAAATCAGTAATAACAACGAAATCAAAACTTCAGGGACCAAACTAAACTGTACGCAAATATCAGGGACCAGAGCTGACTTTGGGGGCGGCAGGAGAGAGAAAAGCGACGTCCGTGAGAAAACCGTCCGGCGCCGCTTAACCGGACATCGACGACGGGAACGCGCCGCGACGGAAGATAGAGGACATCCTAGCGCATCTTGTGAGGCGGAGGAAATCAATTTTGGACGGCGTAACGACACCGCACGCACCGCCAACGTGGCGCGTAAGCGGGGAACCTCGCTGGCGCGGGAGTGACACGCGCCAGCCGTCCGCGCGTAAATATATGAAAATAATGGGTCAATTACCGATACGCCCCTGTCTCCACCCATAATTACGGAAATACCTGATGGGAAAGGACGACCCTGCCCCCGTCTACTGTTAGCAAATTTGTCGTTTTCCGTGCCCATTTTTGTCAGTGCACTGTGCAAAAAAAGTGAGAAAACCCGAGAGAGCCCCTGCAACTGTGCACTATTTTGTCTTTTTTGGGGGCTTTAATCGGTAATGCACTGTTCACAGGCGGAAAAAAAAAAGGGTGGACGAACTCGCGCGACGCATGGAGGACAAAGCTCGCGTCCACAGTGAAATGAGTCTTCGTGAACAGTGTTGTCAACTGTTCAATTCTCCATTTTGTTTTAGTTATTAGTTAATATGATTTATTTATTTTTCTAAAAAAAACATAGCAATTCTATAATATTTTATTATATTATACACAACTATAATATAACCCTTAATTTGATAATTATTTAATGTAAGAGATCATTTGTTTTAGTGTTTTAAAAATATTTTTAAGGAACTGGATTTTTTATGTAAAAACATAATTTTAAAAAATAAAAATATTATTTTAATATATTTTAAATTAAAAAATATTTTAAAATTGCTGTATTGGAATGCTATTCGCCCGACACCACCAGCATATCCAATGATTGCCAAAAAATAGCTCGACAGAACATGCTGCGAATCTTCTGAGTTATTACTTTTAAAATTAGAAGCAATAATTTTGAGGATAAAAGCCGTCAAACTTCCTTAAACTACTGGTCAAAATAAAATATATATTTTTTATACAGAATTAAAAAGGCAATCAGATTCTTATACTTGTTAAACTTAATTTTTCATCCAATTAGTTTTAACTTGAGCATGTGAGATGAGCGTGGTACTTGTATCTCAACCATTAGAAAAGGAAGGGAAATAAATAATAAAAAAAATAAAATGCCTCCCTCCTTTATTTGTATTTTTTCATTTTTCCTCTTCGTTTCTATTTTTAGAAGTTGAGTTATCACTACTAAAAAAAGGGGGTGTTTGCAACGGATTTTTGCAACGGCAAAAATCCGTTGCAAACTTTGCAACGGAATTTTGTTTAGCAACGGATTTTCCGTTGCTAAACACAATCAGGAAAGAAAAAAAAAAAACATGGGTTGCAACGGAAATTCCGTTGCAATTTAAAACCATTTGCAACGGATTATCCGTTGCAAACTAAAATTTCTTTGCAACGGATAATCCGTTGCAAATGGTTGTAAATTGCAACGGATTTTCTGTTGCAACGTAATTTTATTTTGCAACGGAAATTCCGTTGCAATTTAAAACAATTTGCAACGGATTATCCGTTGCAAACTAAAATTACTTCGCAACAGATAATCCGTTGCAAATGGTTGTAAATTGCAACGGATTTTCCGTTGCAACGTAATTTTATTTTGCAACGGAAATTCCGTTGCAAATTAAAACAATTTGCAACGGATTATCCGTTGCAAACTAAAATTACTTCGCAACAGATAATCCGTTGCAAATGGTTGTAAATTGCAACGGATTTTCCGTTGCAACTTAATTTTATTTTGCAACGGAAATTCCGTTGCAATTTAAAACCATTTGCAACGGATTATCCGTTGCAAAATAAAATTACGTTGCAACGGAAAATCCGTTGCAATTGACAACCATTTGCAACGGATTATCCGTTGCAAAATAAAATTACGTTGCAACGGAAAATCCGTTGCAATTGACAACCATTTGCAATGGATTATCCGTTGCAAATGAAAATTACTTTGCAACGGAAAATCCGTTGCAATTTAAAACCATTTGCAACGGATTATCCGTTGGAAAAAAAATCATTTGCAACAGATAATCCGTTGCAAATGAAAATTGCTTTTCAAAATCCTGGCGCCCATACAAACATACAAACTGTTTTAAAATATTATTAATATTTATTATTATTATAATAAGCATAAAAACCCACCCCCGTCTGTTACCGTTCATCTCAATCTCAAAACCCTATCCCATCCTCTCTTCTTGCTCTGGCCGCCCCCCTCATCTTTTTTCTCAACAACCAAACCATCCATCCTCTCTTCTTGCTCTGGCCGCCCCCCTCATCTTTTTTCTCAACAACCAAACCATCCATCCTCTCTTCTTGCTCTGGCCGTCCCAAACATTTCTTCAACATCTGCACATCACACGCCAACATTACTTTCTTCAAAACCTTACTCTCCCCCATCTTCTTCCTTCCATTTCTCTCTCTCTCTCTCTCTCTAAAACGAAAGAGAATAGAAGTGATGGTTTTCCAAGAGATTTGACAGGGCCCGAGACTGGTTGAATGCGAGAGGTAGGGGTTGGAGGGAGATGGGTCGTGGGTGCTGGGTCTTCTCACGATGGTGAAAGACCGGGGCCAACCAAGGGTGGCGGATGCGCTGGAAAATGACGAGTAATGGGTGTTCGATGGATTTTTTCCACAATGTTTAGGGTAAAGGAAATGGTGTTTCTGGGGTTGCTGGAATTCTGTGGGTGTTTTTTCTGGTTTGAGTGCAATTTTTTGGGATTTTTGGGTTTCTTTGTTTGTTCGAGATGGGTTTTCTGGATTTCTTCGTTTGCTTGAGATGGGTGGATTTCTTCGTTTGCTTGAGATGGGTGGATTTCTTCGTTTGTTTGAGATGGGTGGATTTCTTCGTTTGTTTGAGATGGGTTTCGCATGAGATGATGAATAAGTACGATGAATGGGACTCGCCGGAGATGACGAAGGAGCCCTGATTCTGGGATTTTGGGTATTTTTTCTCGATTGCTACAGTAATTGTTGATGAACAAACACTGTAGCAATCGATTTCTGGGTTTGATGAACAGTACCGTTAGTAAACAAGCACTGTGCAGATTTGATTTCTGGTTTCGAACCAGAAAAGAAAAGGAAAAAATTTGATATGTAATTTTTTTTCTGAACTAGATTAATGGATTTAATATGTAATCTTTATTACATGTTGATTTACTTAGACATATAAATGTAATTGCATCTTTGTTGTATTATGAATTTTAATTTACCAATTTATTTTTTTATTTCAATCATATTTATTTAGTTTTAATATTAATGATATTTCAATATATTATACTAGTTTTAAAATATTTATTCATAATTAATTAAACAAAAAATAAATATAAAATTGATGAAAAAAATTAATTACCATTTGCAAATTGCAACGGATTTTCCATTGCAAATTCAAAATTTGCAACGGGATTTCCGTTGGAAATCGCATTGGATTTGCAACGGAAAATCCGTTGCAAATAGGCAACGGAAAAGCCGTTGCAAATGTGCGACGGATTTTCCATTGCAATATTGCAACGGATTTTCCGTTGCCTATTTGCAACGGAAAATCCGTTGCAAAAAAATTTGCATCACCGGTTACCAACGGATTAGATCCGTTGCGAAGTCCGTTGCAAATAAATATTTGCAACGGCCTCCTTACTCGTTTGCAACGGACACGTCCGTTGCAAACCACCCCTTTTTTTAGTAGTGTATGATGACCACATGCATCGTATATGCTCAAATGAACACTAATTAAATGAAAACCTGGATTTAACTAATAAAAACATTTAATTACCTCTTAATTTTATCATAAGATTTCAAGCGCTGCATGATTTTTTCAGGGACTAATTTTATTTTGACAAATATTTCAATAGGTTTTGACAAACTAATGATTGTGCTAACTATTAATCCAGGATCCCCCCTCTCAAAAACAACCACTAGAGGATGTGAAATAATCAAATTGCAGGGATTAACAATTTTATTTTATTTCACTCTACTTACCCGCTTATCATAATCGACACTCGTAATAAGTGCATGCTTGTTTCTATATCTTAAAAGTATTTATAATTTTTTCTTGATTTTTTAAATTATTTTGATCAAAAAAAAAAAAAAAATCTATATTCCAGACAATCACTGGTTCAAAACACCTTCGAAGTTGACTGGGGAGAGGGGATACAAGTCCTTGTCTAACTCTACTGGATATTAGAGTCTAAGTGTTTGAGAATGTATTTTTGAAAATATTTATTTTTTATTTTAAAATAAATTTAGTATTTTTAGATCATTTTCATGTATTGATGTTAAAAATAATTTTAAAAAATAAAAAACATAATTTTAATACATTTCTGAATGAAAAACACTTTAAAAAACAACATCAACTACACTCTTAAACAGATAATAAACATGTTTCCAGCACTATTGTTATATTTTTCTTTCCATTGAGTGGTAGAAAGTTATATATATAAGAATTTTTGGCCTTCGAAAAATGTCATCAAATTAGCACACGTTGCCAATATGTCATGGAGCCTGGCTAGATCCGGTGCCGTTCCATGTATTTCTTATATTTTGAAGCAGCATATTCATTTTAAATTTGTAATTACCACCGAATAACTAGCAGACAGTGCTCTGTGAATGTAAGCTTGTTAGACGAAGATATCGCTTTATATGCTGGTTGTAATTTTTTTTTTTTCCTTGCATCAACCAATGGTCGATTAATTCGGTTTTTTTTTTCCAATCTCATGTTGGTATAATACAGAACGGCTTTTCAAAATTCAAAATAATCCTTGAGTTTTAATAATTACTTAACATAAAGTTTTTATTATCAAAAATATATCGACCCAGTAAGTGATATTTAGATCAATTTCTTATCCATCATGTAAATGTTTTTTGTTTATTAAAGAATAAATCACATGAATGTAAACTCAAAATATTTAGTTGGGATATCCCTATCTCATAGCATGAGCCATGACTTTTGCGTTTTAATCCGAGTTAACTCGCTCTTTTATTATCCAATTACATATTTATAATTTTTTATTTAATTTTATTCTCCAAATATTTTTTTCCTAAGTTATCATGTTTTTTTTATCACTTTATTATTGTTAACTTTTTTTTTTTTTTTCTAATTAAAATAGAACTAACTTATTTGACGCGGTAATTCAAGCTGCTATCTTTTTACCACCTAAGTATTATTTTTTATATAAAAAAACCATGGAGCTACAGGGTAGCATGGATCCAAATCTAGTAAAAATACTATTATGAATGTGTGTATAATTTGGTACACAAGCTATAGATTGTCGAATGAAACGAATCAGAATATAAATTCTAGATTTTCAAAGGGCAAGCTACCTTTTAAATTTGGAAAATTAAATTAATTAACTGGATATAAAAAATCAGAACCCCAAGATATTAGGGGGGGAAATCCAATTCTTTTCCCAGTGAAAACACATTAAATACAAGGGAAAGAAAGCCACATGCATTATGCTAACTGCGAATACTTGTCTTTCAATATACTCCAGATTCGTTCTCCAAACAGACACACACAATTATAATTATTTTCTTCCCAAAACCTGCAATTATCGTAAAATTAATCTCGCTTACCGTTTAAGCAAACTCAGGCTACTGAAAAAGCTACAGGAAAGCATTGAATGGCATAATTAACATTAATTTCTCCTCAGTTTCAAAATCAATTCCTGTATTATTTCTTAATTAGAATACCATTCTCACTTTTAATTCTTCTGTCACTCGAATCTCCATGAATAATTTTGACCAGGTATTAAAAATCCAAGCAGTATATAAACAAAGCCTTGAGGTTGAAAAAACAGTAGGTCTTAGCAATTTTATCTACTCGCTCTAATCAAGATGATTCATAACTTATTCTTGGAGCTTGGAGCTTAGTAGACTGACTTGTGGCTAGTACTTGTAAAAAATTTATTTTAATGGAGGTGACAATTCTTCAATGCTTAAATAAATAACTTTTAGAGAGAGAAAATACAATAATATCCAAGAGAGATGCTTTGAAAATATATATACAGTAAATAATGAAGACTGGGAATCTTTGTTCTTAATGTCTTATAATATATTTATAGCCCATGAGTATTATTCTTTTATGGAAAAAAGAAAGGTTGAAAAGTTGTTTCCTTTTAGGGACATTAATGAAGTCAAATATCTTGTACATATATCAATGAGATAGAAATATGATGCGATTTTAAAAAAATCTTGTATGCATCTATAAGTATACGAAAATCATTATTTTAACATGAACAATTATTCTAGATAGAAAGACATGACACTTTATAATGATTTTAATAATCATATTTTAGAAGATTGTTTATGATCAAACATAAAGCCTTAGAATTTGACATCTCTAAGCTCTTTGGATTTGATAAGTAGGGCAAACTCATTTTTTTGGACTTAAACTGATTATTAAGTTCAAACTTTTTAGATCTGACATGTTTGTCAAACCCCTATTACTTTGGACTTGACAGATTGTCGAACCCAATTATTTTAGGTTCGACATCTTCACAAGATCTATATTACTAATTTGGACCTAATTGATTACTAGATCCAATTATTTTAGACCTGGCGTGTTCACCGATAAAAATCTTGATTTATCCCATGTCATGCGTTTATACATCATTAATCATCATTAGTTCAATCAATATTCCAATGGAAACCATATGTCCCCTCCCTATGGCGAATTATTCTTCAATAAATTGAGTAACATATAGGTTAAATGCATGTCGATTCTTACAATAAAATAAAGTAGTGGTCTATATATATACCATTAATAGAGTAAAAAACAAGTGCAGACACAAACACACACATGATTCCAGATCACTCCCTAAATTTTAAGGACTTCGAAAACTTGATGATTTTAATAGATAGGGTTTCTTTTTTTCTATTCGAGAATGGGTACGCTTAGACTTCGAAAATGTTTAACATGGCTACAAGCCTACATGATAGATAACATAATTGAAGGATTCGTGCTGATGATTTGAGCATCAATGTCATTTCCTTTTTCTTTTCTTTTCAGAGGTAGCTAAGAGTTGCTTATAAAATATTGGAGGCCTATATATACATATATTCACTAATCAGAAAACAATACCCAGAACCCAATTTGCATATTTTGTAGTGCTAAATATATTTATCTATTCATTGGGAGCACCAAACTGAACCCTACAGCTACTTGAGATTTTGCATACAAAACAACAAACCAACAAATGAAGATCAAATAAAGACTAATATTACCTTGTATTCAGATACATGATATTATCATTAAGCATATTGGTGCAGGAAAAGTAAGTACCTCAAGATCTCACTCAAAATTGTCCCATTCATAAAGTCAGATCTAGAGTACTTGCCATCCTTGCATGCTTCCTACCTCCTTCCATCGAGGTGCCAAGCTTTGAGGATGATGATGAAGACAAAGGAGGAGACAAACTACCATCAACTACACATTTTTGAAGCCTATCATCATCTTTAGGTGCTAGTTTCAGCGACAAATTCAAATCCAAGTTGCAATCTGAATCCAAAGTCTTTCTCTTTAAACCCTTTTGCATCTCTTGAATTGTTCTCCAATTTTTGTTAGCGGAACTAGTGGTGTTCGAGCATTCCTTTTGATCTATTCCTGATGATCTTTCTTGCAACTTGGCTATGAAATTCGATTCCATCGAGCCAGGTCTACTTTCGTTCTGCCGGGATACTTGAAACAACCTGACCCCTTCAAGAAATTGATGAGTTCTACTTGTAGCAGCTTGCACATTCAGAGAAGGAATGTTGATACTCGAACCAGAATTAAGTGAATTGTGATTGTTGCGTCCAGTCACTAGTCTTTCAGATACTGAGCCATAAAGTCCGTGTTTGAATCTGTTGAGACCAGTTCCTCCCGTATAAGGGCTGTACATCTGGTGGTCGTGACCTCTCCAAGAAGCATCGCCAAATCTTGAAGGAGAAAGAGAGAGATTGTTAGGATATACCAATTTAGAATCTGAATTTGGTTTGGAATAGGAGAACAAGGAGTTAAGATTTTCGTACCTTAAATTGCAAGAAGATCTTTGATTGAAATTTTGTAGAATGGGAAGCTGGCTAAGGTTGTATATCTGGTGATCCCCGCCTTCAAAACAAAGTCCTTGGCCTGCCAATAGTATCCTTTTCAGTCAATAGAGAATCACAATCCCCTAGAGAGAAACCCTAATGCTCTATCTATTTGTACAGGAAAGATTACTTCTTTGATAAAAAGAAAAAGGGTTAATAATTACCTTGATTGGGTTCATCATTCCTCTTGCTTCTGTACATCTAACAAAAGAATACATAAAATTAGGAAAATCGGGCTAAATACATTAAAAAGAAAAAAAAATTAGCTAATCATTGCATGATTAAGTAAACTTATGCAACGACTAGTGTAGATCAAATACCTGAAGATGGCTTTTGACATGGGCAATGCTAAGGTCTTTGATGTTCATCATCTGAAGAACAAGCTTTGGGGTTGCTCCTGCACAGATCAACACAATTGCCACTGTCAGAAGCAGATTTCTCATAGAATTCTCTTTTGTAAAGTAACGAACAGGAACAGATCATTCACGAAAAAACAGAAAAAGGGAACAAAACAGAAGATCAGGTGAATTAATTGAGTACTGACTCTCTTGTCCTCCCAGTCTTTCAACTGCATGAACAAAGCAGAGATGAAGATCCGGCGTCCACCGGAGCCTTGGCATCTTAGAACGAACATATTGCCGTACAGATCCGGTACTGGTTGCCTTCTTTCCATTCTCTTCAACTGAGCTGTTGCTTGTGCTCTCTCCTTCATTTCTGGATTTGAAACTAATTTTATTATTCACCTCATCATCCTCACCACCCTCGTCTTGTTCAACGTCCTTGTTAGAATAGCTTGACTTGGAGCCTTCAAAACTATCACTGCCCTCCATCTTTCTCAGCTCAGCTTAGCTGTCTTCCCTTATCAATTCTGTGTGAATGATCAAGAAACAGCAGTGAGGAATTTTAGTGTCGTTTAGGTGTCTTATAAAATGACTTTAGATGTTTCAGTTTCATCTTAATTTCTCACCTAAGGCTAAAGAAAATGGGGTTAATATTCTTTTGGAATAAAATCAGATAAGCATCGACAATAATATTTACAACAATTAGGAATTCGAAAACCCTAGCCCTTGACTATATATGGATAATATACAGCTTTCGCTGGCTCTTTCATCTGTCTCGCTAATATATAGCTAGTCTACTTTTTCTATACTTGTTTATGACATGCATGCATAGTGTAGTTTGTCATGCATGCATTTATTATACTATGCATGGATGGATGGATGACGAATAATTAAATTTATAGGTAGTTGGAAATGACATTTAGCATATACAAAAGCATGGATAGTAGTGCACCACGCACATACAGACACTTGGGATACATGTAATTTCGTATATACACGACGTATAGGTTTATGTATTTAAAACCTATTTATTTTTCCTCGAAGAGGTCCATTAGAGTTTGAGCTATATAATAAAACTACTAGTGTTTTCCTTGAATTTTCATTCACCTATGCTCAACTTATACTTTAATTTAAATTCAAAATCTCTTCTATTCGTCAAAGGTTTTGATAGAAAAAGTGGGGTTTTAAATGGGATTTCCACGACCGTACCTTTTTATCTACGGTATAGGTTATTATTATCTATTTTGTCATATATGTAAAATTCATTAATTACTTTTAAGAAATTAATTTTATATTTAAATAATCAAGTAGAAACTTATCTATACATTATCTTATTCATTGCCAAGACTCAATGAATTTGGACAGAACATTATATATATACATAGAAGTAGCTTTTTCATGCTCTTTAAAATCCTCACACGCTATGTTTCTATATCAATCTGGATCTCTAATGCACAATGTATTAGAATTTCCATGCAATTATTTAAATGAGTTTCTCCGTCGCATTCTCAAGGAAAAGAACTTTATGCTCATGATCAGCTCGTGACTAGTAGACCGATGGGATAAATTAATGATATATAAGAGAAAAAATAAGGCAAGAAAATACAGTAAGGATTACGTGCATGTGTGGAGAGAAAGAATATTATAGCTCATCAATGGAGGATAGCCCTATTAAACTTTGCTAGTCTGTCACCCGTCAGTCATCACCACTATTTTTGCGTCGAGAATCACGGATTCTGTCTTTGTCTCTATCGAAGACCGCTTACCATGGCACCCATGTTAACTCTTCGATTTCTCTTGGGTCTTTCTGACATAATTTGATACGCCCTCGTTTTCTTGTTAATAACTGTGCAAGACACAGTTTATTATGAATCGAAATGAGTAAATTAGCTGTTCGTAAAATAGTTTTTTGGATTAAGAGATTACTAGTCGGACAAAGCTAGGAACCATATAATGTACCAAGAAACTCGAGCAATGCTGAGTAGCTGACAAAGAACAACTCCTTCATGACCTTGTTGGTTTTGGCATGGGACAGCATTTAAAAACTGAAAATTATATATAAATATAAACTAGATCAGTGGGTAAACGAACTAAATAAAACCCAAATAGACTAGAGCTAGCAAGCATGGCAACTTTCAACGAAAGCCTTGACTTCCTTGCCCTCATCCAAAATTATTAAACTCCATGGACCACACGAATATTTACAAGGGGAGAAATGAAAAATCTAGACCTATCAGGCAGCAGTATGATGCCGTCAACGTTCCACTGTAGGATTCCTGTTGATAGTCCAATATTCAAATTACAGAAAATACAATAACAAATCTAAAAAAAAACTCAATTTCAAACTAAAATGTATAATCAAGCCTTCATGCCAAACAGCAGTACTTTGCACGCCAAAATCCCGAGTCTTCCTCCAATTTTCAATTTAATGAGTGAGTAACATATCGAGCAGCAATAACTTCTCGATATTTTTTTAGGTTCTCCACCTTCAACCTCTTTAAATTCTAATAGTTAAGAGCATAGCATAACATACACGGAACAAAAATAATTCACGAAAGAAAAAAAATGTATAAGAACTATGCGCGTGCATTGACACTTTTATACATTGTATATCTTCTTTGCTTCAAATGTTATATAGACGTTATATATGTGTGTGCATTGACATTTTAATTTTAGGACAAAAAAATATGATTTTTAGATATATAATTCATGCCTAAAGATCATCGATCATCATTTTATAATTAGGGGGTGTTTGGGAGTGCGTTTGGAAAATGTTTTTGAAAAAAAAATGAATTTTTATTTTATTTTTATTTTTTACTGTAAATTTAAAAAATAATATTTTTAGATCATTTTGATGTGCTGATGTTAAAAATAATTTAAAAAAATAAAAAAATATATTATTTTAATACATTTATGAACAAAATACATTTTAAAAAATAATCTTAATCACTCTCAATTAACTCGATGGTCAACAAAATTGCCCTCGATGCCACCCACACGCACAATTTGATATCAGCTTTAGACATGGAAAGGGAGGCAACATATATTGTTATTTCTGCATGAAACCTAAAATTTATCTTCGTGCACTCTAACAACATTTATTGGCTACATATACACGCAATCATCAAATCCCTGCGAGACCTGCAACCACTAGCTAGAGCTTTTTCCACTTTTTTCTAGCGAAAAACTACTCATCGTCACGAGGATCTTGAGATAAATCAAATCAAAGCCGTTCCAAGAAATTAATGGTTTCTCTTGGCAAAAAGTCAGCTTTTGATATAGTTAGCTGGTATTCAATCAAATCTTATGGGGCGTGCGATGTGACTGCAAATGCTAATTAAGAATGTCCTTGAATGGAAAAAAGAACTTCAAATTAATTCAACCACGTACGTTCTTACAATGGTTGGACTCGGAGGACACTAGATGAGCTGGTGCACATTTGACAAAATTTGCCGCCCGATTTAGTGAGTCAACTCGACTCAGCGTTTAAGTGGGAAAAGGGTTAATTTGAGTTTGGTTAATTGTGTATAATTGGGCTGGTCTGATTTAATTTAATTAATGCATTTTATTACCTTCAAATCAATTAAATATCTGGTTACTAGTCTTAAAAACAATTACATGTTAACTTGTTTTTATCTCTCTCCTCAAGGGATGTGGCATGATGAAAGATAATTTGTGATCTGCATAATATGTCTCGAGTTCGAGTTAGGATGTGCATTCCTTATTAAAGCTTGTTATGAAAACTTGAGACAATCATGATTTTACTCACGTATTTATACCTACAAAATATATTTTTTAAACAGTAAACTTTACTCGTATACCAAAAAAAAAAGTTTTTGTCTCTTCTTCCAAGGAACACATCAAATGAAATGTCAGCGATAAGAAAGTATAAGAGATCGATGCCACAGCTATAGCATCCAATAAAAAGGGATAGTTAATTAACATATGGTGCTTGGAAATATATGTGAAAATAACTTCTCAGCAATGGTATAAGCTGGTTTTCCTGTGAAAACTAATAAAATAAACCTAGCTAGGAAGGGAGGCCTGAGAGATTCGGCATCAAACACCTAAGCTATGAAGTCAACTCCCATCAAGACCTTTGTTTTTCTTCTCTCTAACCACTCTTTCTTTAATCTATTTTTAATTTGTGCATGAGAATACGTGAACCTATTAATGCGGATCTACCATCCTTTGAGAATGAGGATGTCTGTCCTTTTCCTGGCTACATATATATATATACAGCACTGCTGCCATATCATCATCATGTACAATCCATGCATGGCATGCCCATACCATGCATGCTGCATGCACATCGAGCACATTCGACTCTAGTTGATCCATTCAAGCTTCCCATTTACGAAATAATTAACAACTGGTGTTCCCTTAAATTATTAATTAAGTCTCTGGTATGAATGGAAAAGGGTTGACTTCACGAGTATCATATCATCACTAGCCCAATAATTGATCTATGATCAGCTCATCACCACCATCTGATTCATAAAGGCGGTCGGAATCAGACAGTGGTCATCAATTGTAGCTAGAAGCTGTTCTTGACGTTGAGAAACGGGAAACGCTTTAAATTATTAATTAACATCGTGTGTTTGATTAATCAAAGGGAAATTAAAACTGCCGAGTAATTAATTGATTGCGTTGCCTTCACATCGGAAACGTATGCATGAAATGAAAGGAAATTTATAATTTCGAACATGGACTTGCAATACGCAGCATCTGCTAATTGATTTCAGAGGTATGTTTTATCTCCTCGACGAATCACCCGTCAGCTGTATTTCTTTTGTAATATAGTTTAGTTGCATGATGGTTGCAATTTGCAATATTCAATTCTTCTTCAAGCACCATGCCACATCGACAGGTACTTCAAGAAACGCATGCACACAAAACAGCCTCCTCTAGTTATCCCAGAAAAAACAAAACAAAAAAACCCTAACCCTTTATTAGCAGTCGTTTAAGCCGTAATTAATTTTATACAGGTAAAATGATACTTCCCAATTGTTACAGATAGGCCCCGCTCGAGAAAGAAAAAAAACCACTTTTTTTTATGGATATTCCGAGAGGGATTGGCAGTCATTTCTTTCCAGGTTATAGTTTGACTTAACAGAGCCTGTAGAGAGCTGGCTTCCTCTCGATGTATTTGATTGACGGCGAGAATGCTGGCTCTAGTTCAAAGACTACCCAATAACCTCATAGTCCAATTTTGACAGATTAATAAGACTCCGAGTCCTTATTGGGGACCGTGCGATGTTTGTTTGCCAGCAATAGATCCACCATGGTCTGACACTAATTGACTACCTTTTTTTTCTTTTTGACTGCCACACTAATCTTGACAGACTGATTTTGATCCACACTAAAACATTGCAGGCGGATGACTATAGAAGAGCTTTTCCATCTGGGCCCTAAGATAATCTACAACTTTTATTTTTTACCTTCAGATGTTAGTGTTTGTAAATATGGATGAGTTTGTTTTTTAAAATATTTTTTTAGAAAGGTATTATAATAATTTTATTTTATCTTTTAAAAATTATTTTTATATCGACACATAAAAATATAAAAAAACACAGATTAATTTAAAGTAAGAGATGAAAATATTTTTTGTAAGTTTTTTTCAAAAATACTTTTGAAGTCATATATGTCACTTCACCAATTATCATTTACAGCTAACGATAACCTCGAATGACCATGAATGAATTCACCTTTACAGAGGAAAAACGAGATGGGAAGAGGTTAGAAGCATTCTGCTAGGTATACAGATATATTATTATTAAAGCTGCTATTGACTCCATCGTAAGTGATAATTTCCTCCTTTTTCTTCAGCTTATTATCAAATACTAGAGCATCTAGTGCCACACCTAATACACCTGAAAGCTTTAAATTTCGAGGTTCCATTAGACCACAGCTTCCAAGAGGTTGTGAAAAGGTAGGGGACTGTTCACCACTGGGCCAACAAAAACAGAGCCCAACTTAAAATGGACACAGTCCTTCCTGATCAGGGCATCTCGTGGGCTTCTGGACCAATCAATTTAGACTTGTCTGGTCAACTCTTTCCCTGGAAGCTTTCTAGCTTCTGTACTGTACAGAGTTTCCGCTACACGAATAAAATCCCGGGCTAGGCCTGCTACCCAATAATTAGAAGTTTCTTTCATTGATATTTTTTTATTTCATATCACCCACAAACTTTTCTAGGAGATGCACTTGAAATTGATATTTCCGGTTTCATATCACAACTCTTCAAGAAGATAATTAACTTTGACCAGACCCTGTATAAACAAGGTCAGGTCTAGCACACAACCCGTCCAGTCTGCCTGTCCCTGGCTAAACTTTTAGCATACCGAGAGGTGTACCCTTCGGCAGTGCGTTTCACAGTTTCAGGAAATTCAAAGACCATGTCAAAATAAAAGGTCCTGCAGTTCGAGCAACAAAAAACAATTATATGATTCGTGAGCCATGTCAGGCAATCAACAGAAGGCCCGGATAAAAATCTGAACACTCACATTACAATGACAAGCAGGATAATCAGATCCCCGGCAAAATCATGTCTGAAATTGGAACGCTCGATGGTTTCATGGAACACCTTGAAACATATGGCCTAGCCTAGGTCCCTGTTTTGTTTTATAATTTCCCTGTTTTTGTGCACAGTAAAATTCCGCACCGACTTTGCACGATCATCGTTACATTTGAAACAAAGAATGAAGGCTGTCTAATGTAAGATTTTCTTTGCAGTGTCAAAAGCATATAGAAGAGAAAAAAAGAAACTCGGCCACCTGGCATGGAAGACTCTGAGTATGCTACGAGGGAGAAGCAAAGCTGAAAGAGAACCCTGACTTGCCACAGTCCTCACCAAATTTCTTCAAGATGTAGCAATAATTCAACTGGAAACAAAATCAAGCTCATTAGAAACGAAATTCCTAGGAAGATCTTGTAGAAATAAAAATAAATTAAATCAGGAGATAACAATAAAATTTTCATGCTATGCTATATGAAACTCGTGCAACAGTACACTATGTTATTTGATGAGATAGCTTTCACGTTTTCCTGAAAATTAATTTTTTTGATGTTGAACCGCCCACTGTTTCTATAGGATTGTGCTCCACAACTACAACTATACAGCCCATAAAACTTATTTTTCTTAGTTACAAAATGGGGGCTAGAAAAAAGATTACTGACCTCCATTCGGAAGATATTTGTGGGAATAACAACTCCAACTCCTACTGAGCTACGAAATGATTCTGTGAACTTCCGTAAGGAAAAATTCCGGTATGCATTTTCTGTTAGTTTTTCGACATTCCCAGCAGATGCAAGAAAGTGTCCATGGATTCCTTTCGCACTTAGCCACTTTGATGGAAAATCAAAAGAAAAATCTGCAAACGCAGCAAGAGCAAGATCTCCTCCAATATAATCCCTTCCAGGATCAGTGTTCTCATTGTCTGAGTTACTAAGAAATTGCCTTCGAGGCTCAGTAGGGCCCAGGCCTCTTGTCCTAAACCCCCATAATGATGTCGGGCCACCCAAAGTGCAAACCGGAGATAAGTTGCCACCAAGGAAGAATCTTTCTGGCAGTGGTGAAGGCATGCTTGAAAATCCAGATCCCCAGGGAAAAACAACACCAGCAGATATCCCCAAGTTCAGTGCAGAACGGTAAAATCCGAGGGGTATAGCACAACGAAGATCGAGCTCCTGTTTTTAGTAAGAATACAATGGAAAGTCCATGATAGATTTAAAAATGCAAGCAATGGAGTTGGAACAAAAAAAAAAGGCATCTCAAATTTTAATCAGGTATCCAATGGCTCAACATAGTTAACAGAGTAGCATAAAATAGACCAATTTGTTTTAAAATACAAACCATATCAAATACAGCCACGCAAGCACGTGCATGTAAGCGCACTTCCAGTATAATATATTAATGAGAAATAATAGCCTGTTGTCTACAAATACAGCTCAATAAACACGAGACACGAAATATTTTCAAGTGACATACAATAACAAATAATCTTTGCTCCATTAACTAGTCAACCAACACAGGTTGAGGAGCAAACCCTTGTGCGTTAATTTGAAATGATGAAAGCTACAATTAGCTTTCAAGTTTAGGGCAAAAAATTAAAAGGTCAGTTTTTGTATGAAAATCTATTTTATTCCCCAAACTAAATCATTTCAAGATTGGTATTCTAAGACAGGTACACACGAAAGGATGATTGCAGCTTTAAATTTTTCAACCCTAGATAAAATCTTTAACTCTCTGATCTGCATCCTTTTCTCCTTCTTTCATGGAAAAGAAAATTAAGAGTGCTTGGATCTTCATTCTCCAAAATGACAACAGTTCAATTCTTTTGACTTCTTTTGGTATGAATATATTTTCCTATTTACTGAATTGGATCCCAAATTCCCAATTTATATGATTTAGGAGAATTTATAAATATTTTTTTACTTTACATGATGGTGAACCACAACTGAACATAAGTGTATATACTGTATTTACTCTCTGCATAGAGCCTGCATTGGCAGCCACTGGTGGTTCTAGTAACTTTATTTAGTGCGAGCAATATAAATATACCCATAACTGGGAGGAAAAAAAGATATCTAAATTCAAACAAATAAATGGTTTATACACTATCTAATTATTGAAAGAAAAGGAAGTTTTACTTAAAAAAATGTTTAGAAATCATTAGCAAAGAAACATGAAATGTTCCCCTAAAGGCTGAAACTAAAAAAATCTCATTCATAGAATCAAATTACTCAAATATGTGCAAAAGAAAAAGATGTCCAAAATTTGGGAAACCAGAATATTGAATTTAAATGGGAAGCTTTTTAATTTTTCAAAAAATTAAAAATTAAAAACTAGAAATAAAACTCCAGTCTGGGTTGCATTGAGAATAGTACCAAATCTAAAGTTCATGCCTTTTCTTTTTGTAGCTTTCTTTTTAAGTCCTCACCCCTCAAGCAAATATAGTATAAGAATGAGAACAGCAATATGATAGGTTCTTTTTTCTTCAACAAAGAAGCTAGTAGTAACATAGGTTTTCATTTCAACTCATAAAAAGCAGCATGCAACTTCTTTTGTCATTGTTTTCTTAACTAGAGGATAGTAATAATAAGGTGGGCATGTAGCTTGTCATTTGGAAGTAATGCATTTCAAGTTTTGTTACCCAAGTTCCATGGCTGTCTAATTAGGCATGGAGCTGTCCAAGTGGGGGCAATGTTAACCAGTGAATGGGTCAATATTAACTGTTCTAGACTTTGTTGCCTACAAAACTAAAAGACTCGACTATTTCAGTGGGGGATAGTTGACTCCACTATCCATGTACTGCATCACAGTTACCAGCAAGACAATTTTCAATTATCATTAAAGGAGTTTAACTTGACCAGGAGAAAACTAAGGTCTGGTGCTTATATATGTTAGCATAACAAAATTGAAATCTAAGATTTGTTTGCTTCTCCTGGAAAAGGCAAAGTCAGCCCCAATAAAAAGCTCAAAGAATGCCTCAATAACATAGCTTGCATTAAAATACAACAGATGGCCATCATTTTCTGTGCCAAAATCATGAACAAGTTTCAGAAATGCAAGAAGAAAGGTTTATAAAGTTGTGAGTCTTTGTTAACAAATAAGAAAAATACAAGCTGTCCATAACTGTGAGGAATAATAGGCGGCCAACAGAGCTTCTCCAGAAGATAAAAGGCTGGCATGTGAGAAAAACAAGTGTACATTTCAGTATGATCTAATCCCACAGAATTGAGATTCAAAACACCATATAGACATTTAGTTTCTATTTGGTAAAAGAAAACAGTCAAGGCTAAGCTAAATAAAAACAGATGACATGTGGATAGAGGGAGAGACATAAGCAAAGAAGGCAGTCAGAGAGATCTTGAATACAGCCAAAGAGTGGCAGCAAAGCCAGTAAACAATAATGCTTGAAAGAACTGGATAGAAGATCTAGAAGGAAAACTAGAAGATCAAACATGAAATGAAAACCAAACCTGGCGCAAAAATCGTAAGCAACGACTATCAGGGGCAAGGCCACCAATTTGGGTAGTAGAAACAAAAGCAAATCCATTTGTTGGCCTCAGAGGTGAATTTCTCCTGTCAATCTTAAATGTGTACTTCAAAGATGAAAGTAAACCATGACCAAGCTGCCTCCTTATTGAACTTGAAGCCATTCGTGATGGATCTGTCAAGGTACGCCATGCAAGATTGCACACCAAGTCATGTTTTCGGGTTGAGAATAAGCCAAGAGAGAGCCCCAATGATCGCTCTTTGAAAGAGGAAAACTTAAGGCAGTCTTGAGATTGCAGGAATAATCGTGCTGTTACCGGGGTCACAAGTCCTTTGAATCTTGGCAAAAACACGCCAGCACTCATTTCTGCCTTGTGGCCACAATCATATGCCAGAGCACCATCCCAAAGATCCCCATAACCAAATATGTTTTTGTACTTGAGTGTACCCTCCAATGTTGATGATGAAGCCTACAAAACCAACTTAAAATTTCAGAAACCCCTTAGTTTCTGTTGAATCTTGAGAAATTGAATTATAGTGTAAAAATGTGAATCAAAGTCAGCGTGTCAGAACAGATTTTATAAGTATGCAAACGCAGAATATTTGAGCTACCTAAATGCCCCAATTAATTAGAACGTTAAACATGTGTATCATCAACCACCTTAATCTAAACATACCTGATTCCATGCATGAAATCACTAATATGATTGTAGAATGACACAAACTAGTTAGGCTCTTAAAATTCTCTCTCCATTTCCACTATTTTTCAGCAACCAAACATGGCAATGAATCACAATTCCAAAAAATAGAAACAAAATTCACAAGTGCTGTTTGGTTAGTGCCTAGATGGCAGTCAACGCGCATCACAGCACCAAATTAAACAAATCACCTCAATAAATGTAATTCCACTCTTCAACTGTTTCCATTTTCCCGTTAAACACAAGCAACTCATTGTTCGGTCATCAAATGCTCACTGAATCAACAAGCACTAAATATCCCACATTTCTATCAAATTCACTAGCAGTCACTAAAGCAAAGCCACAAGAAATTGAAGCGCTAAAGAGGAACAGATGACAGAACTATTCAATTACCCAAACACCGCCAATTCCAACAACTAAAAAGAAATTATCAAAATTTATACCTCGCCTTTGTTGAAAACACCAATTTCACCCAAGAGAGGACTCCTGGTTTCTACAACATCGACAATCACATTAGCAGTGCCAGGCAACTCTGGTGGGCCCGAATCAAGCGTGATCTTGACCGAATCAAAAATCTCAAGCGCTTGTAACCTAAGATTCACATCACTCGAAGCCGCAAACAGCTCTTGAATGGTAGACGCATCTTTAAGCAACGCTGTTTCTGCTTCAATCAAAGAGTCTTTAGTTTTCGTGTTCCCTTTGATTACCACATCGTGGACTCGAATGGGGACCGATTCGTGTTGTATCCGGCTAAAAAAATTCTGAAATCGGTTTCGGAGCTTTGCCTTTTGGGATTCAAGGTCTTTGTCCTCTTCCTCTTCCTCGCCCTCGTCGTCGACGTCGTCGTTTTGTTCGCCTTCTTCTTCTTCATCATCATCATCGTCATCGTCATTGTTATGGTTTCGTACCACCGGGTCGTCTTCGGGTTGAGCCATCGTAAGAGAGATGGGTGAGGTGAGGAGGAAGAGGGGGAGGGGGCGATGGTTTCGGTGTCACAGATGGAGTGAAGTTGCCTCGGACGACTAGTAGTGTGCGTGTGCCTGGGTGGCGTGTCACTGAAATTTTACTGTAACGCGTTTATTTACTTTTTGACTTTTGCCGTTTATTGTGTTGAACATTGCAATTTTTCTTGCCCCGGGATTGTAGTGTGTTCCACAGCTTTTATAAGCACCTTTCTCTCCAACTTCTTCTCTTCTGCTCTCTCTCACAGATTTAGAAACCACTCTTCTCGATCTTTGCTTCCTCTCTCAGCTTCACCACTCCACGTCTGAAAACCACTGCTTTTGCCCCCCTCTTCACTTCAACATCAAACCCCATGATTTCTCCCACGATCTCAACAATGCGGGTGCTGTTATGGGATGAGCTTTTTATTGCAAGGTTAGCTGATTTGTGCTTTGAATTTACTTATTGCCAGGCCATATCGAATTCGAATAACTGGGCTAAGTCGAGCTCATACCTTTCAAAACCAAGAATATCAATTCCGTGTTTCGGTTGGTGATTCGACAGAATATTTTGGTTGTAGAGTGTTCTTGATCTGTGTCGTTTCGGTATTGTATTATTTATGTATATTTATATATAATTAAATATATTAATAAAAAAATAATAATTTAAATCTAAAAATAAAATTAATTAGAATGGTTCAATTTAATCTAAAAAAATATAATAAAATAAATTTTTCTAAATAAAATTATGAATATGTAAAAAATTATGAGAATATCATCATCAATCTCGCAAGGTCATTATATTCTCTGATTGCTCTAAAATTTTAATATAATATATATAAATATGTCAAGAGATTTCTCATAAAATTTCATCTCAATCTAACAGTCGGATTAAGAGATATTATTAATATTGTAAAATTATTCGTTATTTAAAAAAATATTATTTGACCGAAACAGCACAGACGAACGTTTCAGTCGAGATTTAGCTAAAAAATCTAGAATAGATCAGAATTTAACCCGAAATAAAAATAATATCGTTTTATCTCGTTTTTTAACTAATATAAAATATTTCGGTTAGTTTAATTGAAACAAAACGAGATTGACATTCTATGTTCAGAACAAACCCAATTTGACCCAAGCCAGTTCGAATCCGATATGGCCTGGCTTATTTAAAGGTTTACTAGTGATATATTTTAATATAATAGTTTCGTAGGAATATTTTCTCACAGCTGGAATATTCATAATTCATGGTTATATAAACAGGCACGTTAAAACTTTATTTTTCCTGTAAAACACAAAAAAGAAAGATTGGAAAACCCTAAGAACCAGTATTTTCAAAATTACAATGCAGTGAAACTACAACAAAATTATGATCTCGTGATAGCATGATAATTTATATTATTATGATCCCAAATAATATACCTTCATCGATTTTTTAGATTTTATTTCATATGAAAAAAACATCTTTTATGGACTATAGATGAGCGAGTAAAACTCTAATTATTCAAAGTTTTTATAAAGAGTGCACACTTTAATTTGAATTCGAGATTTACTATGCTGATTGTAGGTCATCTATCATCACGCCACGCTCTCTGAAAACTATATTAGTTATACATGTACATGAAAAAAATAATGTAATGTTAATGTAATATTCATATGAATTCACTACGAATCTCAAAACTTTTATTTATGAACCATGCACAAGTTTATTTGTGTTTTTTTTGTCATCGAAGTGGCCAACTAATTTACAATCATCTTTAAATCATATTGTTCTTGTGATTGAGATCACAAAAAAAATCTCACGCAAGAACATGAAAAGTCATTCATTTTGGATGTTTGATTGTTCTCAACACATGTTTTGTATTATCAACACATGCTCATTTTGAATGTTTGGTTGTTCTCAACACATGTTTTGTATTATCAACACGTGTTCATTTTGAATGTTTGATTGTTCTCAACACCTGTTTTGTATGTTTTATATTATCAACCATGTTAAAAATAACAATAATATAAACAACACATAATTCAACCAATACACCGTCAAAAACTCTCAATCCTTCAATGAACCTTGGAAAGGAGTGATCTCTTAATTTTTTTGTAAATAACACCGGGCGCGAATATAAAAAATCAGTGTGCTTTTAAAAATAACATGGGATTAATGATTCAAATAAAAATAATAAACAAGAAATATATGGCAATAAATCTTGATTCAAAAGTTTCTTATTTGATTTTTTTAGTTTTCTTTTAAATTCTTATCAAGTTATTTTTTATATAAATATATTTTAAATATTTTATCATCATGTTATGATTTAGAATTGCCCGCTCGAGAGAGATATACTTTAATTTTGCTGTTATATATGATGATCAATGGATAATATAAAAACATAAATACACACATACTAAAATCAAAAGCCTTGATTTATTGAATTAAAATTTTAAACTATTTAAATTTGAATTATAAAATATTTTTAAAAAATATAGATACTAAAATAGGCACTTCACGTGCTTAAATATCAACCACATAGATGATATACACGTGTGGACCTAAAACGTACATACTTTAATTTTATTATTACATATTAATGATTATTGGATATTATGAGAATATATATACACATAAACTAAAATTAAAAACCTAAATTTTACAAACAATATATAGTTTATTGAATTGCAATTTTAAAATGTTTTAACTTTACATTAAATTAAAAAATGCCTTTTATATTAAAATACACATCACGTGCACAAATATAAACCTAAAAAGTACATGATTCGAGTTTATTTATTATACCTCCACGTGAAAGATAAAAGCTGGGTTATTGGAGAATATATTACACGTGTATCCACAAAACAGTCAGAACACCAATCCTGTCAATCCAAGCATCACACACAATTCAACCCAGATTCTTCCGTAGAAGCGCTTATTCCACCCAAATTCAAAAACCAAGAGCATCCTCCTCCCCTTCCCTTACAGCTTCTTCTGTCAACAAAACAAACCACCACCATTAATCAACACTAATTCCAAATCAAACGGGGGAAAATGGAAACAAAAAACTCAACAACCCACAATGATCTCTTCTCTTCTCTAATATCAGACATCAAATCTTACTCAGGCAATGATCCTCTTCTCCCTTGGCTCCGGTACTCCTAATCTCTCTTTCTTTTCTTTGCTTGTTTAAATAATACTGTTAATTTAATCAATTTTTTTATTTGTTCTTAAACAGGGGGATTAAGAAAATGAAGGAATGCCTGCCTCCGAATGCACTGAAACAAAAGCTGCCTCGTTTTCTGCAAAAATGCACGCAGAGTTTTGAATCTGATAGGCGTTACAGGAATGACTCGCGCTACCTTCGTGTTTGGTTACAGCTAGTAATTTCAAAACCCGTCTCTCTTTTTATTTTTTTTCGGAATGGGGGTTGTTGGGTTTTGGATTGGATTATTATGTTGACAAGTCTGATTTTGATCACTGGCTGTTTAGTTTCTTTTCCAATTCTGGGTAAAATGGACAGACAGAAAAGAAAGTGAAATTTAAAATGTCCCTTAAATTTGGAAAATAAAAGGGTGTTGAATGTTAGAAAGATTAGTTGTATTCTCTGGTAATTTGTTTATTTTGAATGGGATTGAGTAGATGGATTATGTGAGTGATCCAAGAGTGCTGTTGAGTACCATGGAAAAGAATAGCATTGGAACAAAGCGGTCATTATTCTACCAGGCTTACGCTCTTTATCACGAGAAGATGAAGAACTTTGAGGAGGCTGAGAACATGTACCGTTTAGGAGTGCAGAAGTAAGTGTACCACTTTCAAAAAATATCTCAATATTTGAATGGAAGATGACCTTTGATGTTTGTCTCCTCGGCATTTTATTTGTAAATGCTTGCTTACAATACATTTGAACGAGCGTTACATGGCTTTTGTAAAGCAACCTTTTCGAAAAACAAGGCCAATCGCAGTTCAGTGACTTCCTAGTTCTGCATATAGATCGTGGGCATGCTTTTATTTGACCATCTACCTCTACCATGCAAGGACAATATATCATGACTACTAATTTTCTAGCTTTATTGCATCACAAAAAGAATATCAACTTGCCAAATAAATCATTTCCTAACATGGTAGCTTCTGTATTTCATTATGCTACACAACCCTTTGATGGTTTAGGGTGGTATGTGGTTTATTTTTTCAAAAAATGAACCTAAGCGATATTGACTATCTAAAATAATTTTTGAACAGCCTTGCCGAGCCTGTTGATGAATTGCAGAAATCATATGAGCAATTCCTTCATCGTATGGAGAGACACAAGAAAAAGAACATCCAGGCATGCTCATTTTTATTTTAGATGTTGAACTTGCCTTCATTATTCATAAAAGTCTTCTGTTATCTAACTTTTTACAGAGATCTTGCAGCGCCAGATACGAAGAAGTGGCAAAAGACCTCGATCTTCCACGTCTGAAGACAACAATGAGAATGTAAACAGCATGGATGATAGGCCTAAACAGATACTGGATGGGAGGTCTCGGAATGTGAAGCCAATGAAGGAATCTAACCATGTTGGGGTTTCAGGAAATTCATGTGAAGTTGGCTTGGATAGAGATCTGTCCAGGAAGAAGGAACATGTGAAAAAGATTGGACACAGAGATGTATCGAAGCAGCAAAAGAATACAGGAGAGTCAGATGAACCTGAGATGTGCCACGGTGATGATACAGTTGTGGTAAAGTTTGTAGACACTGCAATAGTTGGAAAGCAAGAAGCAGAAGATGCCTGCCATCATGGACTGGTGGACCCTACAATTAATATGAAGGAGGCCATGAATGCAATCAATGGCATGTTTCGAGAACCTTTAGAGACCTTTCCAGTGAGTAGATCACGCAGAAGTCGACCAAAAGAAGAGTGTAATTTGAACAATGGATTTGATGTATTTATTGATGAAAATTTGGACAGTGGAACTGATTCATCACTTCAAAAAGAAGAAGCGGGTATTTCCCTGATGGTGCATGGTAGATCTCAAATCCCCCAGACTCACCAAGAACCATTCCAAATATTCATTGATGATGAAGAAAGCGATGACAATGGGGACAGAGCTTATGATGATAAATCAGAGGAGAGTAAGGCTCAGAATCTGGCAGAAGGTTCTTGGTCATCAGTTTTACCTTTAAATGCTTTTGTCTTCCCAAGTCCAAAGGATCTCCCATCTGAAAGCTCTGATTATATGAATTCAGATACCTCACCTCGATTAAAACTTAGAGAGGATACAGTTGTTCACAGGTTCGTTGGGTCTACCATCTTAGAGGAGCCGGCGGTGGAAAATGTTTGCCACCATGGATTAGTAGACCCTACAATTAACTTGAAGGAGGCTATGGATGATATTAATAACATGTTTGGGAAGCCAATAGATTTCATAAGAACCAAGAGACCAAAGAAGCAAGAAAAAGCCCCGGTTAGGAAACAGGATCTTTGTGGATTTACAATACTTCCTGATGATGATTCAGAGCATCTACAAGGACAGCCACCAACCAGGTCATCCAGAGCAAGCAACTGTGATTTGTTTGAGCCAACAACGTTTACAAAAGAGGCAATGGATGACATAAATAAAATGTTTGGAAAGCCTTTGGACTTCTAGGAACAACTATTATTAGTGGCACGCAAGGTTTCACTTTGAAGCTTATTTAATGTGTTGATTATACCACAACACTGCCCGTGTGCTTGAATCTGTAAAACTCTTACGATCTTGCTTCATGTCACGTTCTTCAAATGTGATTTAGTGTGTGCCTGTACTATGTACTATGTGATGTAGTGCATGTTTGAGAGTGATTGTGGTTGTTTTTGAAAGTATTTTTTGTTCAGAAATGCATCAAAATTATATTGTTTTTTTTTTTTTTTTTAAAATATTTTTGACACCAGTATATTAAAATAATCTAAAAACACTAAAAAATATTAATTTAAAATAAAAAATAAAAAATAAACTTTTTTTTTTCAAAAACACTTTCCAAATGTACTCCCAAACACCTCCTTATTCTAATATCTGTTGCAGCTCATCTTCATCAGTGATCGATTATACGTGTCCTTATAATGTATGCAAGTATAGCAAAGACCCTGGAGAAAGAAATAACTGAGCGGCGACAGTTTAAGTTGACCTGTAACACTTTTATGCAAGGGAATTCAATTTATCGAAGAAATAGAACAAATATTGCCACCATTACTGGATGGCAAATCTAAAATCAACAGAAGAGTGAACAAAACTGTAATGAAGAGTGATCGTATTCATCTGTGATCCGTGTCCTCATAATGTCTGCAAATGCAGTCTAGAGAAAGAAATAGCTAAACAACAACAATGTAATAGCTAACATGTAACATTTCATGCAAAGGAAATTCAATTCGTTGAAGATATATAGAACAAATTGAAACCATTCCTGGATGAAAGCTACCGCCAGAAGAGGGAACAAAACAGAATCAAAATAAAAAATAAAAAAAAACGAAGATTGATCACGAGCTAAAAGAAAAGTGGCAGGACAGTCATATCAGACATGAGATTCTGGAGTGCACCGGGCTGGACGGAAAGCCAAGGGGCCTGCAGTGTAGATCACAGCTTCATAGTGAGTTCCTCGCAGCACCTTGTTCTTGAATCGAAGTGGAGCGCCATAGAGTCCATAGTTAACATTGGAGAGGAGGCTGCAGTTTGTAAGAGGAGATGAAACAAGCTTCACGTGGCAACCATGGAGGGGATGGTCCAGAACATTATTGCTCATCTTGAAGCCATCAAGTTGTGCATAGAAGTAACCATAGGCATCAGTTTCATATGTCTTGTAGAAACTGACTTGTTTATTGGAATTTTTGCAAACGACACTGACTTTAGCTGAAGGGATTGGCTTAGCCCCCGTCCAAGACCATGATCCAGAATACTTGCAGCTTTGGCAATAGACAATGCCTTCAACCACCACATCCACCTTCTTCTTCATCGGCTCGGTCGGAGCAGTTTCATCATGGGCAGCTGTTGAAGGGAAGACTAATGGAAGAAGCAAGAGAGAGCAGATGAAAATAGTGAGGTGGTTGCTTGCCATATTCCTGCGGTGGTTATGGCAGCTTAATTATTTGAGACTAAGCAGAGAACAAAAGTGATTTGTAGCTGTGTGAATTTAGATCTGAATAGCTCAGTATTTATAAGCATATTTGGTGTTTGAAGGTTTTGATCGACGTGAGGACTCCTAAGTTGCAGCATGTTAACTACCAACTTCCCTTGAAGCTTATTATGTTAACGTGGAGGCCACCTTCCTCCTCTTTCATTGGAAAAACAAGAAAGAAATACACCTTATATTTATTTTTAATGTTCCGTTAGAGAGATTTATGCGATGTCGTAATCGTGTCTGAAGAGCACGGGGACCCATGGTTCTTACCTCTACTTGCTTGAAAACCGGAATGCAACTAGGGTTCGTATCCTTAGACTTCTACTTTTTCTTTTTTTTTTAATGTTTTTAGATATTTTTATGGGTTAGATGTCAAAAATGATTTTTTAAAAAATAAAATAAAATCATTTTAATACATTTCTAAATAAAAATACTTTCAAAAACAATATTAATCACACTTACAAACATGCACTTTTTTATTCAAACAAGATGATTTTTCAGAATTCATCGGCCAATCCATTTTTAACAGGATGTCTCTTATAAAGAGTAGACCTCAAATATATATCATCTAGTAGCTTTTTTTTTTTTTTTTTTATGAATTTACTATCAAATTATATTAGTTCTCAATTGAAGATTTGTATTTAAAATTGTTTTTTAATTAGATAATGTGATTGCTTATAGAAAACGTGTATAGTTTGGATGAAAACATGGTTAGCAACGTGGTCGTAGAACTGTGGACTCGTTTCCTGCTGTTTATGGTTGTGCTGTAGAACGTGCGATCCATAAAGACTAATATGTTTGTAATTCTAGAATGACAGATATATTCTCCTCCATCTAGTTGCTGTTTTATCTTATTATTTTAATCTTTTTAATGCATTTTGGGAAAGCTGGAAATTAAAATATATTCTGGTCGTGCCCGCAGTTTAACAGATTAATTTATTTTGATATCTGACCAAGTAAAAGCTTTTTAACCCTTTGGTTACGTGGATGCATTTGCAGCTCTTCCATCTTGTATCTGACCCTGAAAAACAAAGAAATCTTCCCACGCCTTTTTGGAAAAAGTAATCAGCATCCACTTGGAAGAACGTAGAAAGCCACCATATGCTGAGCTGTACCGCAGCCCGACCATGACATTCGCTGGATTTTCCTGAATAATATGAATTTAAAAATCATGATTCAAGACGGAGATATTAATTAAATTCTAGTATTGTTTAAAAAAGAGGGTTGAGACTTGAGAGTGTTGTTTAAAAAAGAAAAGAGGTTGCGTCTGGGTGTTTCTTTTCTTCATCTAGAAAAAATATTTAAATTTTACTATTATATGTAGCGATTATAATAATAATAATAATAATAAATATTTTATTTCACTTTTTTAAAATAGTATTATTCTGCCCAACTTAGAAATAAAAAATCGAAATTGCATGCAGGGTCATCTCAAATCACAGCACATTTTTGCCAGGGATAAATTTGAATTGTTATGCCAGTAAAGTTAAAATAATGGTTAATCCGGCACGGCCTAGCTTGTTCATGCCTCTTTTTTTTTGTTGTTGTTGAAATCCATAACCATCACAATTGAGCAAGTCAAAGATAGAGAGAGAGAAGAGGCCGAACAAGGAAAGAACAACTGGAATATCAACAAATTTACACGTGGATGTGCTTCTATGGCTCATTTCCCAGCCAATTTCCAAAGAAAAAAAAGAAAAAAAATGGAACCAAGACAGGAAAAAAATAAATAAAAAAAAAAACAGAGAGAGAGAGAGAGAGAGAGAGAGAGACAGGGCCACTCAGTTATATACAAGCAACCGATCTCCCGTACCTATGATAGGTACAAGTGCGACACACCTACAGGCAACTGGGTTTTTGTGCCTCGATTACTGAAAACAACGAAAAATTTTGAGCTCATACTTACAGACTGCTCGACTTTTAGCAAGCTTCCGTGGACAAAATTTCAAGCTCTGCCCACCAAAGAGGAGAAAGTTTTGGGATTGCTGCATCTGGTGCTAGTGCAGTTATCTCTCTCAATCTTGCAGTGACGTCTCTCATCCTCGGTCTTCGTTTTGGATCCCGCTGCACACAAGATTTTATGACTTCACCAATTCTCTCCAGCTTCTCCTCATCGAAGGAGTCCAGAGTTGGATCCACCATTTCCCTAAGGGGCTGGTACCCTCTCAGATAGTCTGATGCCCAGTCTTCGAGCGAGACACTGTCCACTGAATATGGAAGCCTGCCAGTAACTATTTCAAATAACAAGACACCGAAATTATAAACATTATTTTCCATGGAAGCCAACGGCAGATCTGGGCGCTTCTTGCTAGATACTTCCATGTTGTTTGAGAAATAGAAATCTGCAATTTTGGAGGCGTAGTCCTCGGTCAGAGAGATGGCTGATGAGCTCAGGTTGTTGTGAGCTATTGGTGGATTCAGCTGGTGCATATGCTCAAGGCAGTAAGCCATGCCCATTGCGATTCTCAGCCGCATTCCCCAATCCAAGTGCTCAGATTCTTTAACTGCAGGGTGCAACTTTACAATGAGATGTACAATCTAGAACAAAACTAAACACAAAGGAAATAGAAAGACAGAGCGAGAGCTTTCTTTTTCTAGGGGAAGAACTCAACATAGATTATAGTTTTCAAATGCCTGACCCAGTGGCCATCTCAAGGTCCTAAGTGCCTAAATCTTCCAAAACCTAACAGTGCAGCAAACTCAATCTCTTATTCACCAAGTGTTGAAAACCATGAAAGAGAGAAAGAAATCCCTAAAGTTGCACTTTGTTTAATCATCAATCATTTTCCTTGCACTCTCTATCTTCTCGAGATAGGAGGTAAGTGCATCGTTTGTATATGAAGATTCGATTCAGGATCCAGGCAGATACAGCAAAACAAAACAAAATCAATGCACTATTCATACTAATCAGAATGGGCCAAGCTGAAAGTACGATAGTTTTAACAGGAAGATACAACTAATGGAAAGCAGTCAACTGATTTTTATTTTTGGCATGCGGTCTGCCATAAAGATGCCGAACACAAATGTTTTCTCACTCACCGTGTAAATGCTCGAAGAGTGTCCCATTTGGAGCATATTCGAATACCATCATTCTTGTGAAAGGCTCCTCCTCCTCACAGTACCCGAGAAGGTTGACAAAATTCTTGTGGTTCACTTTTGATAATTTCTCGATCTGAAGCATAAAATGTGAAAAGAATCAGGAAATGCCAAACCACGCCATAAGCATGGGGTTAATTTGGGAAAGATGTGGCCGTGAATTTTAAAAAGCTACAGATTATAGCTTCAGTTGTGATATTAATTTTATAATATTACGAAGACTTAAAAAGTCGAAGCCACAACTATAATTAAAAGTCAAATCTACATCGATAATTCCCAAACAGGCACATAGTTCAGCGGTAGTTACTCGTAAATTACCTTCTGCCTAAACTGAACTTCCAGGTTCCTTGACCAATCCTTGGCAGATGTTACTGCGACCGAGGCCACAGCTAGCACGGCTATTTCAACTCCACTAGACAAAGTCCCTTTGTATAGTGTGCCAAATGGCAAAGAACCAATTACATTACTGAAATCTTCACAACCTGCTTCAATCTCAGATCTCTTAAGCTTTGGCACACCTGAGATGAAAATCTGAATTATATACGAAGATTAAAACATGAACATGGAAGCATGCAGCACTAAAGGGGATGGGGAAAGGAAACAGAGAGACAAAAGGACGTGGACCCGCTTTCTCTAGCACATGCAGGTGGTCCAGCATCTATGATATCAGTTACAAAAATACCTAAAGTAATTATCACAAAGTATCAAACGATTAACCAAATTAACTAAACCAAGTCCACTCCGACATCATTATCCAGATTATCCGGTTCAGGTTTTCATATAATTTATTAGATGAATAGATGTAGTGACAAAAATTAATTGTTTTCAATTTGGAATTGAAGTCCTAATAAATACCTTTTAATTATTTTACCAAGAAGAAAGACATACCAGTTACAAATGCTTTCTGAAGCTGTCCGCTCATTCCTGTGGCCCAAGGTTTGACAGCAACCTTATTGATTTTACATATATATATACTGATGATGGAAACGAGAATAACTAAGGTGCCCCCTACAGCTCCAGCTATGATTGGAATCTGATGTTTTTTTGACGAAGATCCAGCTGGTACTCTGGGAACACTTGAGTTAGAAGGAGCTGGTGCTGAAATGGAAGGTGAAGCAGAAATGTTCGGAGAAGATGAAGTTCCAAATGGCCCACTCGGAGATGGTGCAGGGGAAGTCGTAGTAGTAGTAGGAGGCAAAGTAGAAACATTTGGAGAAGATGAGGTTCCAAATGGCTCACTCGCTGGGGCAGGGGAAGTCATAGTAGTAGGAGGAGGCAAAGTCACAGCTATTGTTGCAGTTTTTGGAGATGGTGGTGGCGAAGGCATGCGTTCAAGGTCGCTTTGCATCCGACGTCTGTGGACTGCATTTTCTGTGTTAGCAGCATTCCTGCAAACATTGGGGGGGAAGTATTATGCATTAAGATCATGGAGGAAATAAAATATTATGTACAAAGAGCATTAAGAAACACAATAAATTCAAGAAAGAGTCACGGACGACAAATGAAGGTCCCTTCAATGTCATCGACACTGGAGAAACTTCATCCCATGGTCGAAAGAGGAAGCACATTTATGAACCTCATTAGGACTGATATCCTGGGGATTTACCTCAGACAACCAGAGCGATATCCCCCTAGAGAATATTATCAAGTTGATGATAGTGACATACCATGTGATAGATCTTTTGTTCCATGATGAACCTTTCACTGCATTAGATAACTGGTTCTCATCCACTTGAAATTCATAAAGCATCTCCAAATGTTGAATTTCAGGCAATATGCTGCTGAGTTGTACGTTGTTGTCCAGCAGGCTAAAAATAGATAGAAGATGAGTTAAGTTAACATGCTAATAGAAGTAGAAGATAACCTTGGTGACCACAAAAATTGTTTGACACTCACAGGATTGCCAGGGAAAGACTACTGCCAAGATCAAGTGGAAGTGGTCCATTGAAGTTATTGTACCCAAAATCTAGCACTTCCAACTCATTCAGCTCTCCAATCCCTTTAGGAATGATCCCAGTAAATGAGTTGTTGCGTAAAATACTGCAATTAAACATGAGAACGGTGACCATTTATACATAAAACAGCAAGACTCTAAATATCAGTCACCTAATGAATACTCACATAGACTTTATGTGGACAAGGTTTGTGATTTCAGGTGCCAGCATTCCTTCAAGACCAAGATCTTTCAAGTTCCTGGATGTTAAATGACAAATTCGTCTTTAGAACAAAAACTTAAAAATAATCTTAATGAGCGAATGACCAGATGCAAGCAAAGCTCTCTCCCTTAATGGAGGACTAATAAGAACTGCTCCAAGAGAACATTTGCATGTACGCAACAGCAAACAGTTATATTTGCTTCTTGACTTTCGAACAGGAATAAAACAGAAAACTGATCATATTATATTTTGAAATGGATCAGAAGAGCTAGATTTCAAGTAAAGAAAGCTCTTTATGTTGAACGGTCAAGCATGATATTTAGTAGCAGCCCCCGAAAAAAGAGAGAATCCCTTGATTTTCTAACAAAGTTTTATACAAGATTGCAGTAGACCACTTAAAACGAAATAAATCAATACACAACTTCTCAACTTGAACAGATATAAATCATTACACCACTTGTTGAAACTGCTAAACAACCACCACAACAGATAGCTAATCATAGCAAAGTTGACAATTTACAAATCTTAACATCCAAAATTTTACCCTTGAAGTCTGAAAAAAAAACCTAAATTAGAAAGTCTCGAGTTTCCAAATGATTCCGAATTCCATAATTTTCCTTAATTTTCTCAGAAACCAACCAGAACATAGCAGAAAAGTCAAAAGCTCTAAAAAATACTTACAAAACGACAACTTTGTCATCATGAGAGCACTCAACACCAAACCAGGAACAATGATCAATCTCTCCAAAATCCATTTTCCAGCTGTTCAACGCATCGTATGGATCGCTCACAATCCTCTCTCTCAACTTCAACAACGCCATACCTGCATCATCATCATCCAAACAAACAAACACAACCGCTCTTTATCTCACTTGTTTCAATACTTCCTCGAGAAATTTGGCCGAGGACAACAAAGCATAAACCTACTTCCTTACCTTCTTCATTAAGCGAAGAGCAGAGAATCAAGTTTTGATAAAGCAAAAACAGGATTACAACTCCAAGCCGATTATATTTCCAGTTCTTGATCTCCATGGGAACAGCACCCAGCACGAGCTGTATTGATTAATTGTAAAGACAAATGAAGAAATAAGAAGTGAAATATTCATAAACTTTCCCCTCTAGCGTGCGTTCTTGGAATTTTAAGACCCATTGGAGCCGCTTTTGATTTTGAAAACGCGTGCTTCTTTTTAAAAATTTATGGTATTGGACTTGTTTTTTACTCTGTCAAATGTTAAAGAGATCTGGCCCTTTAGTCGGCGCAAATGTTATAAACAAATATATATTTTTTAAAAAAATAAAAGAATTATTTTAATTGTTGACAATCGATCACCGTTAAATTAAAAAAAAAAAAACTAGTCTGAAAATTAAAAAATAATTGACTCGTTAAATTGATAAATTATATTTCCTTATCAAATTATTATTTTTTATTTAATTTAATTACTTGTTTATCTACCATTTTAGAGCTATAAATAAGCTCATAATCAATAATAAAATGTATAGAAAAAAAATATATAGAAAAAAAATACTAGATGAAATTTACGTTTCTCACAAATCTCTTTTTGTTTTTAGCTATGCTATTTAACATTATTGGTTATATTAAGCTACCACACCAATTCTCCAACAAGAAGTTTTATAAGAGCTTATTCTGATTGTTAGACATGTTAAATCCAAAATTATCATTTCAATGTTCTCATGATTAAGGGTAATTATGAAAATTAGTGTATCCATATGAAAGCTTGATCTTGTTCTAAAGACGCATAAGAAACAATTGAAATATATTTTAAAGAGTTTGTAAGAAGATTAAAGTTGACTTCAACCCACAAAAAGGTTGTTCAAATGGCATGAAAGAATGATTAACAAACACTCACGATCACCTGTAATTATCTAGATGATACCACCTTTCGAATAATGGTTAACACAACAGTCCCAAAAAACATGACAATTTTACAATTATCAAACAAATAAGCTAACAAAAGAATAATTGTAAGGACAAATGAAGAAATAAGAAGTGAAACATTCATGGTATTAGACTTGTTTTTTATTATGTCAAATATAAAAAAGATCTGACCCTTCAAGCCGGCGCATATGTAGTTTAATTATTTTATTAAAAAACTCGTAACAATGTCTAAATTCTCATAACAAAATAACATGATGGAGAGAAAGAATAGAATCATCGTCAACATGGTAAAGAGCATGCTTAAAATAAAGAAATACCAAAAGAGTTTTTGACTAAAATTATAATTTGTATTATTTACTTATCAAATATGTGTCTTGTAAAAGACTTGAATGATATGACTCCACAAGAGGTATGAGATGAAAAAAATGCTAAGTCTTACTCATGTGAAGGCATGAAAAATTATGGATAATTGTTATCTTGCTTCACCTTTAATATTTGAAAAAAGTAATAAGGGGATGAAAATTGGATAATTGTTATGGATAGAAAGATTGCATCAATTAAGAAAAACGACAAGTGAAAATTGATTCTTGAACCAAAAAAAACAAGCCAATAAGTTTTGAATAGATCTACACAGAAAAGAAAAGAAAAATTATAAAGGAGAAATGAAGAGGTACATAATGATATTGGTGATAAAAGGTTGTAGTATAAAATAAGGGAGTGATTATGATAAAGTTTTTGCTCTAGTTGCTAGATTGGATATCGTCCAATTAATAATTGTCATGGTTGCCCAACATAGATATAAATCTACCAAATAGATATTAATTCAACCTTCGTAAATGACTTTATTGAAAAAGAGTTCTATATTGAGCAACATATAAGTTATGAAGTGAAAAGACATGGAGACAAGATGTTAAAATTTAACAAAGTCTTGTATGAATTAAAGTAATCCCCAAGAATATATATATATATATATATATATATATATATATATATATATAATAGTGATATTCTTATTGTATTCTTGTACGTAGATGATTTGATCTTTATTAGAAAGAACCTAAAGATGCTTAGAGACTTCAAGTAAACAATAACCAAAGAGTTTGAGGTGACACATATCGAATTTATAACCTATTACCTAGTGATCAAAGTTAAACAAAGAGAAAATAAAATCTTTGTGAGTTAAGAGAAATTTACAAAATAGATTTTCAAGAAGTTTAAGATACAGAATTGTGCAAAAATAAATAATTTAGTTAAGCATAGAGTGAAGTTGTTAAAGAACAATGAAGGATAAAAAAGAAACTTTGCAACATTCAAGAGCTTACTTGGGAGTTTTAGATGCTCGACATGCACTTGTCCATGTTTTGTTTTTTAGAGTAGGGTTTGTGAGCAGGTTTATTGAGACACCAATTATGACATATCTCAAAGCTTTGAAGCAAATTCTTCAATATATCACAGGTAATATAGACACCAACTATGACATTAGAGTGATCATTCAGGTTATAATGATGGTGACGGAGCCAGCAATACGGATGATAAAAGAGGCCCTGCGAGTTTTATCTTTTATATAAAAGATAGAACATTCACATAAAGTTTCAAGAAGCAATACATAGTCATTTTACCAACTTGTAAAGTTGAAAATGTTGTTATTATAGCATGTGTTTGTCATTCCATGTGGCTTAGAAGATTATTGAAAAAGTTACAAATACCATAAGAGTAGCTTATAAAAATTTACATGGATAACTGATCAACCCCCATCTTATAAGAGAATCTAGTATTTAATGATAAAAATAAATACATTGATATAAAATTTCATTGCTTACAAGAAAGTTAAGTGTGCAAAGATACAATACCAAATCACATATATTTTCATAAAGCCAAGATGAGAGATATGTTGTAATAAAATAAATCAAGTTTAAAGGGATAGTTGAAAGTAAATTAGATTTTTGTGTTTTCTGAAAAAAAACAGAAGAATCGATCAATAGGTTAAGAAAAAGTCGATCGATTAAGTCAGTAGAATTATATTTTCTTAACAATTTAGGTTTTTCTTTATTTAGTTTAATTATTTGTTTGTATAGTTTTTTAAGTTTATAAATAGATTTGTAATCAGAAACAAAAAGGTAATGCAGTAGAGCAAGAGAAAGCATATAAAGAAGAGAAGTTTTTTTTTTTTTTTTTTATATATATAAAATATAATTTCTTTTTATTGTTTTGCTTTGCAACTTAGTATTGCTGCATATATTAAGCTACCATGCTAATTTTCTGTTTTCTTCAGTAAATTCTCCTCCAACAGCAAAGACTCACTTTTTCACCGGTAAGTATAAGTAGTCCAACAACAAGAATTAAAATTATATGGGCTGGGAGACTCAGTCATTTTCCTGATTAATTGTTGTCTAAGTTATCACGGGACTACTTGAACATCAAGCAGTGTTTATTGAAATATCATGCAATAATTTATTTATTTATTTTTATAAAGTGGAATATTACATAATAATAAGTCTCAATTTGATGGAATTAATAATAGTAAATGTGTGTAGTTGGTGATGATGATATATAATTAGGTTTAGTGGGTGCCTGGTTGCTTCCTTGATGTTTCTATTCAAGACGAGCTTGAGATTATCTTTAATTAGTGACATTTTCTTGTTTTATAATCATAGTCTCTCCCTCTCCTCTCTCCTCGCTCTCTCCTTCTCTCTACCTGAACTTGACCTACCTTAAGTCTGAGGACACTCGAGGCATCCGAACTGTAAGAACTCTCGGACAGAAAATGCTTTTACGAGCAACTCAATCAGCTGCGATGTAATTTTCCAGGGTTTGGTCCATCCAAATACTTGTTTAAATTGCTTTAGCGTAACTCTTTCCTTCAAACTTTGCTTATGAAAGTAGATCCCACCCCCCCACCCCCGCTGCTAGAAATTAATTTATTCTTTCGAACATGAAAAGGGCGATGTATGTTTTAATTTAATTTTCCGAGCAGGCAGTTTCTTTCCTGCATGGGCCATTCTACAGTGACGGCAAGGATTAACAATATAATAATAGAAACAGGAATAGAAAATCTCAGCTACCATTGAGTAAATATAGCATCCCCATGCAATCTTGATATAAATACATGCATGATTGATTTGCTCCATGATCTAAAAAGAAAAGGGCTGAACCCTAATTGTCAGGACACCACATGGTTCTCACATGGCATTATTGTTGCCTTCGGTTAGGGTTTTAATTGAGTGGAATTGACTCCAACCAGCCTATACTCTTATGACCTAATATATTTATTCATTATTTCCCCGCCTCCCTTTGGAGTTTTCCGATATGCAGTAGTCCTGATGGCATCGTTGATTATTCCCCCCTGTAGAAGCCTGATTAGACTTTGGAAATTTTTTAATATAAGAGAGTTGTGCTTACTCAAAGAGGAAAATGCTAGCCAGTTTGAAAACTCTGTTGCTTATGTGAGCAAAGTTGAAACCCGGGAAGTAAGTTGTCAGCAGATTAATTAACTACCAATCAAGACACGGCGGACCTCGTCGTTTTTGTATATTTATAATTATAAATGTCACCAGCGAACTTGAGTCTGCTCTATAAGTTTCAGGTTTTATTTAGGGGGTGTTTGGGAGTGATTTTCAAAATTATTTTTGAAAAAAATTGAAATTTTTATTTTTAAGTTTAAATTAATAAAATTTGGTGTTTTTAGATTATTTTGATGTGTTGATGTCAAAAATAATTTTTTTAAAACATAATTTTAATGTATTTTTGAACGAAAAATATTTTAAAAAATAACCACAACCACACTTTTAAACAGGCATATAGGATACAACCACCAAACCATGGCACCATATGAGCCTGAAATAATAATAATAATTCCATCTACACTAATACAAGCTGTTCAGCTTAGGTAGGAAAAAACAATTTCGGCCGATCGAAGATCGAGTTTCTATTTAACATTGCATTCAGTTGCGCTTTTAAAAATTCTTGAACTTCAATTTTTTTTTTTTTGAGTTTTTGTATTGTTTAGATATATTGATCTTGTAAATAGTTTTTTTTTTTTTAATGTATATTCAATTAAGAAAAGGTATTCTCTTTATCATATTCTCAAATATAACCCAAGTTTTATCTCTTTATTTAAGATACAGTTTAAGGCATTCTGTGGGTCGTGAAATACAAAGGTGTGAAAGGAAAAGGATATACATGAATAACGCAAATTCAAGACTTGGACTTTACTAAGATTATAAAAATAATGAACCTAAGTGGGTCTTACTCAATTACCCTTTATGCTTGTATGCTGGCATGCTTTTTTTTTTTTTTTTGGGCTTGTTTTCTAGTTTTTGTTTTTAATTTGCTGGCAGCTTTCCCTTTCACGTCATTTATCAGATAATGGTAGGATTGATTTTTTATGGTTTAATGACAGAGAGTTTGCGATCTAATCTATGTAGTAAGTTTTAAGTTTGAGTTAGGATGTATATCTCTTGTAAAAACCTTAGATAACCAGGGTTTTACTCTCTCACCTGAGCTCACAAACTACATTTTTTAAAAAATAAAATTTCCTCGCATAAAAAAAAAATTTCTTACTCGGAGGAACATCATGCAGGCATATGATTTATGTTCCACTTCATTGTTTGATTTTAATATGTAAGCGTACACCACCACTATACTCCACCATGAATCTTCCATGCTTGTGTTTGGACAGCTTTATTAAATAAATTGATAGGTTCTGGAATGAAAGGGAAGTACTACCTCGGACATCGAAACGGAAATGATGTTTGTGTATGGAGAAAGAGTCCTCTAGTGTGGTCCGTTTCTTTAGCCAAAACCCACGCCAGGGTCTTTATATTTCGACAAGCCTTATCCAAATTACGAACGAAATAAACAGGGATAGTCTATGACTCTTGACTCGAAAAATCAAACCTGAAATGACAATCTGGTTAAGGTTTTAATTAGATTAAGATTTCAAAAACTAATTCGGACAAATCAAGAAAACATCCAGCCGCTGGTTCTTTCTATACTGTTAACAGCTAGCCCTCGCGTCTCCATCCTTTGCTTATCTCTTGCAAATCTTTGATCAATCCGTGAATTTCTCTTAATATCTTGGATTATCCAAATTCCTCTTAGAATTAGTTCAATCAATCAAAAACCCTTTTATATCTTAGGTTAAAAATCCGAGTATATATTCGGATTAACTTCGAGTATATGAATTTGTTGGATTACCTTCACTGGAATGAAGAATGTCAACGGTTACAGATAAAATGCTACGATTAGTAGCTTATGTTACGTCAAGATCGAACCAAACATGTTTTAATAATAATAAAAAAGTTTAAGCAATGATAGTAATGTTGAAAAGTCAAGAAAAATATAAAAATTAAACCATTGATTGGTTCTAATAAATTGAGTTAATTTAATAATATAGTTAAATATATAGGCAACAATAACATATAATTAAAGAAAATAGTTCAAGTTAACTAGGTTAATCCTCATATCTTGCTACATGACATGAGAGATCGAGATAACATAAGAAAAATACCATAATCACCAGCCAACTTAGTATTAATCAGGCTTTGCTCGTGTTTGTAAACTCAGGAAAGCACTACTTCAAGGATTTTTTGAGACCCAGATCCAGTTCATTATTCAAGGCGATAACGTTATACGTGAAGATTTCGTAACAGAAGGCCGTGAAAACATAGCGTATAAACGATCTGATGCGTTATAAATATACACTTCACTCGAACACATTGTCTGGTCGGACATGGTGGTGTGTGTGCTTTGACGACAAAACATGGAGCAAAATTACAAATCTGTATTTGATTAGTATTGAAAGTAAAAAATAGAAATAGAAAAAAAATTAAAGCTATGCATGTTCGGTTCAATCGATAAGAATAAAGATATAAAAATAAATTTATTTTTAAAATAATTTTAAGAAAATAGAAATATTGGTTCCATAAATACAAAAATCAAAGAGGACGGGGCACGAATTCACGGGTGGACGATTTTGTTGGCATTGTTTCTCGTTATCAGGGGAGTCCTTCAAATCAATTTGTATTTCAGGCCACGGACATGGACATAAAGCTGCTTTCAGTCCTCAAAAATAAAAAAGAAGTATAATTAATACTAATTGTTGAACATTGTAAGAAAAAAAGCTTGGAAATCTTAAAGGGTGTCTGTAACAAGTTTTATTTCTGTTTTTAGTGTTTTTTAAAAGTATTAAATTAATAGTTTTTTTAGTAGTTTTGATATACTAGTATGAATATATATATTTTAAATCAATAAAATTATTAAAAAAAAACACTCTAAATCATATGTCCATGCACCGTTTAAAAATGAGCTCTGTAGCATTTAGCAAGGATTACCCATAAAGCTGATATCAGTTGTCAAAGTTCCCCTGATCGCTTGAGAATCTTCTCTTCGGGGAATTTATTGTTGTCCCTGAGAAATAGCATCTGTCCCTTTTCCTGTAAGAACAATTATTTACATGTTAGAATTCACGGAGGGAATTTTTCATCCATCCCCTTGTAAACTGCTGCGCCTAACCACCTTACAAAAAATCAAAAGTACTTTATTTATAGGCTCTCAGATGGGCCAAACTATACTTTATGGGCTCCAAGTTCTTATATGTCCGTAAGCTCGAAAAACCAAGCCCGACCAATATATCCGAATAAAATTCATCCATCAAGGGTGACGATCTAGTTTTGTCAATCGAACGTGATCGTGTCAATTGTCACGTGTTTAATTTATTTTTTATCGATGCATAATGATATTCAATAAAATTAGCATGTGATGCCATTGTTTGTTTATACTAATTATCTGTTTTACACGATGTTTAGCTCTGAGTCGTAGTCAGAAATTGTTTTTGAAAAATAATTTATTAGAAAATAAGTTAAATTTACTTTTAAATCATAACTACATTCAGTAAAAATGATTCAAATTATTATTTTTATAAATAATGTGGTATAAGTCACAATTCATAAAGTAGAAGTTCATTTTTTTTAGCTTTCAATTAATTTTTTTAACTCAATATAAAAATTATTTTTATGATTTTTTTAAAATAAAGTTTTAGAAAAACTAAAATCAATTTACAAGATTTATAACAAACACAATATAAGTTTTCATGTGAAATGGAATTATTTTTTTATCAAATCATAATTTCATTTTCATATAACTTGGATACTAAATATATTTATACCATTACAGTTGCTAAAATATAAAATATTATTACCACGGACTTTTTCAGAAGAGCACGGCTAGCCGAGAGCATCTCTTTTTTTTTTTTTTTTTCCTGTCAATTATCATGGGCTACAATATAAAATAAACAAGATTTTATGACTAGAATTTAAACTTTGAAAAAATAAGGGACAAAAATACAAAAAAAAAAACATCTTGAATAATAAAAACATAATTTTTTTTTTCATTTGGCTAGTTTCGATTAATGTTCTTTGTTTTTCTTAAACTAAACCATGTAATTTTATTTTGTGACAGCAATTTTTTATATAACATAGAAATAATTTACATAACATATAAAAATATTTCAACTTAACTCGTGAGTGTAAGAAAAAAAAGAAAAATAGTTTGTTAATCAAAACTAAATAAAATAAAATCAAGAACAAAAAAAATCATCAATAATGACGAGAACATGCTAATATCTTTCTTTAAATTGTGGCAGCACTACCCGCCTCTTTTATTTTTTTAAAATTCAATTCTAACATTAGCTGTTGTTAATTTAATGTCAATGATAATTCCGTACCAGAAAGGCAAATACCCATATGCATCAATCAAGATTATTCTGGCCCAAGTCAAGCCCATTGCGGCCATTTTTGTTCCACACTGTGCTCGTTTTTTTTTTTAACAAAGCGCCAAACAAGTCACAAGGCAAGAAACCCCACCTATTCACGGGTTGATCATAAGCTTCGCTGCCCATTACCAAGACATCTCTCCTCTCCCGTGTTACGTCCACCTACAATGGAGAGGTTAGTAGAATTATCAGACGCGGAGGTACGCATAGATTTCTTGCTGAATTCCAAATGCCGGGCCACAGTACGTTTGAGGTCCCTTTGTGCCACAACCCCAGTAGCTTACAAAATCCAAACTTCATCTCCGCACAAGTTTCTTGTTAATCCTCCAACTGGACTCATATCTCCTTTGTCTTTCGCTACCTTCCAAATCATCCTCAGACCCCAAAATCAACTCCCACCCACTTTCCCACGCTCTCCGTCTGACCGTTTTCTAATAAAAACGGCTCCGTTTGCCTCCGACTCGCCGTATTCAACTCATCCCGACTCTCTAGCCTCCTGGTTCTCCTCTCTCCCTCTCGACTCAACTCAAGATTTCAAGCTCAAGGTTGCCTTCGTCGGTCCCTTTCTTTTACGCCACGCTGTCAGTTGTGGAGATGCTGACGCGGTCAAGAATATCTTGAAGAGGCAAAAGGCAATTCTGTCTGATTTGACCCAGAGAGATGCTGAGTCATTGCTCCGAGTCGCGACTGGGCTGGATAACTCGGAGGTTGTGGTGAATTTACTGCTCGAAGCCGGGTTGAAGATTGGCGCACGTGTGACAGCTGGTGGAGTGGGGTTTTTTCAGGTGGATCCCAGGCGGGAATCCAAAGGATGGAGTGATTTGCACGTGGCAGTGGCTCTTGATCGGGCGGATGAGGTCTTGGATTTGTTGAAAGGATCTGGGCCGTTAGATTTGAGAGATAAGGAGGGAAGGACACCTTTGCATTTGGCTTCTAGTAGGGGAAATATCAAGTGTGCTCAATTGTTGGTGGAATCGGGTGCTGACAAGGATGCTAAGAGTAAGGATGGTAGGACAGCGTTGTACAGAGCAGCGGCAAATGGTGACCGTAGGATGGTTGAGATGTTAATTGATATTGGCGCGGACCCCACTATTCCAGATGATCGTGGCCGTTCAGCTATGGACGCTGCTCGTGACAAGGGCCACGTAAGTTTGCTAAACAACCAGGGCCTCCAATTTATAGCCTATTGTTCATTACTGGCTATATTAGCTACGAAGCTTAAATTAAAAAGTAGATATTCTGAGAACGTTATTATTTGCTGCATGCTGCCGGATATATTGGAAGTAAAATCATGAGAAATAAAACTCGAATTTGTTTAAGCAAGTGACGTTTCGAGAAATTAAAAACACTTGATCAATCAATCAAATTCCAGCCTGTGATTTTACTGCAAAAACATTCAGCCCTCACATTTTGCTACCCGTCTAGTTGAATTCTTCTTACTCTTCAACTGGAACAATGTATAACAACGCAGGAGGAGGTTGTGGGGATTTTACAATTTGGAGAGCTAGCACTAATGGCCGCAAGACGTGGTGAATTAGAGACACTTGAATCGTTACTGAGAAGGGGTGCGAGCTTAAAATATAGCGATCAATATGGTTTCACAGCCTTGCACGCAGCAGCTGTGAAAGGACACAGGGACACGGTGTCGATGCTTGCTGAGTTTGGAGTGGATTTAGAATGCCAGGACAATGAAGGCCATACCCCATTGCATTTGGCTGTGGAGGGTGGCGACATAGAAACGGTGGAGGTGCTGGTCAACAATGGAGCCAATGTTAATGCGAAGAGCAATCGAGGTGCCACTCCTCTCTATATGGCTAAAGCCATCGGTTATGATGATATTTCACAGTTTCTGGTAAATAGAGGAGCCTCCTCTTCTCCTCCCCTCTCCCTGGCTTCCTCATCATTTCTCATGTTACAACCGATAAACCAGTCTTAAATCACATATTTGTTTATTTATATTTTTAGTTTTGAGTGAACATTGACAAGTGCTAAGAGCAGCATGTTACAGTCTCATCCTGATCAAGCTCGATCATTTGATCATTCCCATGAGAAAATGGGGGTCAAGAATGCACTTGTTTTTTTCTCAGAAACATGTACTAAAGTCCTCAAGTTTCTATCAGGAATATTTTCTTTACAAACATTTCTCAAACTCTTCTGTGACATAACTTCCACAGTTCCAGCATTAGATCGGCATGTTTTCTTTTAAAGTAGGGTCGGATTTGTCGTTTGTTTGTGGACAATCGGACACGATTGATGATATGGTTGATCCGCCGCTGCGAGTCTAGCGTCTGATCCGGGCAGTGGATGGTGTTGACTTTTGAGGGTTCGATGCGGGAGCCAGTGCTAATTCTGGGAATGGGTATGTTAGCTGTAAAATCCTGGCTCTGATAAAGGGATAAGAGATGGAAAAGGAAGCAGCTAAGGAAAAGGAAGCAGCTAAAGAAAAGGAAGAAAAAATAGGGTTGAGGATGAGACTGTAACATGTTATAATGTCAAAGATTTAAATAAATAATAAAATCCCAAGAAGAGTTAAATTTAGACTTAAACCCCCTAATTAGTAAAACCCCAAAACAATAACGTAAATTAAAATCTAATTATAAACCAAATAAAATCCAATGACTTTGATTTGGATGTATTCAATCTACTAATCAAGGAACAACGAGATCGAGCTGCTCTTCGTCATTGAAAAAGCTTGTGCACGAATCTTGTCTCAAATTTGATGTTCCATCATGGCGGTTTCTATATCAGCAACTGTCTCTGGAGACAGCATTTGTAATCAAGTGAAGTCGTGACAATCGAAATAGAAATTTTCACAAATCCAATCGGGATAGTCCATCTTTCTGCTATATATTAAACAAGAAAACGATGAATCTAGTTTTAATGCATAAAAATCACTAAAAAGGGAAAATACAATGCTTTCCTACTGTTATAGGAGAAGGAAATTTCCTACCTTCCTTACATGGCGTCCACTTAGAGTTTTTATGTACCTCGCGTATAGAAACACACTCTCAACCTACAACTGGATGGTTTTTTGTGCACGACGTGGGGTGAATATTTGAAGCATCAAATTGATCGGTGTTTATTTTATAGCATAACTGGCTTTCAATGACGATGATTTGCTTACGATCCCAATCGCTGCCATGTTTTTCTATATCCTTCCATGGAGTGGGCCTTTTCCATTGATGAGTTTTTATATCTGTGACACGAGAAATATGATAAACTTTCGATGAAATTGTCGAAGGGACGTTTTGTTTTATCATGATAAGGGATAAGAAAAGGGAACGCACAGATTTTCCATGTAAAGCTTTAAACGAATTTCACACAGGGCAAGCAGAAAATCTCTTGTTTGCAGAAAATTATTATCCAAGGAAAAAGAAAGAGATGAGTAACTTGATTTTCCAAGTATTTTGAAGATGGCTGATATAACGAGGAGAGGGTCCCTGGTGTCCTTGCTCCTGTTTCTGTAAATTTTCAATTTTTAGTGAGCTGATATGGTCTCAGCAATTATCAAGTTTACTGGGGAAAAAAAACAAAAATAGAGGCCAGTAATTTCAAGATCGTTTTTAAGTCAACAAATCGACCAGACATAACATAACTAACAACCACCTCTCTCCTCAGTCCTCGGCGCCACCCAAAATACAACGAAACCTCAAGAAATGCACCCATTTCCCACCTTGTTTCCCCTCCTCCTCCTCGTGACTACGTCACTTCCCCTCGCTCGCTCTACTTCACCAGATCACTTTTTCAAACCATCCTCGCCACTTCTCTCGTCGTCACCCGCACCCGCACCCGAATCAGAACCTAAAGAATACTTCGAACTCACCCATCCTCTACCGTCCGATCGTTTGACCCCATCATGCGTGCTCCAGGCCATCAACCATTCATTTGCCAATACAATCAACAAACCTCCTTACTCCACCCCATACTACTCACCACTCGATTGTCCCCCTCCGTGGTCCCACGTTACCCTCGAATTCCACGTCAAATCCAAAGGGGACCAATACGATCGCATCTCCGCCTTATGGCTCGGTGGCTCCGAGCTCCTCCGCACCAGCACTGCTGAGCCGAGCGAACAGGGTATCTTCTGGAATGTTCGAAAAGACATCACCAAGTACTCCTCTCTCCTCGTCCAAAACTACCTTAAATTCACCCTCATGCTCGAAAACATCGTTAACGATATCTACACCGGCGTTTACCATGTTAATGTCACTCTCTACTTCTACAAAGATAACGCAGTCGAGGTTCCGTTAGCCTTTAAAAATCAAAATCTGATTGCTCCAGTTTTACAATTACCCTTGTTTGGAGACAAGAGTATGTATGATCCACCAGCTGATTTGATAATCCCGATTTCGGCACCCGATAGCTCAAAAGGTTATTGGTTTATAATAGAGAGTGAATTGGATGTTAAATTTGATAAGGTTAGAGTTCCGTTGAATACACGGAAAGTCGTTTTGGAATTATATGTGTCGTTTCATGGGAATGACGAGTTTTGGTATTCGAATCCATCGAATTCTTACATTAGAATGAATAATCTGAGCACTCCGCGGGGTAATGGCGCGTTTAGGGAGGTTTTCGTTACAATTGATGGGAAATTAGTGGGATCAGAAATGCCATTTCCGGTTATCTTTACCGGAGGGATTAATCCTTTGTTTTGGGAACCGGTTGTAGCGATCGGTGCTTTTAATTTACCCTCGTATGATTTTGATTTGACGCCCTTCTTAGGGATGCTTTTAGATGGGAAAGATCATGTTTTTGGTATTGGGGTCACGGATGGGATTGGGTATTGGCTTGTTGATGCTAATTTGCACGTTTGGTTGGATACAGCTTCCACGGTTGTTGAAGCTAAGAATGTTGTGAATATTTGTCCTGCGTCGCAAATAAGTCGTAGCGAACAGTATCAATCACTTGATGGATCGTTTGAGATTAAGGCGGAGAAGTTTACACGATTGGAAGGGTGGGTTAGGTCGAGTTCAGGGAATTTGACTACTAGTATTACGCAGGAGGTTAGGCTCAGGAGCTCGATCAGGTTCAGAAAGAATGGAACCTATAAGGCTGTTAAACAGAATATCAAGGTGAGAAGAGAAGCGAAAGTGTTGAATGATATTGGTGGATTGGTTAGTCGTGTTATTGTCAGGGGAAGGTATCCCCTCAAAGTGATTACATGGACTCTTCCTGGACTGAAGAACGATACTTATATTCTTGTTACCAATGTTACTCATGCAGTGAATGAGAGGATTAGAATTGGCAAGTTGTCGAGCCATGTTAATAACAAACAAGTTTCTAATGGTTGGATGGAGGTTAAGGATCATTCTGTTCTTTCAGGTGAAGTTATGACTAATCAAACTTACGTTTGCAGGGATGAGTTCGGTTGCTATGTCAGGACTGTTGCAGCATTGAATGGAACACTCGTCGAAGATGATTCTGCTATTGTCTGTCCATCTGTTAAGTAATGTAATTTGACTCGGTTGATTTTAATTGTTTCGCCTGTTTTGAAATTCAAAATAATCTTTCATTTCTGCAGTTGTACATGCCTGTCTGTTCGTTAATAGAAATTTCTGATCTCTATTTCATTGCAAACTTTCTAGTTCAAAACAATCTTGTTTCTCTTTTGAGTGTTACTGGACGTGTGATTCTGAACATGACATACAGTGCTGGCTGGTAGCTTTTGAAACCTCTGCTGCCTATGGAGCGGTCTCCAATTTTAGAGCTATAATATTGCTGCAAATACTAGATTAGCTATCGTGCTTTGTCATTCTCTGTGATTTACGTGAATTCATTTCTGAGATAATTTTGTGGATTTCTAAAGTGTCTTGGTCTTACTGCACAACATAAGGACGATATTCAGGTTTTGATGCTCTGATTGTTGTACAGGGATACCGTAGGTGGTTTCCTGCCAGAATTGTTATATTCACCAGTAAGATTAAACAAGTAAACTAGGAAAGAAGGTGCTGGTTGTGAAATAATCTCAAAATTGTTTATGTACGAGTACAGCCGTAGTTGTCGACATCTTTAGAGATTAGAAATTAAAAGTCATCGATTAATGATAAGAAGTGAGATGATTGTGTAGATGGGAGATGTGATCCACTGAACTAATCTGCTTGGAAATCAATTAGCAATGAAAGCAATAAATTATCTAATCCCCTTCATAATTTAATTTAGCTATTCTGCTTCATGAAGATTCCCACAGCGATGAAACTCTGTAAAGGGATGCCCTGCTTGCCTGAGATTTGGAAATAAATTGGACGGGGAAAAAATAACAAGAAAGATAGGGGAAAACCATCTACTGACCGCTTTGATAATGCCAAGAGACGAGCATCCATATATGAAGTTTCATTGAACCTGCCCCTATTGTCAGGATTCCAGAGCTACAGGAATTCAACTCTACGATAAAGAATGTGATCCAGGCTTGCATGTGACGTACAGCAAGCTGTGTCAACAAGAAGCAAGTGCCAATGTGATGCAGATTGATAATTGGCTTTGGTTTGCTTCTGGTTTTCAGTACGATCTGATTGAGTTCGCTCGCCAAGAACCTTTGAAGCGTGGTTTTCTAGTTCTTACATTGTTGTGTTAACCGCAGGTAGATTAGCTGTCGACGAATGCTAAATCTATGGTAATGCCCGCCTGGTAAATAGTAGAAATGGATTGTAGAGGAGTTAGAGAAAAGAAAAAGGTTCCGTTTGTCAATCTTTTTTGAAGCTTGTCATCTTCTATGATGGCTAACCGCCACGATTCAGTTTTGATTATGTGTAAGCATCTGTAACAGAGCAGCTACGTTCCCTGTGAAGCATAATAACCACAGGGATGCCGGTATGGCGGGGCTAAACCTAACACGGCGGCATTCATGTATGCCAACAGATTTTATGGTGGCTTGGAGGCGTTTCATTGCATCATTATGTGGTTCGGAGGCATAACAAAATCAAGGCGTTAATATAGGGAATCCTCGGATTGCTAAGCATATAGCAAAATGACTGCCAATACAAGCTAACTAATGAATTTGAAGAAAATGATAAAGAGTAGCTGCCTCAATACTCAAATAAACCGGATATAGGCGTCTGTTGATGCCAGCATTGTAGAAACTTGAAGCGACTGACAGATTGTGCATGTTTTTATACAATTGATCTTTTATACATTGGGAGGATAGCAGCACATTTTTCAGTAATTGAATCAACCGCTCTGATCTCTTTTTGTTCATACAAGATGCACTTTAAGGAGTTTCACCACCAGAAGAGGGGCGATCTTCTAGTTGCAGTAATCAGACAACTCTCAAAAATATTTTCATCTAAAATTCCTTAATAGCTTGATAATAAGACCGTGTAATTTTGAATCCAAAATGATATCACACTTGGAAACATAACCTCTGCCCACTATTTGGGACGCCAAAACCCTTTGTTACCGACAAGAAACTGTCCTTGATAGAGGCTGGTTGACCACTGCATCGAACGCAATACGGGATTCAGCTTGTTAATCATCTCCATAGTGTCTTGAACCAAAATGTATCCACCAGGTCGCAAGATACGATCCATCTCCACAGCCACATCTATAATATCACATCTGAAAAATTGCAGAGTACATTCAGCATAACAGCCATAGAGAGTAATCCGAGAAGTTCATTGATGTCATGGTTGCCAAAGCACCAATTTGTCTCATATTTTGCTCTCTTTTTTTATGCAACATCCAAACCAGAAAACAACCATAAATTAGAGTATAATGAGCAAGCTTTGAAAACAAGAAATGATACAGCACCTTTGAGATAGATTTCTGAAGAGAAAGCTGGCGTGCAATAGGTCATATGTTCTTGGATAGGTATTCAAAGACTCGCACCAGTCATGATAGATTCCAATCAACCCTCTGTCAAAAATAATGGGCAGAGTATCTTCCATGTGTATGGGGACAACATTCATCACCCAGTAAGGAAGGTCAACGAGGGCTGCCGCAAATCTGCAAGAACAAAAATCTCAATAGCACAGCAAGCTACAATTGCAGGGTGTGATCAAGCAGTCATGCAATCAAGTACGAGAAAAATGTTACAGCAACTCTTTGGGCAACAGTGCATTTTTTTTTCTTTCCAAATTAAGTGGGGAGTGCACATGGGCGTGTTTAAATTTGATTAAATAACTTTCAAGTGTTTGCTGTCTAGATTTGTTTTCTTAAAGGTAGAAACTCTACACTTATGGAAAAGGGAAAAGATGCTAAGATAGAGAGATGGATCCAAATGAGATAATGACATTAAAAACCATATAGGGAAACTAAAGAAAAGGAGAGACCTAAGATAACAGCCAAGCAATAAAACCTAACAAATAATAAAAATCAGTCCAAGTGCTTTGCGAAGTTCAAAAATCTCACCCTCCATAGCCAGCATTCATATCCATTATATTCCTCACACTTGACCAGTTTATAGCAGGCCCGTCCAGATAAACATCAGATACAAGAGATGACCAATGTTTGGTGTCCTCGATAAAAATTTCTTCAGCATCTGACAGGGTTGTCAGGCTTGGCGGCTTACTGCTAATTCTATCAGGCCATTGCGTTGGCCAGCCGACCAGGTTACCCATGCTATCAACTGGAAGTCTAGGAAGACATCCACTGAGAGGTACATACCTATCAAACCGCAAAAAGATTAAAGAAAAATGAAAGAAGAAAAGTCACGAGAGACAAAAATTACTCTTTCACACACACACAACTAGACGGACCAAAAGCCAGTCCTGCTAAACAAAACATAAACATCACAATTTCCTGCAGGAGATGATATTTTCACAAAGAATACCATGGAACAGTCTTCGCATCCTGCTGATCACAAAGAGGAGGATTGTTTTCTTGGCGTTTTTCATAGCAGGAGGATGAGACAGGTTTCTGATATATTACAAGCCCGATTCCTGATGAATCAACAGTCTTGGCCACAACCTTCCAGCATATAGATTTTGTCAAAGCTACCATAGCTGAACCAGACATGCAAGATAAACTTCCAATTTAGATCAACTTAAAATAGTCATTATTAATTCTATAGCTGATTCTGCAATAAATTGGATATTAATAAGCAACACGAAGGAGATTGTTTCCCTATATGGGGTCACATGGAGAGAGATGATAAGCATATAAAGGAAATGGATTTAAAGGAGGATGCGCGCGCGCGGGGGTGGGTGGGTGGGTGGGTGGGGGTTACAAGCACAGAGACAACTATCAGCTTACAATTCCAAACATTGCGATCTCTCTCATCATCACGATACACTGGAGTAGCAGACCACACAAAGAAACCCCCAGGTCTGAGAATTCTGTTGAGTTCCATTAGTGGTTTCCCTCCTGAAATTTAATGAACAGCATCACAAATAAGTCAGCTTCCAGCTAGGCTGATAAAGAGGAGAGAGCAATTCAAAAGATTATTCATAAGAGACAAGAAGTTCAGACTCATTAGATATAACACTACTACCATCTGCATCCCAATGAACCCTGCATCGAGCACAATGAATCAGATCAAAAGCATTATCTGGAAATGTCAACTTTTGTGTGCCAATGACAGAAAGTGTAGCAGGAATTCCCCGCTCCAGAGCAAACTGAATCTGAGCTTCGTGTTCATCCTTTGGGGCAAATGACATGGTAATTACATCTTTGTCCAGCAAATAGCCACCAAAGCTGGCAACACCACAACCAACATCTAAAATTACCCTAGTTCGCCTCCCCCACTCAATACTTGGCAAAGTCTGCACATTACAAGAATCATCCACCAATTACTCACTCAAACACACAAATTAGAATCGATACCAATATCCAATGACAAATTGGCGGATGCCTTTCCCAAGAATAACTAATGAGTAGCCAGTCACAAACTAACCATATCTAAGAAACAAGAATAATTAAGTCGATTCACTCCACCTTTTCAATGAAATTGATGTAGTTAGTAACTCCATCCTTGAATTGGGTACCACCACCAGGGAAAACAAGAAAATCCCCCTTCTTAATCACCCAATGTTGATCCTTCTTGTATTCAACAAGCTTAGGGTGTGGAACATTATCATACCAAATCTGGAAAACAGAAGAAAAGGGAAAACAAATAAATAAATTGGATTATCCAAACAAAATATACTGTAGAATTTATTTTGGCTTACTCATTGATTAAGCCCTTGAATCAAAAATGAAAAAAACCAAGGAGCACCCATTTAACACACGCACAAAACCCATATATGGGCATCCAATCTGTAAATGTTAGCAGCATTTTACACCCTTCTCTTCATTCATTACTATTACTATTATTATTTTCTTCTTTTTTTGGATAATTGACTTCAAACCCATTGCACCATATACATCCCTAGGAAAAAAAATATAAATTCCCATCCCTCACTCCTAAGACAATACAAAAAATTTAGGTAGCTCACTTAAAATTAAGCTTCCAGACTTTGCCCAAAATCTAAAACCTGAAAAAAAAAGAAAAAAAAAGAGAGGAAGAAAACTAACTAAAACCAAAATCTTACCAAAAAGAATTAATCAAAATAATCTCACCATGTCCCTGCTTTTCGGCCACCGAACTGGCACTTTATACCCATTAGGAAGAGACGCCAAACACCTTGGACTTGGTTGCGGGCAATGCCTCTCTCTATGCTCCATATGCCTTCTTGATTTCAGCTCTTTTATAGCCTGGGAATTATCCAAACACGGTATATAATCCACTGCCACCGATCCTTTACACGCCTCCCATTTTATCTTCAAATCAACTATTAGTAAATTATTGTGATCACTATTGTCAATATTAGTAATAGTATTATTATTATTATTCTCATAATCATTTGATGAGTTGGAATCGTTCCTGTCATCGCTCTTGGTATTGTCGGTGGTATCATCGACATTTTGGGTTATGTCAGGTGAGACGGTGACGTTTTGAGAAGGTCTCGTGGTAGTAGGGTTAGCGTTTTGGAGATCTCCGAGAGAGAATGCGAGAGATTGAGAATTGTTTGAGTATAAGAAGAAGATAGTGGCGGAAACGAGCAAGACAACAAAAGCGAAAATGAAAGGGTATTTTCTTTCTTTGATCAGATTTTGAACAGATATCATCGCCATTTGCTTTCTTTTGATGAGCTTTTGGGAGAGAAAGAGTTTAAGCAACTAGCGAGGATCGAGATCCACAGAGATTTTGGGTCGGAGACAGGGAGACGATGGCATTCGATCAAGATGATTTTACGAGGAGCAGAGTTCCGAAATGGGCCTTTTAAAAAGCTCTCCTAACTATCTTGAGGCAATCGCTGACCTTTCTCCATTTTTTACAAAAGGAGAAAAGAAATCCTGTCTACTTCCTTTTTCTTAAAAGGCAGATGATCTATGATGAGTTAAACCACCGACAGCCAAACAAAAACCATCCTCGTAGATCCATCCCCTCTAATGAGAACTGCAGCAGTACAAAGACAACAGTTGCTTGTAATTTGTTTCTATTGGTCGGTTACCTGGTTATTTTCAACTATGTACTGAGAGGCAGTCTGATATGATTTATAAAAAATAGTTTTTTGTTATGAATAATAATTCAAAACTTATTTTTAGAAAAAATAACTTTGATAAAAACAAGAGAATTATGCTGAGCTTTCAAATGTCTGCCCATGATGATATTTTTATCCTTATAGTTTTGTGGATTACAATTTGTATATAAAATTAACTCAAAATTTTAAATAATAAATAAATAAATTTATTATCATATATAAATAATATAACACAAATACGCGGACAACATGATCAAAACACGATTTCTTCTCTCCGGCGCCTCGATCGTCGTCGTCTAAACAATTAAGAGGGTGTTTGAGAGAGTTCTTACTGTAGCTTTTCAAAATACTTTTCGTGTCGAAATACATCAAAATAATATTTTTTTTATTTTTTAAAAATTATTTTTGACATCAGCACATCAAAATAATCTAAAAACATCAACCCATATTCATTTAAAATGAAAAAAAAAAACAGCAAACCGGCGTTTCAAACACCAGCCAAACAGGCCCTTAGAAGTACACGGAATCTTTGCCCTCGTCCCATTAAGAAGAAATAAAAGGCCAAACCCCCATGCCTTGCATTTCATGCCCGTGGTTTAGGTCTTTTTCTGGGCTATGAGTGCCGGGAAAAAACAAAAGAGAGCCATGCACGCATGCCTTGCCTTTCCCCATGCATGCTTGGCGTTCTCTTTTGGGCTAGTAGCGTGGGCTTGGACTCCCAAACATTATTACTACTACTACTATTATATCTAAGATCATCCCCGCTAATTCTGTTTGTCTAGTTTTTACTTGAAAGGAAGATTACGAGAAAACGAATGGTGATACCATCAATATTACTTTCCAAGACGAAAAACATTGTTAAGATTAAATATGCAGCTTCAACAAAAGTGGATAGATAGATAGATAGGCTGCGATCCAAGTGCCATTCGTGTGTAACAGTGCAAGATATAACACCAGAGATAGAAGACAGGGAAAAGCAAATTGTTTGGCAGTTATATAAGTTTTTCTGTATCCTCCCTCGCCTAAAATTTACTCAATGATTCAGTAAACTGGTAAAAAAAGCTCATCAATACAATGCCCCCAAAACCTTGTCCTAAAAATAGGGGAAATGATTTTCCAAACAAAAAGTAGAGTTTCCGCTGCCTTTTTCACTCTATTATACCTACTGCGTTCTCCACATCAGCATCTCCCATCCCCGTATCTTCTTCTTCTTCACTATCTTCATCGCCACTGATCTCTTCATTGGCACTCCGTAGCTTAAGCATGTGCTCAGTGAGCAATTTATCATCTCGTTCGCTCACCTAAACCACAATATACCAAGTTAGAGAAGCCCAAAGGAAATCAATTTATAAATAAAGTAAATAAGTTGTCCAAAAATAAGCCCTTATGGGCTGGCACCAAATATTCTGAGATGAATTCCACCAATTTCATCAAGTGTTCAAAACAAATAAAAACCCTTTGAGCAGATGAGAAAATTGACACTCACTGCTCTCGGTGGTTCCTTCACAGCAAGTTTCCCTTTCTGCGCCTCTATTGCTTCAGTGCATGCAGCAATTGCTTGGCTGAGAATTGATATTCCTTGATCCTGCACAGGCCAGTAGAATCAGAGCATTTGATCAAGCACCATACAAATACCTCAATAATGGAAGTACTGTCTCCAAGTCATTAAAAAAAAACAGTTGGCAGGACCTTCTATGTTGAATATATTGACATTCTCCAACATGCGTAGGTGCATCATTGTATAATTGTATAATTGATTAGATCTCTGCCTACAATTCTATGTTGAATACAGATTCAAAGAGTAAAAAAGCAATGTGATTCAGCATTACTACAATTAGCATTCTCTGTATGCATGACATTATCAGTCACTCAGGAGTTAGGACTTTCACAACCGCCTACATAATAAAATAATTAATTAAATCTATAATCATGTAAGGCTCTCTATTTCATCCCAGGATAGCTCTCAGAATAAGGCTAACCTTGTCTAGGGTTTGTGTGGTGAGAACATAAAGAGGAGGAGCAACTAGTTTAATTTTCACAGGGCAGTCTGCATTTCCAGCAGCCTCAGCTTTCCGCATTGCATCCTGCAAAGTCAAAGGGTAGCTTTTGTAACATAGAATAGCATCATGAAACTAGAAATTCCACCAACGGTAAACTTGATCCAGTGCATGAACACCGTCCACAGGAAAAGAAGGCAAAGCTAAGAATGCAAATTGGACCTTGATGTGGAGAACACCATCAAACTGGAAACATTTCATCTCAATATCAGCCCTTATCTTCAGTGGCTGTGGGGTCATTCTTCTCCTGATATTCTTAATCAAAGCTTCTTTGATTTCCTCTGACACAGCAGGCACTACCTTGGCTACCTGCACCGTGAATGAAATCTCTGTAATCAACAGAAGGAATGTGACAAAGACTTCACGAAACGATGGTTACCTCCTGTCCATCAGGGCCAGTTTCTTTGACTTCACGAGTGAGGGGATCCAACACTGAATCAGGGTCATTCACCATGATTTTGAATGCCTGCATGTCAATTCCTTTAGTTCATAACAGGTCAAAAAGGAAAAATCTCCAAAATGAAGAGCTCCAAATTCTCACCTCAAAAGCATGTCCATATTTCCGGTACAATGGCCATCCAATATTGACATACAGTTCCTGCAATAAACACCAATTTTAGTTTGGCAAACGCTATTTGAAAGCATTCATGCTTGAACATGACAATACTGTTATCTCAGGCAATGATGAACTCAAAGGAACTCTGGAAAAGAGGCATGTTAATGAGCGATAACAAAACATTCCATGAGCATGAATAGGATATACTCAAATCAAACTAGGAGCTTCAAAAGCTTTTACATGTCCACATCTATGATCCTAGTGGTTCAATTCTGCTCAACCACCAATAAATTTTCCTCGCGTAAAATTAGCCAGAAGCAACCTAGCACTATAGCCAACGTGCAAACACATTTGCTGGTATCTTAAAAAGTAACCACATCAAAACACTTTGTGGTCTTAAGACAATAAACCACAACCGGAAACAAGAAGCCATCATACCAAGACATAAATTAATCTTATTTCACATAAAATTCAAAACAAAATAAAAATAAAACCCCGTTCAATTTCTTTACGCAATACAGAATTATTAAATGAAAAAAGGCACAAATATAGCCTAATAATCCTTTAAATAAACAGAAACTCTAACAATCTCAAGTTACAAAAAAATTAACCTCCAATTACATCGGGATAAAAACCAAATCCGGATAGATACCGAACATTATATACATAAACCCACAAAAGAGAGCCTTATACTAACTGTCTGTCAAGAATTTCACTCAACTGAAATCAAAATAGCACAAAAGGTCACACAATTAACCACCAAAACCCTGAAATTAAAAAACATATACCTCCAAATCAATACCCAGAGTCTCTGCGACATGTCTCATGATAGAGTGAACAAGCTTGCTCTTATTATACCTCTCTTCACAAGTCTGAATATCCTCCTCACTGACCCTTCTCTTACTCAAATCAATATACCCTTTCTCTTTATCAACACGCAAGACCATGACAGGCTCGATGCGGCCAACCTTAATCAAGCTACTAACACTCCGAATCCGACGGCGAGAAAGCTCCGAGAACAAGATCATACCCTCTATGTTGTTGTACTCGAGTAAAGACACATAGGCACCCATGTCGGCGATGTTTTTCACTTGAATCATAACTGCCATGTCTACCTCTGGGTATCGCGATTCGTACATGCGGCACTCCAGATTTGTCGAGTGCGTCGCCATGATTGCTTGATTGATCGAATTGGGGATTTTGTGTGTGTGAAGATTTTTCTTGAAGTCTCTGTCGCTGTGTGTGTGATTGGCGAAAGAGAAGATGGCGTTAGGGTTTTGAGCAGGGCAGCTGAAGATGGTATTTTCAGGAATAAACAACGGTTTTTATGTAATTTAGAGGGTATTGTTGTTTCGATGTTTTCTCTTTAAAAATATATTAAAATAATATTTTATTTTTTTAATTTATTATTATATAGCATATTAAAATTAAGATGATATAAAAACATTTTAAGAAAACTTAATTTGAGATAAAAAAATATTATTTTTTTAAGAAATATTCTAAAAACTTAAAAATAAACATGTTTTCACTCGTACATTTTTTTAGTATTTTTTTCATGAATTTGATTGTTGTTTTACTAATATTACCTGGGAGGTGTTTCAAAATATATCAAATAAATAATATATATTTTTAAATATATATAATTGTACTGTGCTCTCAAATATCCTCACAACGACGTGTCTACATCGGTGGTGTAAGAGTGAGTATATATCACCTCCGGAGGGACCAAATTCTGGTATATTGGTAATTGGAGATGAAAGAGGCCTGCGAATTCGGAAGGGCTGTTGTTTTGGGAAACTCCTCTCATGTCATATCATCACCCTGCCTTTTCCCCAAAACATGGAGCTAATAGCCTTTGGCTGGGCTGTTAAAAAAAAGCGGCTGATAAAAAATATTTGTGTTATTTATTTAACCTAATCTAACTCCTCCAAAAGTAAGATAATGTAAATATAATCAATTATAGAAGATCAGAAAATAAATATTACAAGTTTAGTGGCTGATCAAGATGTTTTTAAATTCAGATAGAACTTATACTTTATTAACTTAATTTATCTTTATATTAATAGTTTATGAATTGAATATTTATTTTATTTTATTTAAAAATATTTTAGCTATAAAAGTTTCGTTGGTAAACTTCCAATTAAATTCATTTAATATGACAAAAAAAGTGCTTGTCACAGTAGCTAGAGAGGAAAATAACTTAGATTTCTAACATTAAAATGTTATAATATCTATAATTGTAGGTTCAACTCTAAATATAAATCCATAAAAATTAATAATATAACCTAAACATGTAGATATATATTATCTATATAAAAAAAAAAAATCTAGCTCAATACATCTATATGAGACGCTCGAGCTCTTAAAAAATAAATATAATAAGTTGGGATTATAATTTGTAACCTAACCCAACCGACTATAATCCAGGCCATGGACCAGTATTATCCACGCGCCGTTACCAGGTGAGAAATTCCGATGGGAAAGCAATCATGCGTTAACGATGATGATGAAGTTTATACTTTTAAAAACAGCAAGAGTAATTCAAGAAGTGGATTATTAATTTGACTAGATAATATTATACTTGATTAATTTAACATTATAATCATAATAAAAAAGCATTGAAAGTAAATAGTGGAAAAACGGTAAGTAGCTATAAAAATCAAGTGATCAATGTCATCCTTCATGGACATCGTACCATTATCAAAACGAGCTCACTTAACAAAACCATTACACTTAATGTCAGGATCAGGTTATGGCAAAATAATCATGTTTTTGTTTATAAGCCACCATATTTATAGCATGTCACGGATGTTATAGATGGTCCGATCACTCGCTTGTTACTGCAGCCTCACCGTCCCTCCGATGATATTTTCCCTGCAACGAGTTAAAGCCGAGACTGGTGTCGTTCATAATTACAGCTATCGAGCAGTCGTACCGTTGGAAACCAGAAATTAGCCATCAGAATTATCATTTTTTAAACACATCTGCTCACACATTTCCAGCACATCCAGATGGCTTATAAGAATGAAATCCAGGATATTTTTATCACACAAAGTAGTTTTCAAAAACCTGTATGCTTCACTAACATCTTGCAAAATGCCGGGATCCCAGATTCCCAATTAGGTAATAGACATATTGAACATCAACTAAGTGTCACTTGCAAGTTCAAGGGTGACTGCATACACACCTGCATTCCAAAATACACCAAAAAGCGAAGACCACCGTATTCTGGCAGGGCCAAACGCCTGACAAAAGAGCACTTAATGGCTGTAATTCTGACCACCGAATTCTGGCAGGGCCAAACATCTGACAAAAGAGCACTTAATGGCTGTAATTCTGACAAAAAGCCACGGTTTTCTTTTTACAAGAACTGAAATGGAGTAGCTTATTTTAGCTTATTCGATATAAAATGCAAGTCTGAACGAGAAGGGGAGGGGGATCAGGTGATGTCAAGAGCAAGAAGAGCTACACTAATGCCATCCAATCCATTCATGTACGGCCAAGCCTTTTTGTGCCTAGGAACTTGGAAGGTTCAGCACTTCCTATTCTCACCGTGCATGCTAAAAATTGAACCCTCCTAGGCACAGGTATTTGCATCAGCTTAATGGCATAGGCTCTTCTTTACATTTATATACATCCAATGCATGTTGATGCATATATGAAATGAAAGTATGCAACATCAAGGCCTCTCTATATATAGAAATGATAGTTATGCATATCCAACAAGAATGACATATTAGCAAGCAGCCAATCACGAAGGGCAGATTATATCTTTGAGTTCCTCCAACCATTACGCAAAATTGCTCCATTTATCATTGTTCTTGATGATAGTGATAAAGAAACAACAGAATAAATAATGCATTCACTCAAACTGAAAATTTCATTTTTATGTTTTCTGGTAAAAGGTGATAATACATACCTCAGGTTTTCCTTCTCTTGAGCTGTCTCCACTGCTTTAATATGTGCATCACTCCCTCACTCAGTGTTGCCTTCCTTTCCTCTTTGAAATTCCATAGCTCTTTTACTATGTACCTGCCACTTGGGTTATACTCGTTCATTTCCTTTAATGCTGTAACCATAGCATTATAAACGCCGCCACCAAATTCACTCTTCAAACTTCTCAAATTTTCATCATCTTCGTTGATGATTTCCTACCAAAGCCAAATTGACAAACAACTTGATAAGGTCACAGCTTGTTTAAGAATTGTGAATTCATAAAATCACTGTTGACCAATTCTTGTGCTTGGAAGGAGAGCCGTGAAATTGAATTCAAAATTTGAAGTGGCTGATTTCAGCAACTCCACAAATTCACCCATTGAAGTCTGATTTGTGGAGACTTGCTGCCTCAATGTTCTATCCTACCATCATACCAATAGGTTAACATTTTGTCTTTTATAATAAAATAAGCAAAACAAAAGATGTGACACTTTCGATATTTATCATAACTATACCAGATTATGTTTATTCCAGTCATGAATTCAGTATAGAATTCAACTCAATTAAACAGTGCCAATACACTGTGGTTGAATTTAATCTGCACAAAAGTTGTTTCAAATAAGGAGAAGGACAAATCAGTGATAAATAGATGAATTAGCCTTGTCACAAGGATGGACTCTCTAGCAAGTGATCAAAAAGGGATGGGGGTGAGAAGGGATAAGATTTTTTTATTGAAAATTATACTATAAGAAATGGGAAAGAAAAAAATAGCAAGTTGTAAAAGAAAATTGGTAACAAAGTTTGCAGAAAGAAAGTGAGATCTCCTATTACCCACACCAAATACACAGATACCAATTAAATGGTCTGTTAGCAAAGAAAAGGAAAGGAAAAAATCAGCTAGCAGTTATTGCAATCTTTCGAGGAGTTACGTCCTCATCATATTGAGAATTATTAAGTTATGTGTTTGCAATAACATCTTGATTCAGGAATGACAAACTTCAGTTAAGAAAAGTATTACTAGGAATAAAAGCAGGGTAAAATCACGTTCACAAGGGTTTGTGTGCCCGTGTAAAGTTCTACCAAGTCAGGCAGGAATAACAAAATATCTATGATTATAAGGAGGAAAAGAAACAGGATTGAGAAGGCAATTAGAGTAATCTATTGGCATTTTGTGCTAGTGAGCCTGTACAAAATTCTATGAAGTTAGGCAAGTCCAAGTCTAACACAACAACTACTTTTATTTATATTATTAAATATTTTACCATTCTGTTTGAATTAGGCATTGCATACCTTACTATTCCCTTCCTTATCAAGGATGACCTTGAATGGATGCCAGCTCGGATCTCGAAGCCGATCTTCCCATAGTGAACACAACTCAAGTGCTTTCTCTTCAGCTTCTTCATCTAAATATTTTATCTTGCTTGCCTCATGAAATGGTTTGCCATCGAGATCTCCCATTCTCTTAACACCAATAAAAGTGCGGGGTCTCCATTGCCCCAAGTACTGAGGAATGAGGAAATTAGGCTTTCATCAAATACCATAGACATTGCAGCATGAGTAAGATGAACATCGATAAAATCACAGAAATTTAACCTCTAAATTAGCTAAATTCAATATATTTAGTTAATATCTTAAACAAAACACATTCAAAGTTTTATAATGAAGAGTACAAAGGTTTACGATACTTGCATTGATTAACTCTTTGCGAGCATCCTGCAATTCATCATTAGTTTTGCGTTCCTTGATGATAAGCGCTTGATTAAGTAGCTCCAATCCATCTAGCTCTTCTTCCTTCTCTTTCAATTCTTCTCGAACTGTATCCATTTTTTTCTTGACATCAAGGTCTTCATCCTCTCCCATGTGTTTCATAATTTGTAAAGAATTCTTCATGCACTCTATCTCCAACTCAAGTGCTTGTTTAGCATCAAGCTTCTTCTCCAGATCAATAATTTTCTTGTGCAGTTTTTCCTTTTCCCTCTGCGTAGACCATTTACCAGAAAATCCTACTATTTCTCTAGCTGGAAATATTTTATTGTTGTATTCAAATATTTTAGTTCATGGAGATGAATTCATGTACCTTTTGTTCTTCTGCCAACCGCAACACACTTTCATCTGCCCTTTTCTGCTCCAAGGTTGCTCTCTCATTCTGTATGAAGGATAAGACAAGGTTAAGATATTATTTTTTAACAATATCTAGGACTACTGCCTAAAGTATCCAAATAAACCAAAACCACCACCAGTACAACGGCTGGTGCAGGACAGTAGTCCAACAACTTGTAACAACAAAAAGATGTAAGAGATTGATTTCATAAACTAAAGGCATTAAGTTACATATGCACTAGTTTCTGGTACCCTTCAACATATCCAAACATTACCGAATGCACCAAGGGTTTTGGGGGCATCTGGTTGAAGTTGAATTCAAATCAAATATTCAAGTAATCCAGTAGGACAAGTAGGGAATGTTGGGGTGAACCAGAAAAGTTTGGGTACAAATGGATCTAATTGTTGGCTAGATAAACGCCTGTAGACAATTCCCGAGGTGGTGATGAGTGTAGGGGGGGCATTGGGAGGTAAAAAACCACAACCAGAGGTAGACTTGATGAGATGTTCAAATTGTTAGCTTTGGCTTTTGCCTTCCAGAACTGTAATATCTGCTAAAACATCACAAACTTCCTTACCTTGATCAATGTCAAATAATTTAAATATGGATTAACAGGCAGAGAAACAAAATTCAATAAAAAAAATTGAGGCTAGATCCTACCAATTCTAGTCATTTTGCAGAAAGCCCCAGCATACTAAGAAATTGGCAACTTTAAGAAAGGCAAGGCAAGTTACCATTTTCTTCTCGTGATGAAGTTTCAGTCTCTCATTTTCATTCTGTGCCTCACGTTGCTGCAGTTGCTTCTCGCGCTGCTTCAATTCTTCATTCCGGGCTAATAGTAGCCGTGTGACCTTCTCGTGCTCAACAGAAATCTCCTCAAAATGATCATGTTCATTCTGCTGCATTTTTCTTATTTCTAGTCATAAAAATTTCACAAAGAAACAGAGGATAAAATATATCAGCGGAAATTTGAATAATTTAAGTAGAATCCCATTAATATCTCTTTATACCCTTCTGCTAAACTTCCATAACCAAGACATACCTTCATTATAAGACTTCTCCATGGCTTCCTTTTGACCCATCACCTTGTTCAAAGATGCACTAGTCTCTTTATATCTGCTTTCCATTTCTCTAAGGCAGTCATGTTTCCTCTCTAAGGTGCTTTTCAAGTTGGAAACAAGTTTGGCATCCTTCCTTTGGTCCTCGGCTTGTTTCCCATCGACACTTTTCAAATCCCCGTTCTTTCTGAGATGATCTCCTACAAGACCACTGGCGTTATAGTCAACCTCTTTGGCAATCCATCCATATAACCTCTGTCCTCGATCCCTTGCTGAAGTTTCAGTATATTCCTTCTTTCCGCAATGATTCAAATCAAAATCCTTCTCAAACATAATGGCATTACTGAAGCCATCCCAGTCTTTCTTAAACTCTACAATGGCAAATCCTGAATGACCATATCGGCCCCATAAAGGATGCACCCTAATCGGGTTAAAACCGTTTCTAGCTAATTCATCCCTGAGTTTTGAGCCACTTTCCCCAACACGGCGTCCATCCTTCATCTCAGTTTGTATATTGGCAAGGACACCCATCCAGGGCCAAACAAGCAGCTGCCTTTTATCATGATCATGTACAGCGTGATATTCAGTTTTGGGAATGAGCAGCTGCTCTTTATCATGATCATGTGTAGCAAGAGATTCAGTTTTGGGCCTTTTGGAAGAGGGAACGAACAGCTGCCCGTTATCATGATCATGTGTAGCAAGAGATTCTGTTTTGGGCCTTTTGGCAGAGCGCACAAATAGCTGCTCCTTGTTATGGTCATGTACAGCAGGAGGTTCCATTTTGAACCCTTTTGAGGAGGACTCTGATCTATCCTTCACATCAAGATGATTCCGAATATACCTTGCAAGAGCTAGATGTTGTGCTTCCTCTTTTCGAGTTCCTCTTCTTGATCCTCTACCAAGAACAGAAGCATGCTGAAGAAGCTCCCTGAGATGGTAATCTCTCCCATGACAATAGGGGCATTTGTAAACTGAACCTGAAACTCTAACTCTAATTCTTTCCATCTTCAAATCTTTATAATGCCTATCTTCATACTCGTAAAACTCAGACTCTCTTATGTCCCTTTCTTGTGATCTAATAGACATCACTAACCTGAAATACCACAGAATTACAAGACATCAGGACACTAGAGTTGCAAGAAAATCATCCAATTCCCTATACCCCGTCGCAATTGCACAAACAACAGTGCATTTCATTTTTAAACATCTACTCAGGCAAAAAATAAAGATAACATGCATGAACCAACAGGAAGCGATTGTGGATATACTTGAATAGTTATCCAATCAGTTAATTACCGTAAAAACACGGTATGAAAACTAAAATTACAGCATTAACGATCTGATTCAATGTCTCGTCTTGTTCCTTTGTTTGGTCTAAGCAAGTACACGAATGGAATCCTAGCAACTTTAGATGTCAGGACATCTGTGAAATAATTAAATTAATAAAAAAAATCAGGTTTCAACTATCACAAGAAGACAAATCCGTGAAATAAATAATCTAAATTTTGAAATCTTACTTCAGTTTGGTTTCACAACTAACAACACTTTAAATATAAAATCTAAGAAATAAATTAACTAAAACCTGAAATATTCTTTTCTCACCTTTCTCTAGTTTCAAAAACTAACACATACCACTTCTAATAACCTCATTTCAGCTAACCACGACAGATTTTCATGCCTTTTTTTCTTTCTCACATTTTCTCGGAAATCAAACAAAGAAGAGATTCTAAAACCATTTAACACCACAAGAAACCCTAGTTTCACAATCTCGTTTTTTTGTTGTTTTTTTCCTTTATTTTCTGCAAAACCAACAAGAGGCAAAGAAACGAGTAACTTTTTTGTGAATAGAAACAAAGCGTTTGTGAACAAATACTGAAAAGAATAAAATAACAATAATACGTTCACCTGCAATTCCAAAACCCTAATCGATTTGCTTAATTAGGAAACCACGCGACTTTTAATCTACAACAAAATGGAATACAGGGACGTGAATGAAGCGACAGCGTCGTGGAGACTGAAATGTGAGAGAGAGACGTTATTTATTTATTTTATTCTTTTATGATGAAGTCTCTCTTTCATGTCCTTTTAATTCCTCTGCGAGCCAAGAACACAGATTGAGGAACGGAGACGCCTTTCGTTTTCAACAACTGAACCTGTCCTTTTTCTGTTCGATTTGGTCAGTTTTTCGTCTATTTGTCTACTCCTGGAGGGCGCCACGTATCTGTCATCGCGAGTAGAGAAAAAACATTACACTCGTGGCTGATTGGTGGTATTATTGTAGTTTATCAAGATAGTTTCTTTCAAAGTTGTCAATATCGTTTCGATCGTCATTCTTATTTTTTTTTGATATAGAATATTTCGGTTTCAGAGTATTTTAGCATATCATTTCAGGGTTGTACTGTTCATATATAATTAATTACATATATGTATGAAAAAAATTAAAATAATAAGTTTTACAAACATAATTAAAATTCAAGATAAATTAACTTTAAATTATACAATATAAATACAAAGTCAAACAAACATAATCTCAAAATTAGAAACACAATCACAAGTTAATCAAAATAAGAAGAATTTTAAAGCTGGAACGATACCCGAGACGTTCCGGCTGGAATTAAAACCGAGATGAATCCTGCAAATATATATATATATTAGTTTTTAAACTTTATTTTTATCATCTATACATGAAGCAATCTAAAAGTTTAATAAAAAAATATTTTAAAATAATAAAACTTTCAAAAAAAACATTAGAATAAATAGGCGAGTGAGAATAAATCCAGAAAAGTTTTTATTTGCAAGAGAAATTTGAAAAACCCCATTAACTGCATACTAAATTTAAGTAGGAAAAAAGAAGCGCCCACCGTGGGGCTCGAACCCACGACCACAAGGTTAAGAGCCTTGCGCTCTACCAACTGAGCTAGACGGGCTTTCTGTTTGATCAAAGCATATAATGTAATATGAAACATTAAACGACTCTTGAGGGTTCACCACAATCACGCGTGTTGGAGTTCTCCATATCGAACTTGGTCGTGGAAGTTCACGAAACTAAATGACGGTATCATCGATCAAGGTTTTTTTTTTTTTTTTATATATATATATATATATTTATTTTCTTTAAGTTATTTTTTAATATCTTAATATTATTTTAATGTACTACAATCAATTTTTTTTTTTAAATCACTTGTAAAATACACTCAAAATGTATCAACTCGACTAGTTGAAGAAAGCTAACTTGGTTAGGAAGAAAAATGTTAGAATGAAAAGGAGCAAAAGCTAAAAAAAGGATAGAATACTTGATCTTTCATCAGTCGCCATATTCGATAGAAATTAAAGTGTGGTTGGGGTACTATTTGGGCCACTATTGCACCTTTATCTTAATTCTTAACATTACTCTTCGTTATATATAAATAAATATTTACAGATTTTAAAATTAATAATAATATAAATTTTTAATAATTATCGTATTAACAATCACACGACTCAAATATAAAATAATTTGGTTGTTTTTTTGTTATGATTACGAGAAATAGTTGTAAATTGCTAAACTTTTTTTAATTGTTGAATAACATTAGAGAAATAGAATTTTTCACTGAGTTTTTTTTTCCTCTTCATATCGTGACATATATTATAAAAAAACAATTTTACCTGAGAAGATCTTGTAAAACCAAATAATTAATATCATAGTAACCACCGCATCACTTAATAAAGAGTTTTAATATAAAAGATTAAGTATCTCTAAAATTATTCTTTATCCTTTTTGTTTTTTTCGAGCAGGTATAGATTAATTAATTTATTTCCTGACTACTAAAAAACAAAAGCAAAAAAAAATCCCTGGCCATCTCATGAATCACTTCATCAAAGGTGGAGCTAGCTATCTTTCTCCAATGTGACGTTCAATACATTAGATCTTTACCTACATGCAAGTTGAAGAAGAAAGAAAAAGAAAAAGCAAAAGCAAAGCAAAAAACACTTGACGTGGAAAATTGTTTTTGATAAAATATAAATGTTTTAATCCTAATTTAATATATTTTAAAATTATTCTGATTTGTTAATTTAAAGAAAATAAAGGATATTATTCTAATATATATATATATATATACTAGCCAATGCCTCCGCGCCTCGTCGCGGGCGGTAATATATTTTTTAACATAAAAAAATATTAATTGTATGTATTTTTTTTATTATAATATTAATTTAGTCAAAATAATAAATTTGTGCAAAATTACTGTAAAGTGCAAGTTTTTTATAAAATATATGAATTTTAAATTGATATAAATTTATCTGTTTAGTAGTTTTTAACCAAATAACCAACATAAAATTATCATCATCATTAAAAAAAGCAAGAAGATTCGGATATTTGAATTATTGAATTCATTATATTAAGATTAGTTCATTTTATAATTCAATTTAAATTATATTTCAAAATAAAATATAAATTATGAAAAGACATGCAATAATCAAATAAAAAATACATAGTTAATTTTCTATCCATAAAAAGATAAAAATATAAATTAAAAATCCATCCCTATGTTATTGTCATTTTTATTATCATAATAGTTAAAGTTATTATCAACATTACTGTTAAAAAAATTAAAATCATTAAATTACCCTGAAAAATAAAAATAAATAAAAACAATTAATAAAAAACAATAAAAAAATTAATCACTACAATTATCCTTATTATTGCACAAAAAATAAAATCATAAAATTATCTGATCCGAAAAAAAGATAAAATAACAGAAAACACACAAAAAAAACAAAGAGAAAAAAGAAGCAATATTAATTTTAAAATTATCAGCAACATAAATTAAAACTTCAGAACAGGACGTAATAAAAATAAAATCCCGAAAAAAAATGAAGCGAAAAAATAATAATCTAAAAGAATAAATGAATAAATACGGATAGAAAACAAACATTGTATTTTTTTTAATGTTTTTAGATCATTTTCATGTGCTGATGTTAAAAATTATTTTATTTTATTTTAATATATTTCTACACCAAAAAATATATATTTTTTAAAAATCAATCACATTTCCAAGCAAAATAAAAAATGTTTCATGGGAAAAAATGAAAAAAAAAAACATAATTAGGAAAAGAACAAAAAAAAGCTATAAAAAAATGGATTCGAGAATTAATTGTGGTGTGCTTAAGCTAGCCTAGTCATCCCAATTATAAATAAATAAATATATATATATATATATATATATATATATATATATATATATATATATATATATATATATATATATAAGTGGAAAAAGAAAAAAGAATATAACCAGCAAAAAAAAATTATGGAAAAAAAATAATTAGAAAAAAACATGGCACCATTTTTTTTAACGCAAAAAAAATATTAATTGTGTTTTTTTTGTTATAATATAAATATAGTAAAAAATAATAAATCCATGCAGAAGTACTTTGAAGTGCAAGTTTTTTATAAAATATATGAATTTTAAATTGATATAAATTTATCTATTTAGTAGTTTTTAATGAAAGAACAAACATAAAATTATCATCATCATTCAAAAAGCAAGAAGATTACGATATTATTGTATTAAGATTAGTTCATTTTATAATTCAATTTAAATCATATTTTAACCAAAAAAAATTGTTAAAATTATTATTGCGCAAACAATAAAATCATAAAATTATCTGATCTGAAAAATAGATAAAATAACAATAAACACATAAAAAAAAGAATAAAGGGAAAAAATGAGTAATATTAATTTTAAAAATATCATCAAATATAAGTTAAAATTTCAGAACGGAACCTAAGAAAAATAAAACTCCGAAAAAAATGAATTCAAAAAAAAAATCTAAAAACATAAATGAATAAATACTGACAGAAAACAAACATTGTCTAAATATTGTATTTTTAATATTTTTTGAATGTTTTTAGATAATTTTCATGTGCTAATTTAAAAAAAAACAATTATTATTTTAATATATTTCTAACAAAAAATATATTTTTTAATAAAATAAAAAATATTTCATGAAAAAAAAAGCTATAACAAAAATTGAATTCGAGAATTAATCGTGGCGTGCTTAACCTAACTTAGACGTTCCCAATTATTAAAAACGAATAAAAATATATATTTATAACTGAAAAAAAATATATAAACCGGGAAAAAAATATTTTATGGAAAAAACTGGAAAAAAATAGCAAAAAAAAAAGTAATAAAAAAAAGAGAGCAAAAAACGATATTGTGGAAGTAGGATTCGAACCCCCGCGCGCGCTTGGGATAACCAAATTTGCGTGCTTTCGGACCAACTCGGCTACCTCATCTTATGCTTCATTGTTCTCGAAACGTTGTATAAATAGTAATTGTTTTTTGGGTAAAATAGAAACCTGCTGAGGGTGGAATTCGAACTCACGCCCTCTTGGAGGGCAAGCATAATGTCGCGCGCCATTTGACCAACTCTGCTAACTCAAGATAACGCTTATTGTTGTCGGGAAGTTATATCAATACTAAATACTACTGTGGATTCAAACAGTCAAACCACGACGCGGTTTATATATATTACTGTGGATTCAAACAGTCAAACCACGACGCGGTTTATATATATAGTAATATATATATATATATAAAGTATTTTAAAAAGCATAACAGTGATAAATGAGGTCTTAAACACCTCGAACTCATAACCCCTCTATTTATAACGCTGAACACCCTTTCACACTCTAGTGATCACTGCACTCTCCAATTTCTCTCTGAAGCTACCACATTTATAAACATGGCAAATTTAGCCCAAGTTGCAGGAGTAGACGCATTAAGCCTGGCAAACATGATCATATCATCTGCAAGAAACGCCACGGCACACAAGAAAAACTGCGAGCAACTGGCAGAGCACGTGAAGATTATAAGCAACCTGCTAGAGAAGATAAAATCAACGGATCTGGTGAACTTGCCTGCTACAAAAGAGCCATTGGATTGTCTAGAGGAAGCTCTGAGAAAGGCATTTGATTTGGTGGAGAGTTGCAAAGAAAAGAGCTATCTATACATGCTTGCTATGGGGTGGAGTGTCGTTTATCAGTTTAGACAAGTTCAGGATGAAATTGACAGGTATCTTAGGCTCGTGCCCTTGATTTCTCTGGTCCATGAGTTCAGGATGCAGGTAAAGTAAAAAAGATTATTTCCTCCTCTTTTCTTTTCGTTTTTTTGCTAGAGTTAACGGCACCTATCTAAATGAAACATTCATTCAAGTTTTTTTCCTCTGATAGAAATTCAATCAGGTCAAGTTGCTTTATACAAACACGAATCTTTTCTTGAATTTTCTTTTATGAATATCATTTCTTTGATTCGGAAGAGGGTGCAAAAACTCATCTATTCTTTTCCCTTGAAAATTTTACCCAAAAATCGTTATTTTGCATCTTCATCTTTTTTCTCCGGGCACTATACACTAGGAGATAAGTGAAGGCAGCTTGTCTGACTGTTTTTATCTCCAGTTACTGAAAAGACATGTTGAAGAAGCAAGAACTGTTTGTTTATTGAAAGCAGATCCTAAAGCATGCTTAATTTAGTTGAATTTAAGGGGGGTAAGAAGAAAAAATCCTGCGCTTTCTCTGGACGGTTAGCTGTAATCTGTGCCGTTAATAGCAGGTTTTGACCCTACGATGCTGGTGGACCCCTGTATACTGATTCCATGAGTATTCCTGTCTCCCAGAAGTGAAAATACTGTCGGTGTCGAGAGCAGCAGGAATTTCTTATTCGTGACAAAGAAAATAGTAATTTGGCAGATAATTAATTGACTTTTGAGCTCACTGCTCTCTCAAAACCAGCCAGGAAAGAGTACTAGTTGATGCAAAATATATGGTAGATTGAAAACATTAGCCATCTTTTGATTAGCTTGGACTGCCTCTTTGTATAGTTCAGAACCAAAGCAATACGAAAAGGCACAGACTCACCATATCATAGAAATAAGAATGAATGATGTTTATGCTGCTACAGAAAAGTTCACTAGCGAAACTCTCGCCTGAGTTTGATGATTTTTTCCTTATCGTAAACCTACGTGCTAAGTTCAAACAAAATGGTCTTGAAATTATAGATATGTGCAGAATATAAAGGAAGGCTGGCAGGCAATTCAAGAGGATCAGCGAGACTATACTCTCGATGAAGACGATTTAGAGGCTCAAAGTGTGATTTTAAAACCTGACCGTTCAAAGAAAGATGCAAACATGTTGGAGAAGTCTCTATCCCGGAGATATCCTGACTTGGGATTCCAGGAGGCTCTCCAGGAAGAAAAAGAGAAATTACAGATTGAGCTGCAGAGATCAAGAACAAGTAAGGAGCCAAATCAATGCCGAGTAATTGAACATCTAATTGAGGTAACAGAAAATGTTGTCAATGATGTTCCTGCAAGGAAGGTCACGAAACTTGTTGTTAATGAGCCAAGTTATATTGTGGCAGGGTATGTGTCCAGAGAGTTCTGGTGAAGGTTTTGTGTATGTGTAATAGTTTTGTGAAACACCTTGTGGTATATATTAATCTGGGATTTATGATTTTAGGTTCATAACCAATGCAAGATCCAGCAATGGGGCCCTAAATCCTGGAGATAAGTGCCAATCTGAATGGCAGGTTGATCTTTTTGATTGTTGCAAGGAGCCATGTTTGAGTGAGTCCTCACAATCCCTGTTCTTATTCATGGCCAGCTATATAAATGCAGGGGGTTTCTTTTCTATGTTTGCATATTGCTCTAGAGATCACGAATGTGCTTTGTTTTATTACTTCAATTCAAATCTTGCCTACTACTATTTTAGTTCCATTGATTTGTTCGATTTCTATATATATATTTACTTGTTTATTTAGCTTTTTTACTGCAGCCTTGAAGACCTGCATTTATCCCTGTGGTATATTTTCAAGGATAGCAAATGTGGTGTCCAAAGGAAAGACAAGTAAGCTTGGTAGAAAAAAAAAACTATAGAGCCGTGAGCTAGGCGAGCTAGTTTAGTACTTAATTAGTAACAGGTTTGAGCGTAAATTAACTCATAATAGTTCTAATCATTCCTTCCTCTTTAATTTCTGCTAAAGCTCGCGAGAATGCGATTAATGATCTAATGGCATACTCTATCTTTTGTGGATGCTGCTGTTACACCTGCTGCATCAGGAAACAAATTCGGCAACTTTTCGATGTTGTTTTTCTTCTTCTTCTTTATGGAGGGCTCTGAAGCTTTTCCCTGTGAAACTTGTACATCCTTTTGGTTTGAGATACGAAGGTGGAAGCAGCTGACAAATACACTACTTGCAGGGAGGCTCATGTGATGACTTCTTAACTCATTTGATGTGTTGCTGTTGTGCAATGGTTCAAGAATGGCGAGAGCTTGAAGTCAGAGGCTTTGAAGGTAAATGCGGTACAATTTATCCTCTAAAGAGCTTTCTTAGGATTGGCTACGGGAACTGTCGGATTTCAAAAGCCCAATTTCAATATGCTTTCATAACACTGAAGGGATGATACATGCACAAGTGAAAATTTATGTTTTCGATTTGATAAGAACATTTTTCTAAAAAATTGCTTCAAAAAAAAAAAAGATGCGTTGACGGAAAATTCTTTGCTACAGGAAGTTTGATGATGGATTCAATTCCTTGCAGGTTGCCCGGAGAGAAAGATGATTCCTCCGCCTTACCAGTATATGATGCCTTAATTCCTGAACAATATGCTGCTCTCTACAAATTCTATTTACTAGATACATGTAAATAAACATTTTAACAGAGCCATGATGGCGCTGGAACATTACAATATATTATATTGTAATTTTTTTAAAATTATTTTTCATTTAGCACATCAAAATAATTTAAAAATATATATTTTTTTAATTTCAAGTAAAAAAAATATTTAAAAAAAAACATTTTTGAAAAGAAAATGAATATAAACACCTCGTTGACTTGGAAAATGAGACGCAAAGTGAAACCTATTTCTAAACGAGCACAACGCCAAAGCTCTGCGTGAACATCTGTCTATCTAGAAGGCCAGTGAAATTTCCATTTTGGCACAAAGGGGATGGTATTTAATGTAAGGCCAAAAGTCACGAGGTGATTTATATTAAAATTACAAGATAATTGACCAGTCAGGTATACAAAAAATTAGTGCTGTTAAAAGCAGCCTCACATCTGTAAGAAAAGGTACTGGGTTAGAAATCGGAATCGAGCCAGTAAGTTCGATGCCGTGAGACAGTGACATGAAACCAAATTGAACTCTGCTAAAAGGAAGAGCTGGGCTTGGCTGAAAATCAACATTTAGAGAGGAGCGACAAGAAGGAAAAGGTAGCATGTGAGAAATATTCTCTTTCTTTTTCAACAACAGACTATAATTCACCCCCGGTGGACTGTGTATCATCATTCTGTAGAGATAAAAGACAACGAAACAGTTGTGATAACTTATTGCTTACAGGTTTCTGTTCTGGTTCTTCCAGCTTTGCAGTGCACACACTATCATAGTCATGCTTCAGATGAGGCGCCACTATTTTTTCCTGGAGAAGGAAATAGAAAATAGAATCAGCATAGGAGAACCGATCATGAATATTAACGCCAAAGATTTGATAATATTAGTACCTTGAACTCCTCAAAAGGGCAAAAATCAGAACCATTACAACCCTACCAACAAAACACAAAGAAGTCAATATCTGAAAATTTTATAAAGGTTCATATCATGAAAGCACAAAAAATCATATGCATAATAAGCAGGTGAAATAGCAAGATATACCGTCATTGGAACGGGTTGTTCGTTGTGGAGTACTTGGACAAAGTATTTGCTTTTAGAGTTTTCCGGGCAGCTGTGCAAGATCAGCATGTTGTTACCAGCAAAAGGTGCCACGATGCTGCCCCGCCAATTTCTACTCTGAGGAGGTTTTGGAGGGAGTTCCAAAGGTTCTTCCCTTTGTATTTTCTGAAACTCTGAAAATTGGTAAAAATAACCAGTGATTCAGTAAATAGCACACAGACAAACATATAACTATCTTTTGTGGAGGTATTGCATCTTTAGCCAAATCGATAGCCATATAAAAGAGTCATAAAACTGTTGCATTCATGCAGAGACATAAATGCTGAAGAGAGAGTCTAAGAATAAAATCAACTCACCAGATCCTTCAAGAAAAAGTCCAAGGAGGCATGTAAATGGGACCACTGTCTCTGCATGTGCAAACCGTAGCCTTGCCTTCTCATAACTTCCAGGAGGATGCTTTTCTAATAGAATGAAAGCCCAATAAGAAGAAGTGCATGATTGTTACTAGATCAGGAGAAGGATATTCATTATCATTTAACGATTATGCCTATATATCTTTCTTTTTTTGTGTGATTTATGAGGAACTCGGGTATCTGCAGGACCTTGGGTCAACACAACAAATCCTCCACCGCTCAGGATTGGCATGGCAGATCCTAATTTGCATCGGCGGGCCAATCCATCTTAACTCAGTGTTGATGGTTGCTAGACTCAATGTTGAGCCTTAGCCAACTAGTTTTAGATTGTGCCAAATGCTAACCTGATTATAGCCAAATCTAGAAATAAAGATTAAAAAAATAAACACCGGGTTCCTCCTTGTCTGCAACTTACTAATGCATATGAAAGTTAAATATTCTTTGTTCGACAATGAGACAACAATGTAGCTTAAAGAAAGGGATGCAGTTCATCTAAGGCATAAAACTAGCATACTGAAACAAGCATTTGACAACTCGACTTACCTTCATTTGCTTTAATGGCTTGCTCCATGGACTGAACAACATCTTCAAGCAATGGCACTCCCATTCGATAATTTATTGAATTACCATAACCCTTCAATATAAACAGCTCCAAATCATCTGCCCACTCCAGCAAAACAACCTAAGTATGTGCTTAGGTAAGCTGATCAATATCAAGAAATAACAAAAGAGAGAACACCTCTTTAACTTGCATTAATGAATTATCATTGCAGACTTTCTGTATAAAAACACTTGTATCATATAATTTCAAATGCACATTTTCTCAAGTTAATCAACCATGTATTTAACTTTCTTGTTCATCCAACATAAGCATTTTATTTTGTCATTTCTTTTCGCCCATGAACCTGAATAAAAAAAAATTTAAAAACAAAGATGGAAGTATTCAAGTGATCAAGATAAGACAGACTTTACCATGTTATTGACTAACACAAAAGTGATCAGGGAATAAATATTAAGGACAACTGAAATCTCCTATAAAAATCAAGTTGGAAAATCATGAACAGCAGACTGATTTATCATCAGCAATAGCCTATGGAGAAACAAAAATAAAACCAACAATCACAGCATCAGCATCCAAATTACCTCAGAAGGGCTGAAAAGACCACAAGCTCGATCAGTTATATCCAGGACAGATGCTTCCTGCCAAATTGAAAATCCAATGGCACATTGCATTGCAAGTAAATTAAATAAACAAAAATAGATAAAACCAGGAATCATAACAGAATGAAATTTGTATCATAATGAACAGTCATGGAGACAGGGTTGTCACCTGTTTACACAGAAACCACAACGTAGCAGTATCCTGTCTAGTGAATTTGAGCCCATAACGGCTCACTAATGCAGTAGTGATTTCATCCAGTACAGGTTCCTTTAGCTTATCAACAGCAGGCTCCTGCTTCTTCTTAAAATCCTGAATGCATATATGTGATATTGAGAGGAAATTGACTGCCTCAACAACTCTGGGTAGAGAACATGAGCTAAAATGCAAATCCACAACTTCTATCTCCCACTAAATTCAATAAATTTCAATTCTTACACCTAGTATTCAATCTACAAGTCCCAACTAAAAACCATTTACAAAGAAGAACATTCTTTTACAGTAATCCAGCTATCAGTACTGGGCAGATAAAAAGGGAACAAAGAGTAAATAACCACACAAAATGCATATTGATTTACAATGTACAAGCTGTATGGTTTGGATCCAAATGTCAAGCTTCAACATAAAAAAAGTAAAACTGGAAAGTACCTTATAGTTTCCACAACAATCATGAAATCTCAGTATAATGTCACTCGCAGGGATTTCACTTGTAACAGTAAAAGATTGATGTTGTGCAGGTCCTAGACCTCCCTTCTCACTTAAAAACCCCATGCCAAATGCCACGGCACTAGCTGATGCGCGAGGAACCTAGCACAATGGAGAGAAAAAAAGAAGGAAAGAAGTGATATCTACCCGAAGAAAATAGTAAGAGATTAGGAGAACAGCACAGGTAAAAAGTGGGAATTAACTGGGTTGAAACATTTTCATTGGAGAGCATTTAGAACATAACTCACCTGTGTAGCCTTTATAGGATAAACATCTGGGTGATATTCCTCATCAAATAATTCTGAAAATCTCAATCGAATCCTAATTCCAAGGTTGTACAATTCTTCTTCTCCTTTACTAATCAGTTCTCCACCTTTCAATTTCCCTCTCCAAGGAGATTTCCATCCCCGCAACCATGACGGAACTTTCTCCAAAGACAGATTTTGTTCTTCAGCTTCTCTTATAAGTTCCCCCAAGTGAGAAGCCAACTTGTCTAACTCTCTCATCCGTTTTTTGTTAGGAGAACGAGTTCCATGTCTTGCCTAGGAAGTAACAAGTGAAAAAAGTGAAATTCAATTTGGCTTTAAATGAAAAAAAAAATATTAATAACTTTTATCAGAGCACCCAATCACTTCAGGCAGTAGAACAAATCAGGCATATAAACTCAGCAAATTAAAATGTTGAATCAGAAAAGAAGCCTCAAAAGTGGTTTTAAAACATAAAATATCAAAGAAGGGGATCATTCCATCATAAAAAGAGTACTGAGAAATAAATAAGGTAGCTCCTGATATAGTCACTTAAAAAATAAGGAAAAAGTCAGATTGGTTTAAGCAAATTCTGCAAATGATGCCTCCCCTAGGAATGAAAGGCTCATTCCAACAGTTTCATTTAACAACCAAATTACTCTAAATGTTAACTTTCATGTTGAAGTCCTACGAATTTCTATAACTCAGAAACTACGAGCAGCTCTTTTCCCTGACTTTTGGTCAAAACGAAAAATTTGATGTGGTAGAATGTCCCTGATTTCATGGGCACAATAACATTCTGTTGACAGCAGAAAGTTTTTATTCGCAAAGAAAAAGATGTTTCAAGTAATTCGACAAGCATCGATACTTTTTTAAGAACCCTTAGTCTGAGTCCGGCAAGAATCAACTACAGGGACAGATGAGAAATTCAAATTCCTCCATGACTACAAGCGCAAAACCATGCCCAAAAACTAGAAATTGAATCATAACAAAAAATCAAACCCAGACATCTTTCGGTGAACAGTCAACTCCACGAGCAGCTACTTGCTAAAATCTCGAATATTAATCTAGTTTTATAGAAAGCGTGCTGCATTAACAGGTAATTTAAGCACAACATTTTAGTATTACACCCAGAAAAGACTCGAGCTACTATATTTACTTTTAAACTCCGCACATCCATAGCGATGACCCGGACTTTTAATAGTCAAACATTAAACATGAACAAGAAGAAAATATCAATAAAAAAACTTGCATCAGAGAGAATTACAACAAGGTTTATGTGGATAGGAGTGCATCCATTAGGAATATTATTGGCAGCTGCAGCTGAAGTTTTAGCGATATCTTTCGCTACATCGTATCTGCACACAATTTATCAATCAATTAAATAATTTCACATGACTAACTCAAGCTTGCTTGTTTTCGAGCATTGATCTCGTTATTCGATAGAAAAAATCAATTAGATTACCTAGAAAGTAAAAGATGGAATAAAAATGGCAGAAAAAAGAGAGAGACCTCGTTACAGTGCAGAGGTGGCGACGGACATCGAAACCTTGATCAGCATTTAATTGCGACGATATCGATAACAGCAGAAGCTTCAAAATAGCAAACATTGCTTGCTTCTATTGTTTTTTTCTCTTCTCTTTCTGTTTCTAGAGTGGTCAAGGTAGAATGTAGAGTTGGAAATTCTCTGTACGGATGGATGAAGCGGATGTCACCACGGCATCCAAGACTACAAAGAAAGCGCCGTTGACGTGGTCTCGCGCATACTGGAAATATGTCGCCTGATCGTTTTAGATTCTTCGCTTTCTTTGACTTTTTGCCGTGATGTAACCAACCCAGTAGAAGGACAGCACGTGTTTCTTCTCTTACCGTTGTCATGGAGTTCATCTTGATTTCATTTTCCCTCAATACTTTAATAAATTATAATTTATACCCTAAAAAAATCAGAATATTATATTTAATTTCTATCGAAGCCAGCATATAACAGGTCGAGCAATTCCGCATTCAAATTCTCATCAGCATCAGTAAAGTCCACAGGATCAAATGCTATCTTGAAATTCAGCGAACGATCCAGTCCCATTACTCCGTCAACTCAAGGCCGAGCGAATGCAGCCTTCTTCTTGCCCCAGGAGGCAGTAACGATTGCAGTAGTTCAACAGGAAAAAGAAAAACGTGATTTAAAGTAAATTAATATTATTTCATCTTTGAAACTGGAAATCCTATAAAGATTTGAAATCAGTCCATGGCCGTTTTTGAACTAGGAAGCATATAATGAGAGATGAAAAGGTTTGATTTTACCTTGGAAGCCATAATTTGAAGGCCCCAGCATACTTGACCCGGGCAATCCCGCCTGAACACTGTCATGGCCCGGGCAATCCCACCAAAACAACGAGCATTACGTACCTCAAATTAGGTTGCACTGCCAATAGAATAAGGAATTAGGATTTCATTATGCCTCTCCTTTTCCTGCTGGAAAGTAAGTGGTACAGGTATTTTCGAGAGAGTGTTCTTGGTGTCTCTGGCTGTCAAACTTTCTTGACGGTCCAATTCAATGAATTTCAGTGCCAAATGATAAGCACTTTAAAATCGGGTCACATCCGAAAACACAGTCGCCATCTTTTCAGATTTGGGGGACTCAGTCGAACACGGTTAACCTCTTCTTATTCCGTGGAGACGGTTGATTTTAGATGAAGGATACAAAACAACATCACCCTCTAATTGATAGTGAAAAGAAGATCCGGTCCGTATTGACGTGAACTTATCGGAAAATGAACGCCATAATCTAATTGAAGGGCCAGTTGTCATGCAGCGAAAAAGACCACTGCACAAACAACAGTGGCAAGGATTTCCATCGTTTTCAGCGGCTGAAGAGACAAATCGAGAAAATTGGGGAATCATGTCATGGTCCAGGTTTACGGGACCACCCAGAAATTGAATCATCAGACCATGAGTACAACGGCTGGTGGCTCATTCCCATTTTCCCTCGCCACTTATTTTTTTATTTTTCGTTGTGGTTGCCATTGCAGAACAAGTTTATTTTTTCATTTTTCGTTGTGGTTGCCATTGCAGAACAAGTTATAATAAAAGTAAGAGAGAAGGATAACCATATATTTTTAACTACCTTTAAGCTTTTGAAACGATGGCTAAACTCATGTTCAATCCTGGACAACAAAGCATCTTTGGTAGCCAACCAAATCCCTGAATTCTCTTAACAAAAACTAAGATTAACACAAAATGATAGGCATACAACGCCCTCCCTAAATGGTATTTCAAGCAAAGGTAGAAAACAAGCTGGCTTCATGGTTATGCAACTATTTCTTCCCCATGGAGGAGCATCTGGTCGAAGTGCCACACTCCTGATAATTCAAAGAAAGAACAACTATTTAGGGGATGGGCAAATGCGCAGTGCAAATTCGTAAATAAATAAGAGGAAGGAAAAACTTTGTTCAAGATTCAGTTCATTACCATGTCCTTTACCCACTCTTCGCAGCTGAGCAACGTATTCCGAGATCTTTTTTATAGCATCCACCTACAACATACGTAAACAATTTGAAAGGTCAAAATAAAAATTCAGCTGACCAGCCATAACCGTGAAAAATAAATGCCGGTGGAAGTAGGCTAACATGGAAATTGTACATACCTGCTCAGCTAAAAACTCACTTTCAACGAAATCTGTCAACTGCACATCATTGTTCTTCTCGGCCACCTGTTGAAGAAAACTCAATTCAATCTCAACGTACTTGGCAAACAAAACTAGAACAAAGGATTCTGTATTTCAAAAGGTTGTGGAACTTGCAGCATGTCCTCAGCAGTGAAGTATAAATTCTAAATTGAGGGATAGAATGTCTTACATTACGCAAGTTTAGGAGCTTTTCATTTGTTAGTTTTTCCAAAGACAAGGCAAGCTCCATCGCTGAACCAAGAAAAATAACCACAATCAGGTAAATTGAAGGTAAAAACAAGTACTACTTCATAACTTAACAGAGCACACAAATTCTTTTGTAAACAAGTATTGTCATTTGCTCATCAGTTTTTGTAAACTATGGATGCATACAAATTCTTTTTAAGTTCAACTAACATCACAAGCATAAGAACACAGAGATCAAGATTTGTATTTCAGAAGCCGCTTGTGAAGTTTAACATGTGATTTTTAACGGGAGTCCATCTAGTTTCAACACTGAATATTTCCTTTCACCTCGAATTCACAAAGTATACCCTGTTCCACAACAGCTACGTATAAAAATTAAAAAAAAAAGAAAAAAAGAAGGATAACCATGCCCTGATCGAGAAATTTAGTATACACCTGGTAAAATCAATCACATTCCAATACTTCAACAGCATGAGTTTGCATGATCGGTTCAGTATACAAGGACACGGTCAATGAACTAATTTCTCCCCTAAATTTATTTAAGGATTTAAATTGAGAAAAACATTGGAAAGCAACGGCGGAGGACGACAACACAAAACAGCCTCAGTAAGTAAATGTTCATTTTGCTTAACAGCTCATTATCAGCATGTAAACGCCCATCAAAACTCACCATACAGTGCATCTCCCTTCTCCGTATGATCAAACTCAGTGAGGGGCATCAAAATAGACTGCAGCTTCACTTTTCCACCCCGTTTATTCTATAAGATTAGACAAAAATGACCGAGGGTTCAATTATATTATGAACATGATAAAGAACTCCCAACGTTCAATTGAAAAGGAAAAAAACAACAAATAACTATATCAAATTAGAAGTTAATCACCTGGTATTCCATCAATTTCTCAGCATGCTCTCTTTCTTCAATACTTGATTCCTTGAAAAACCTATTAGAAAAAAAAAGATGCCATACAGAGCTTTAACAACGAATAACAAAAGCGAGATCTTATAAAAAAACAGAGAATTCCCACGAGAATTTACTTGGCAAGGCCCTTGAGCGCCACATTATCTCTATCAAAGTAGGCAAACATCGCATGGTACACATACGAGACATTGTACTCCACACTGCCATTCCAAAAAACGACATAATTTATGGTTAGAAAACAGATTACTAAAGCGATATACTTCACCAAAAAACTCAAACGAAAAATATATCTAAAAAGTGAAAAAAAAGCACTAAATGATAGTGCTTCGGTAGTACTGATTGACTCAGGATTGATGCTAAAGATAGCACAGACCAAATTTTCACAAGCATGTTGCAATACCAGAATCAGGCATCGTATAAGAGGAACATGTCACAAGAAAAGTAAATATAGAATCTTTAATCCGGTGTAAAGAAATCTTTTCTATATCAATTAAAGCAAACCAATCATTTCTTGACAATAAAAGAAGAGCCGCTCAACAAGAAAGTGAAAAAGAAAAAAATCTCACTTGATCTGTTCATTGATGGCGGCTTCACTCCCATCAGTAAATTTCTGCCTGGCAAGAGAAACTTGTGGCACATTAGGCACAAGATTCAGTTCTTTCTTAACCTCCTCAAAAGGATCAAAGACAACACCAGTTAAAGGCTTATTATTAGCCCCTTTTGAGGCACAAGCAACGTGTCCAGACCCAGTTTTTGAGCGAAATGAAGGAGAAACAGAAAGATTTTTGTTAGACAGAGAGGAAACAGATGGAAACAGGGAGCCCGGGTTATCCCCTGTCGTATTCAACAGAGAAATGGCTGGTGATGCCTTGAGTAACATGATTCTTTTATATTTAACGAAGATGAAAGAACGGGTTTTAAAATCTCTAACGAAGAGGAAGAAGAGTTAAAAAGAGAGTTCTTTTTAGAGAGATTGCTGCGGTGTGTGTGGTGTGGTGGGTGTGGGAGAGAGGATATAATGTAAAAAAGGAGAGGTGCTGACCGTTGGATGGAGGGACAGGTGGACGGAGGAGAGAGGAAGGCGGGTTGGGGCTTGTGGCAGGCTTGTGGCATAACTGGAAAGGAGGACGGGAATCAATTGTGAGTTTTTCTCGTCCCGAGAAATCAAGGTCTGAGCTTGATGGCTTTTCGGGAGTCACAGCTGTAAACTTGTAATTTCCAAAAAAGTTAAGAGTGGATGGATTCATTCAGGGAATATTTTGCGCTCCCATGGTGGGTTTTGTCGAGTGCATCACTGTGCTCTGTTTATTAGTGAGTCAGTTTATAACTGTGAGGTCTTTTGCAGTGATGGTTTGATATTTGCTGGATATATAACTGGGGAGTACATCCATTGGTCGCATTAAATGTTTCAGGGTATGATAGAGAATCTTGTAATAAAAAACAGATAATTCTTATCTCTGTAGGTAGAAAATTGTCAGCAATTACCTTCACGTGATTTGCTTGGGAAATCCACACATGGTTCTGCCTCCAAAAATGAGTTATTTCAGGAAGGTGATACGTTCAAATGGATAATTGGCAGGTCAAGTAGAGAAAATTATTGCTGCGAGGAAAGATTTTGATACTCTTTTTAAGTAGAAATACTCCATGATGAATTCAATTGAGAGGTTCGAGAAAATGAAACCACTTTTTTGACAGTTTTTTAAGCCTCTACCGACTATGAATAGCGTCAACGTAGAAGAAAATCGGTGCCACGTTTAGCAGTGGCTTCCTTTTACCTCGGCGATAAGGATGAAAGGGAAGAGGGGGAAATAACGTCAACGTCGGGGTCGATTAAAGTAGGATTACAGCCATGAGTATGGAGTTTGAATTTGGAATTTAAAGAGTTTTTTTTTTTTTAGATTTGATTTCTGTAATTATTAATATTTTAATGATTAAAAATTTATATAATTATTAACTTTAAGATCATAAAATTTATGGGGTTCAAACACACACTTTAATAATAAAAAAATCGAGTCAAGAGTCTTGATCTGGTGGTCAAGAAGAGTTTCTCCCTTCCTCTCATTCCAGGTTCAAGTCTTGCCAGGTATGTTTGTCACTCCCGCGGTGCCTTACATGCTCATTAGGATTGCAGGATGTTCAGTGGGTCCAGGGATTAATTATGATACGCACAAATTAACCCAGACATCCCGGTTATCAAAATAAATAAATAAATAAAACAAAGGATTGCAGTGGACCGTGTTTATGGATTATTTATGGCGTTGCGTTGTCATTCAAGATGAGAAAACCCTTCTAATATATAGATCTTTCATGTGTGCATGACCCCTAATCGCCATAAAATATGCGTTGGCTTCTGGAAGGTAGCGCTCATTAGATATTTAAAAATCCTCAGTGGATCTATATGAAATCTTTTTTTTTTATTTTTTATCTATTCTTGGTGATGATGATGATAATTTATATAATTGCTAGGCAATCGCCTCGCATTTTGTCGTGAGATGGGCTGATTTTATTGAAATCCCGCTAGCTTTTTATCTAATTTGAATTAATTGATTTTAAATGTATTTTTGATGATGGATAAATAAGAACCCAGGAGGGAGCTTGGAAAATTATATATAAAAAAAATGCAATGCGTCGTTAACCTGCTAATTATACACCGTTGTGCAACTTCCAAGCCTGCTTCTTGCAATTTACAATGATAATTTTCTCGTAAATTCACTTCAAACATCACAGAATCATCTTAACTTTAAAACACGTTTAGAACAATTGTTACGATGCTAATTGAACTTGAATGGTGAATCCAGGCCCAGTACCAGGCCCGAAAGGTTAGGAATGGGTCACGACTGGTTACGATGCTAATTGCCTAACAATCTTGCAACTCCACAACGGATACCATTACCGAATCCAACAATTCACCGGTAATACGCGCCGTGTCTTTTAATGTAAAGTTATTTTATGTTTTAGTTATCTAAAATAATTATGAAACTCATCGTACTGATTTTTATTTTTCTACAATAGATAAATTTTATTTTATAATAAATCAGTGGAACAATTCCTCTGTAGAGATAAAAAAAATCAATTCCACGTATAAATCAGTATTATTGTTTTATTTGATGATAACAATATTTTAAAATTAATTTATATACTAACCGAGGTTAATTTTTTATTTGATTGATTGTAAAGGGGTATTTTCCATATTATTCTAGTTTAAAAACAAAACTTCAATTACATTCTCAAAACAGCATTTCAGTCCCTAGTTCAGCACGGGATTTTCCCAGACTCATGCCTCGGGCCTCAACAGCCAACAGGCCACCTCTTCCTTGCCCATAAAAAACGATCTCTTCATAGCATCACGAGGCCCATATTTCTTGGCCTTTTGCGATGAGAATATATGTGCTCCGAACCAGCGTTGCATTCTTGCCTTCCTTTTGCCGATGGAAGATTAACATCTTATAGTTTGTACGTAGTAGCAACTTGTTACTGAAAAAAACAAACAAAAAATGATAAAATTTATAAATTTTAACATTTTTAAATAAATTATATAAAATCTTCACACAAAACAATTGCAAAACACATAATTCACCATCCATGTAGAGTTTGACTGTGGCTTGTTTATAGGCACAACACTTTTCCCAATACAATAAGATATATAGAAAGTGTAACCCGATGTAAAATACAAGCTTTGAAAAGATTTGTTTTGCGTTTGCTCTCATGACATATATTAAGAGCTCATTTTATCTTCATTTATATCCCTGAATTAAACTTTCGGCTAAGGTCATCGGCTAGTTGATTACCTAGTCCTAACTGGGAGCGTGTAGCCCTAAATCTGAGCTTCTAAGCACGTCTTATATAGCTCCTATATCCTGCTGCAATAATTATATATAAATATTGGTGCGAGGAAATGTAAATGATTTTATATATCTTCAAAGATTAATAGCATCTGCACAATTTAGAAAACTAATTTTATAGCCACACGAAGACCACTGATATGTTTGTTCGCGAGCTAGCCCTAAGGTGGCACAAAGGGTTTCCTACACAATGCTTGCCAAACGACAAAGCTATCTTACAATGACACATGAACCGGTTAACATTGAGATTATCAATGTTTTTTTAGGAAGAGATTACCGATGTTAATTAAAAAAACAATCAACATTTAATTGCAAACAGTATATTTCATGATATCTCGAAAATGAATCTTTCATTAGCACGACGCTAGCTCATTTAATGCTTGCATTGGAGGTCGCCTCATGTTTCTTCCTTTCAAGATGGTGAAGATGTCTGTTTTTCCTCGTAATTTATTTGTCTCAAACTCTTAAGAATCTGAGAAATCCAAACAGTGTTATTATTCCCACACCACCATGCATGGTCTCACTCTCTTCTGTTTCCCCTAGCTAGTGCATCGGGTACATAAAAGAATATGTAAATACAGCACTCAGTTTCACTGTTTCTGGGCAATTCCCAGTAACAGCCTAGCTTGAGAATTTGACCGAGTTTAAAATGGTTAAAAAAGAGGATAGAACACCAAATTATGCTAAAAACTCCAAGAACAGGACGATGATATATTAAAAACTGATCAGGGAGATGGCTAATAAGGTCGCATTGCCCCTAGCAGAGGGTTACCATCTTGTGTACGTGTCTGTGTGTGTATCGTTTGATGAACAGGGTGGCGCCCACTGTCTGGAGTAAAATTTCTTGCCTGAACGCATTTTATGAGGACTGTATATTAAATTACAATGAAAGAAGCGCTGTTTTATTTTGGAAGAGAAGAAGCTTGGAATCATGTGAGGGGCAATAAATGCAAGAGGTGGGTGATAGGAGGACTTAATTAGGGTTCCACAACACTAATACAAGTTTCAATATGAATCTCCCTCGAACTGGGTCTCGTTATAATTTTAAGAAAACCAGTGTGGAATCATGTCAGGCCTTAATAAACTAGTGGGGGGCTGTTTTCTTTGATTTCTTATTAAAATACAGATATGGATTCTGCCTGTGCCTGGGTCGGTAAGTTAAATCATATCCAGCTAATCAGCTTGGATGCTCTATATATACCTGGTAACAATTAGGTTTTCTGTTTTTTTTTTTATAGCAATTGTTTTATTATTGTTATTTATTATTATATATAAAAATGAAACTGGTGGTGGGTGATAGACTAACGTCTTCTAGTCCCTCCCACCATGTCATTGAAAGTGCAGGGTTGTTCTTTTTTCTTATAAGGGGTGACACGTGTGGCTCTTGGTGACACAATTTGTCGTTAATGATTCACTCTCTCTTTTATTTTCTTATTCTCTCGAGATTTATTTGGCCATGTAAAATTTCAAAGTTGTCCCTTAATTTATAGAAAAATAAACTTGGGTCCGTATCCAATCAATTTCTAGTTTTTATTTCTTGCTCTTTTATAAAAAAACAATTTCTTTTTAATTTCATCATTTAATCTTAATTTGGGTGCATGGTTTTTTCTAATTAGACCCTCATTCTTTTGATAAGTTCTTGAGCCTTTTGCTAGGCTGATTTTTCTTTTTAATTTCATCATTCTAAAAGCAATTATTTGTATTTCTTATTTTAATCCTGATCCCTGTTCTTTTAATTTTTTGGATCCCTTAATTAATTTCTCTCTCTTCAATCTCACCCTTCAATCAACAATAAATTTTGTTTAGGTTTTCGTGATCACTTTTTTTGTTTTTCAATTTAATTATTTGCTATTATCATCTACTTGTGTATCTACTTATTTTACTTTATCTTTCTCCATCTCCCACACAAATACAGAAATATGTTTACATGTTTGAAATGCATTTTAAAGATTCCTTCTTTTAAATGCATTTCCAACATGCAAACATCGTTTAAAAAAAAACTGTGCCCTTCGCGATGGCGGGTTTACAGCTGGTAATAGAGGCTAATTATCATCGCCTGAATGGCTGGATTAAGTGACCGTACAGTTTTCTCCATGTGGGGAGAACGACGAACTCGCCTAGCCAAGAAGACACCATAACATTACAGCTATCACTGGGCAGCACATGCATAAAGCAATTTTGCTTCAAGATGCCTCAACCTGTGGGAATGCAAATTAACTTGCCGATGCCAGGATTTAATTAGATGTATCTTAATTACACTTTTAAATTGGAGAAACTAGAAGTAAAAAGTTTAGACGCATCATCTCCATATATCCTTTGATATATGCTAATTAACTGCATTCAGTACTCTGCAATTAATTAATTATGACAATTTTCAGAATTCTCACCAGCAGTAATACAATAATCACCAACAAGCGACTGCTAATCTCCCTAATAGTATTAGCAAATTGCATTATTATTATTTTCACGATCATATGAAATTCCAAGCTGACGTTTGCTGATGGATATATTGAAACAGTGTAGCTCACGAACCCAGTATCTGGTCACCCACTAACAATTTTTTAAAAAGGAAATGAAAGTGGGAAGAAACGAACAGCAGCTAGCCATGGTCAAAATTGCTGATTTCTTACATTAGCTTGATATGGAGGATTGAATATATGGATTTTCATAATTTATAATTTATTTTCCTGTCACCTCAACACCAACGAGGGACAGAAGTTTCCCAGCTCTAGTGGCTAGTTAGATATTCCTAGAATCTAACACCACTGTTTTATTCCATGGAAAAGAAAGTTCCCGCAATTAAATGGTAGTTTTTCTTTCAATTTTTCCCGTGACTGTATTATATACAAAAGAGTAAATTTAGTGACAAGAGTTCGGCTACTTATGTCAAACGAAAGCATGTGTCTGTCGAAACTCCAAACAAACATTCCGCAGAGCTTTCTCTCCTCTCTCGTTTTACTGGCCAGCTAGGGTTTCACATATCAGGACAAGAAGCAAATGGGTTCACATTTATAGCACTATTCGTGTCGATCATAGTTGATCATGGACAACGTGGAAACCTTAAACCTTGCATATCACAATTTCGGCGTCAGTGATCACCTGGAACAGTTGGCTCCATATCATCTTCCTCGAGCAATATATAGCCCCACAGGCGCGCACACCTGCAATGATTGCCCATGATGGACCTGTGTACGTAAAGTTTTAGTTGGATCGACACATGATTGAAGATTTTGTTTCTTGTGTAGAGATCGATGTTTGTCATCTGTTGTGATATGAGCGATTTCCATTTTATACTGCGAAATCGATCATTACGGCCTTCTGGTTAGAAATTCGAATGATTCATCTCGTGCTTTTCCATAGAGCAAAATAATTTTCCCATTGAAATAATAAAGCAAACACATAACATTTCCTAAATTTGGTGATCTTTGGTAGTGGAAGAACACTAAAAACGTGATGGTAAGGCACTGCTGCAACCATGTTTTGGCCGGTGGTTTATCTAAACAAAAGTTCAGGAGTAACACATTTACCACTTAACCAAGGTATATATATGATCATACCTGGATTGCTGATTTTTTTTTTCTTTTCAAAAAACTCATCCTAAGAAAATAATCATTAAATAATTGGTACCCGAGTTTCTAACCCTCCTCAAATTAATCATTAAATAATTATATGATATTACTGAAATACCCCAAGGAACAGTCTGAAATGGCTCATCAATTGATCACTAAAAACGTACAATGATATGCATATTTGGTTTCAATCTCTAAGAACCTTTTGGAAAAAGAAAAAAAAAAGAAAGTGCAAGTACTCTCTTGTCTCCTCTCAGACTTCATCATAATTAACCAGAACGAGTACCAAAGTCCAATTTTTTAATCATCGATGCCCCCAAACAGTTTGTGAATTCGATCTAGTGCACACTTGCGTCTAAGCCATTATAAATAAACCACTCCGGCCTCATTCTCTCCCAAGATTATTTCTAGTCTTCTTCTCCAAGGTCTGCTCCCTCTTTTCCCTCTCCACAGTTCACAGACTCAGTTTTTTTTTCACAAACAAAATGGGTGGAAATTCACCATGTGCTTCCTGCAAGTTACTTAGACGCCGATGCACCAAGGACTGCATTTTCGCTCCTTACTTCCCTTCTGATGAACCCCACAAGTTTGCCATTGTCCACAAAGTCTTTGGTGCTAGCAATGTTAGCAAAATGTTACAGGTCTGTCTTTTGCTCCCTCCTTCTCTCTGTTTTTTTTTTTTTTTTTTAATTTCTGATCATATGAATGCTAATAAAGATAGCTAGGTTGTACTGTTGTCTACCAATTCCACCAGAAAAGAAAGATCTCGCTCATCACACACGCATAATAATGATTTTGAGATGCATGTATACGGTTATCTTTCTTAACTAGACATTAACTTTTTTCTTTTTTGGCTCAGCAGGAGCTACCAGTTCATCAGAGAGCGGATGCAGTCAGCAGTTTGGTGTATGAAGCGAATGCGAGAGTGAGAGACCCAGTTTACGGATGTGTTGGAGCCATATCCTACCTGCAAAACCAGGTTTCCCAGCTACAAATGCAGCTTGCAGTGGCTCAGGCAGAGATATTATGCATCCAGATGCAGCATGAACCTGTGATGCCAACCTCACAGACTGGCCCAGATGATGAAAAGTCATTCCTTCTCCAAAATAGCCTCCCTCAGTACCTTAATTATGGCTCTTCAAGCAATGCGATTCATGATTCTCTCAAGAGAGAGAGCATTTTCGGAGATATGATTTCTTAATTAGTAGAATTTAATGCTAGCTTTAATCCCTTATTGCTCACTTTATGTTCACAAATTAAAGTAATATAATTTGAGAGAGGAAGGGTTGTCCTTGATATTAGTTAAAGAATACGCTTTATAAATAAATAATACTGCAATCTACAGATCAGTAGTATAGTTTGTCTTAAAACAATGGTGACTTGACGAGGTCAACTCTTGCATGTGACCGGTGAAGTAGTAAACTTAAGTTTTATTTAGGGTCAAGTAACCTATTACACAAGTCAGGGGTCGGTGGCCTCCCAAACAATCCAGACATAAATTCTCGCAGTAACTAGTTAGCTGTTTACAGAAATATAAATACAAGGTTCTCATAAATGATCACAGATCGATAATAACTAAGCAGCCAGCGAAGGAAAATTCAATGGACCTCTCCTGTATATTTAGGTCATCGTCAAAAAAACAAGATGGTGTTTGTATAAACAATATTCTGTCAAAAACAAGGACGACTTTTAACAGGTTATGGCCCGTTGAAGTGGAATCTTAGTAGAGAGTTAAACAATACTTTCAGGCTTCTGTGTGTTTGAATGAGGTGGCTGCTTAGGCTTTGAACAGTGAAACCTATAGCAAGCTAGCCCAAGACTTTTACTAGCTAGACGTTGCATTAATTAGCAGTAGCTGCTCTCTGCATAGCAAGGACTGTGATGTTTTTTCACAGCTAGAATTAAATAACTGTGAAATTAAGCGGTAATCCCATATGAGGGAAACATGGATTATGCATTTTACCCTTGATTTTCTGTTTTTATTGGTCATTTTTTAATGTTTTGCTCAGCAGAAAAGCACAATATGCTTCCGTTTGAATTTCCCATGGCGCTCTAAATATACAATCCTATTGTCGACTAGTTGCTGGGAAACGAATTCAATAAATATCAACAGGTGCACGTCTAATCGAATCACAGATTCTTCTAACCAGTTCACGTGGAAGGCTGTACGTACAAGGAGGTGCTCAGTTCATGGGAAGTGTACAGGAGGGACTGCTTTTCATTGTTGTTTTGAGCTCTTAATAGTGTGTCTTTGTTGGTCTAACTCTACAAACAATTATAAGTCGAATCAAACTGATATTTTAAATGGTGAAGAACAAAAGACAAGGCAACAACTGACTCAAAAAGATTCCTCTATAGCTTTGTTTAAGGTAGAAGCATTTTGCAGGTCAAACTTCACACTTATCTTATATGCCCCCTCGAATCCTCCACCCTTCGTTGCCTTTAGGTAGCAACTTCTAGTTTTAAAGGTCATTTATGCCTGCGGTTGTAAATTAATAATGGAGAAGCTCTGCTCTACGACTCTTCCAAATATTTCCTCTGGATTAATAATCACAACGCACCCACATGTTTTGGATTATTGTGTACGCAGCAGCAGCAGCAGCAGAATTGTTTAAAATATATAAAACTCCTGGCCACTGTAACTGTCCTTTCTTGCCAATATAATATGCTTGCTTCCACTAAACTTGAATGTGTTGCCATGAAAAAGCTTGTACCTTTGAATGGGTAAAGATAGGCTACAAAAGAAGCTGAAATCATGTAGGGTCATAAAGATAGAGAAAGGGAACATGAAATGATAGGATGGTCCCTTGAAATACTGGTGGTTGGTAAAATTCAACACGAAGATATTTATTTTCTTGAATCGCATGTCTCAGTCGTATCTGGAAAAAATAAACAGAAAAGATAAAATGAAAGCAGCTGTATCTCTGGAGATATGGTCAAAACACAAGGGCTTCCTAATATTATTAACTAATATCACGAGATCATACTTCACCAATACAATGTAATTTGGAAGTTTTCTAGCTGTCAGTGATGGCATTACGTACGTTTCAGTAGATCTTCTTTAACGTTTTCCTTGTAAGGAAGATAACATGATTTGTTAAGCAAAGCAACAAAAGACTATAAGCAAATTATTTGTGCTTCGAATTTCAATTTAATTATTGAGCTTGGTCATCAGTTCGACACTCTCTGGAAATTTGATCAGAGCAGGGATCGAGAACATGGTGACAACACTCTCCAACATTTCTTACCTGATAAAGCTTCATACTATATATTTATTTGCCGCAGTCCTTGACCAGTTGTCAGTTTACTAGACACAGGATCGAAAGCTGCATTTTTAAAAGCAAGGAAAGAAGGAACTTTTGTGCCCAAAAGATAAAAACCTGTGACAAATGAGAAATATCGTTGTCACTTAATTATATATTTGTTAGTTTAGATGATTAATCAAGCCCGCCGGCTAATTTTGTATTCTTCTTTTTCTTTCTTTGTGGCGATATAATGGAGTGGTTCTGCCAGGTGTCGACTTGATCAGCATGGAAGGAAAAAGAACAGATAGACGAATGAGACGAACTCAATCCTTTTATCAGCCACTACGAAATGAGATTATGGCAAAACATGGGAAGAACCTTAAACTAGATGACAATGCTGTGTCTGTGCGGTCAGATATCTCGGGGTCCCACCGCAGCTTGGTGCAATGAATATGAAATATGGTGATTCGTAAGTTTTATGCTGTATATGTTTGTTCTTCAGTTTCCCCCCCTGTAAGTGGAGAAGTGGGCTGGAAATATTTGCATATTTATAATGCTGCGAAGTCCTTTTTAGCCCTGACAAAAAGCTGACCTGAAGATTAGTTACTGAATTGTCTAGCCTGGTCCAGATAGGGTGAGTTGCGTATAAGGGCAAAAGAAACGCACACTAATTTAAGAAAACTTTTAAACGTAAAGAGTGCTTCTACATTGGTCCATGGTGGCAGGGAGGATAATCCCTTTTGCAGAAAAAAAATAAAAAATAAAAAGCTGTACCTGTACTTCAATTCAATTCTTGAGAGACTGTTGTTATTGCATGGTGGAGTGATAGGAGGAAATTGGATGAGTTTTGCACCCTGTTTCCAAGCATAAAATCTAAACTAACGAGCATAGAATCGTTTAATACTCGAGTGGTAACTCCCATCAATCACTTATCTTTCTTATATTGAAGCAAAGTGCTCCGAGAAATCTAATCCAGTGGACTTAGGAGTAGAAGACATTAAGAGCCATGTAGAACTAGCTAATTGGGATAATTAATGGAGGGAATCGTTTTTGAAAACCAAGCACCTTGCTTTTGGATGTATTATCCTCGAGCCCTCAAATGAAAACTACACGATTCTTCCACTATCCTCTGTTGTCTCCATTAACGAGCAAAGTTCGAGGTTGATAGGTAAAACAGAGCTGCCTTTGTCCTCTCTTGTTCTGTAACTTTTGATTAATTTTCTCTTTCATTGCTTATTTTCACATCAATTTGACTCTTTCTAGTCTCCACCATGGAAGTTACATGTACTAAACCTCGTCGTGTCAAGTTTCTAGCTGAGATTAGCGTGCGAGCAGTCATTTTCAGACACTGGACTTTCAGGAACGCCATCATGACCTAACGTTGAGATCCGTCCAGAACATATGCATCCACATCGATCCCGACTTGCACAGCACTAGCATTCCCATTTAATGATTATCAGGGTCATTGACTAACTAGTTCTATTATTATTTTTTTGGCACTAATCTAGGTTATTTATTTTTTTACTAAGATCTGTAAGTTTGACAAGGTATTCCTCTTTTTTTTTTCCCTTCTGTTTCCTACAATACATTATTTGGCTGCCTGTTTTGTTCCTACACAACATAGGAAGCGTGCTAGCTAGCACGGCACAGTGAAAAAAGCTGCAACCTCAGATACTTTTCCCTACCCGCTGGACTTCCATCTTTAACTTCCAATCAGAAAGTGAAAGTAGGTGCTTCAGTTAAGGAAAGTTGGAAATTTGGTAATTGTATGTCAGTGGGTGAAATAGGAATTTTCATATTCATGTAATTTTATGTGGTCTTTTAATTTATTTATTTATTGTGATCTACTTGACCTCCTATAGAGTAAAAAAGAAGAAGAAAAAGGCACATCAGATCAGTTTAGAAATGTAAAAACAATTATTTTTTCATTGCAAATTAGCAGTAAATACATGCAGTCGGAAACATGTGTTGCCGAGGAAGAATTTATTATAAATAATTCTTATCTTAACCTATGTGTTGAGATTATACAACACTCACCAGATATAAGCAATGTCATTTGCGACTCCTCAAGGAATAATACTAATGCAAATGGAAAAGGCAATCGTAGCAATTAGCTTACTGACCTTCAACATCCAATAGCATATACGGAGAATCGTCCAGCTCCTGGCAGGTTCCATCAGCAGCACACGCTTGGATAATGAATTTCAGCCTGCCGATATGAGAGGGAATGGAAAGGTCCGAAATATAAAACGCTTGAACGTGCGCCGCCCCGAGATACACCCTCGTGTCTTCTAGTCTTCCAGCTGCATTTCCATCAACTTGTTTTGCTAGTTTCTCTACATAGATATTGTACTTTGGAAACAGAAAGTTATTTCCATCTTTCAGTTTCCAAAGGATTTTCAAACTGGCAGTTTTAAATCCCTGAGAAATTAAGCTGTATTTAATATATTGACTCTCAGTTAGCCATGCAGTTGAAGGAGGAAAAAATAAGTTTTCTGAGGAATTTTTAATAGTTATGTGACCAAGCACTGCAGAATACTCTGCGAGACTGGGAGCTAGAGCACTATCTTGGTTATCTGCTCTGACTTCCGATTCCGATCGCAATTTACGAGGTGTAGACTTCGTCCTGTAGCACACAGCATGGATTTCTGTTAACATGAGCCCATCCATCGCAACAGTACCCTCATGTACGATCCATTTTGAAGCCATTTTGCCAACTTGACTTGGCATAATCATTTTACTGAATTTGTGCGACAACCCATTCATTTCTGATGGCGCAACAAGTACCGATATCCTCTCACTCAATAAAGATGAAAACTGAAGAGAGAGGCCCAGCAACGAACCCCCCTTTGATTTCACCTGCATTATTTGAGGTGTTCACAGCTAAACCAGATGGAAGTAGATGAAAACACATTGAAGAAATAATGTAATTATTTTATCAGTTTTAATGTCTGCATAATGTGTCCCAAAATCGAGTCTCCAATCGAAAGGCACAATCTCACTCATAAAGTTGGATAACCGTTAAAAAAAGAAGAGAAAAAACTCTGTTTAGGTAGAGTTACGGGAACATAAATACATGCAACCTCATTCAAATATTTCTTATCCATACTTTTATTTTTCTCAAGAACTGAAGGTTCACAGTATTACTGTCTCAAAATTCAAATTACTATTTTACCTCAAGCATGATCATTTCAATTTTTTTATTGGCAACTGAGTTCTTCACAGGATGGATATGATAGGGGCTTGCCATTTTATTATGGAATACTCTTAATGCATCAAAGTTGAACCAAATAAGAAAGCTTACAGAATATGTAACGACGAGAGGCATGTTGTCCAAAAGAAGCTCTCCTTGAAATAGCCTTATTGTGAAAGGAACATTGTCTTCAAGAGTCCCTTTAAATGTGATGTTTCCTCCCCCATTATAAGATTCCTCCTTGAAGCTATCATTTGCAAATACATGTTCCAATCAGGTCAGAGCAATGACAATCAGCATACAGAAATCAAAATTGGTGCAAGGAATAGAGTATCAATGTGATGTCACGGGCTATGTAACCTAGCAACCAATCTCAAAATGGTGAAAGATACTCGCATGTTCTAATGTCGTTATCATACTTAAGTCTCATGGAGGACTGAAAGAGCTAGTATAAATGAGAAGCATCCACTAGGAAGTCTCAAAATGGTGCTACCATGAAAAATTATGGTTCACTTATAATGAAGTAATGATGTTATTAGGCCCACAGAGCAATAAAAGTACCATTTTTTCTGTCAATATGAAGCTACACCACAAGTAAGTTATCTTTGTAACAACAGTAAGAAGAAACAATCGTTATCTTGATTGTAAGTGTCCTAGAAGGCTTGTACATATGCTAAATCATGAACGTGTATAAGCTATCATTCATGTAGTGGAATCAACATTACTAAATAGCTGTAATATCATGTAAATAAAAGATTATGTTATAAGCACCAAAGCTTACTCAACAACGAATTGAATAGCATCTGGTGTTGGTCCATCAATAAACTCAAGACGAGGCTGCCAAAAGAGAAGGGATCAGAAAATTAGACATGGTAACAAGCCCAGTGTCAATGATGTTACTGATGGCTGCTCAAGTAATAGCAGGTATTAGGATATTTCAGATAGAGCATTTAAAACTAAAATTTCCCCACTGAACTGACCAATTATACCTCTCCATCTCCATAACACAAATAGGGTTTGTTTAGCCTTTTTGTGCTAAAGCAACCCAATTATCTGATTATAAGAGAAGCAGGGGAAGGCATGCTTCTCTAACAATCAGCTTTGGCATGCTGGCTTTTTATATTAGTAAGTTCTTTATCAAACACTTCTACCCTTAAAAGTTGCATTAAAAGCTGCTGAACTTGTAACATAGCAAGGAACAAAGCCATGATACACAAGCAAAAACATAAGAAGATAAACAGGACAAATCTTTGATAATTAGCTTTAAGGGGCAGCTATACGAGTTACAAGATTGAACTCACTATTGCCGGATAGAAGCTAGAATCTAGTATTTGCTTGGAAAATGTGCATCTGATCCATAGAGGAGATTTTTCTCACAGGGTTCACAGGCTTTGGTAGTTCAAGTCTGCTATTTTTGTTATGGTATAATCCATTTTGCGGGGAGTGCATTTCCATAATTTCTCAGCAACAGAAATTATCTTTCTTATTGCTTTGGTATACGGTAGTGTTTTTAGCTTCACTTTGGTCTTTTGCTACAGGGATTTTATGGGAGTTTCCTTAGCGGACATGGAAAGAGACAGGGGGCGGGAGCGCCCTCTTGTTCCAGTCTCTTACTTCTTTGTTTTCTTTCTTTATGAGGATTTCTTATCCTATCTATTTGCATTCTGTTGCCTCTTCATAGAGTTTCTTCATTTCTTTATTCTATCAACAAAAAAAAGGGAGAGGTGAGTACAGAGAAAGAGAGAGTGCTGTTTCACACCTCCTGATTACTATTTTAGGTTAATTCTTGTGTTATAAGATAATATGATTAAAATACTACTCATGTACATTCACTAAAACTTCAATGCACTAAGACCTTTTCAAATTCCCCTCTATGCAGGTAGAACTCAGAAAGGATCATATATTGTGAGTTGATAATAATGTGAGGGTCACAATGTTTTGTAAGAATGACACTCTTCATTGAATATTGAGCATTTGGTATTATGAATAAAATACATAAAAGAGAGCAAGTATGACTTCTGCCTGTCCTGAAAGATCCAAAGTTTCTCTATAATGCACTTTGGAGAGATATTTGGAAGTCTCCCAAATTTCTTCATTCCACAACAAAATAAAACTACAGGTGAAATGAAAGAAAACAGAAAGCTCCTATAAATATAGAAAAACAAGACATGCCAAACCAAACATAATAAAAGACACACCTGAAAGCCTTGGCAAGACATGTTGTTCCATGGAGCATCTGTTAGTTGGTTGCCCTCGACAGAAATATGATAGCCTTGCCCCTGAACAATATCAAGATTGTCAGTAAGGATGCTTGGCCTCCACCCTTGCGACGATCATGAATAGTATTCATAGATCAGTCCCAAAGAATGGAATCACATGGTTACTCAAAGACAAAGCAGAAACTGCATCAAGAGAAATGGAATCCTATCACCAGCTCTCACTTGCAGAAAGATAACACAACGTATAATTCTTATTTGAATTTAACCTATTTCATTGAATGCTTTCTGCTACAGTCTGAGATAAGGCTTGCTAAGTTGCAAAATCATTTCAACAATTATCCATTCCAGCTCCCAGGAAATCAGTGTAAAAAATAGGATGCAGTTGTAACCTGATCAAAATTTGAGTAAAATGGTAGCAATTTAGGATAATTGTTTACTCTTCCCCAAGATTTTGCAACAAGTTCCCACCAACTGCAAACACAAAGTACAACACAATCAAAATTGAATTCATAAAGAAAAAATTGTGTTAAGATTTTTTAGGTACAAATGAAAAATGGTTTTACTTTTAACCTATGCATATGCAAAAAATCACACCCTTGCAAGAAAATTGACTTGCAAGAAGAGAAGTAATGAGGAACAAAGGAGTGTCATTTAATGACTTCAGGCAATCTGGAAAAAAAAACTTTTAGTTCAGAGCAAACAACAGATGATAACAGTTCCAATGGAATAGAACAACTTTACACCAATCAAAGTAATAAGATAATGAATTCTCAGAGAAAACTGTTTTTCTAGCTGCTTGTATATATAATTTAATGCAATATTTCTCTGATAAAGACAGTATCCGTATCAAAAATTAAGGATGTAAAACTGACATTTGTTGACCTTATTGAGTTCAGGCATGCAAGTCAAGAGGACAAAGGCATTAAGAGAATCTCGAAGACAAAACATCACAGCTGACATCAGAAAGCATTTGGCAAAGTGCATCCTCCTCTTTCTTTATCCAGAAAGCAAAAGAAAATTTTCAGAGCATCTAAACTTCTAACGCAAAAGTGATGCTGATTTGTACCAGGTATTCAGAAACACTGTTCATAATCTAGACAAGTTTTGCAGGAGATATAGAAGGCTTAGGAAGCATCATACGTTATAGCAGTACAACATAAAGCCATATCAGAGCCAAAATATTATATTCATGAAATTTTGCAAAAAGATGCAACAGGATTACCAATTTTGAGCAGTCTGAAAATCAGGAGGTTGCTTTGTCTCATATAACCATCCAGGAGCAAATATGGCAGCTGACACGTTAGCCTTCTTTAGTACATCAAGTGCGACATTTGTCTGATATCACAGTTACTAGATCAAGAAGAAGCCACAGTTCCTCATGCAAGTTTAAAGATGTAAATTAACAAAGAACAATAAACAATATCCACAACTTAAAGTACAGTAGGTGACAAACTCAACAACTACATGCCATTGTCGGTGTACAAATGATTTCATAACATGCCTTCAGAAGTTTATATTTTATGCTTTGAGCATTATTCCTTCACCACTCCTTTTGGTTTTGGCACAAAAATGATATAACTATGGATGAAAAGAAAGGAAGATATCACCACCCGTATCTGCATTGCCATAGATCATATTACTTCACCCATGAGAAATATGATTTGTTTTACTGATAAAAAATGAGAGCCAACTCCTATATAATGTACAGAAAATATGGATCGATCCAGCATAAACACAGGATCCATATGTGACAAAAACTGGTACCATTCCAAACAGAAAGCATCAAGAATGCTACAAGTCCACAATATCATCTCCAACTTAAGGACAAGGTATCCGATTGTTTCAGATGGAAGGTGGACAAGACCAGGTTTGGGTGTAACCCAACTGATTGGTCCTGGAATTCCCCTGGCTTAGGTTAATACAATCTACAACAGCTGTTGCAAGCTCAACCCTCTCTGCCAGGTCCAGAAATATCCCATTTTCATGGTGGCCACCTTCAAGAATTTATCCAGGTAATCTGCTCGGTGTATGGTGAGGAGATCATGTGTGAGGATTATTTGGATGCTTAATTAACTCTGGGAAACGTAAAGGAACAAGATGGAAAGCATGCTCAAGTTCTTGTACAAGCTTAGTTTAGAGTTTTCACCATTTTCACCTGCTAGTAGCAGTACTATCAAGAACTGACTTTTGTGTACTAGCCACCATTGGGATCAGGACATCGTGTACAACAAGAGGAACAAACTCCTTGAGAGCCGAACTTGTCTAATTAGTTATTTGTAAAAACAATGACCTGTCTATGTCTTAAGGGTAGAATCTCCAGAATGTGCTCCCAGAACCTTGTTTAAAAGAAAAATAATTTCCCTTTGGTTCTGCACATTAATAAGTACATATACTATGCCTAATACCTGACACTACAATTCACCTCAACAATGCCACATCCCTTCCATAAAGCTGACAAGATTTTGAGAACACAAACTGTTAAATCAGAACATTAAATAGCTTTTTTTAATATAAAATGAGGAGCTGCTGGGGAAGAACACACACACACACACACAAGAAGAAAAAGGTGAACTATACAATCAAAAGAAAAAAGGCATTCCAGCCCTGTTGAGTTCGAGCTAAGGAAATACTCCTAGAAATAGAGTATCATAAATGGTTAAGAAAATTGTTCCACGTATGACAGTTAAAAAAAAAAAAGTTTTAAGGGATTCCAGAATTCCACTCCATCAAAACACTCAAAATATCTGCAGACAAAATATTTTTTCAAGGCATTCTCTCTCCCCAGACCCACTAATTGAATCAATAACAAAGCCTCAGCCTCACTAACTTCTTAAAGAGTAGAAGATAGCCATAATCCTTTAAAGTAGATAAAACAGATGATAACATTTTATTTTCTTTTGAAAAAACAGTGAGATCATCGCTGAAATTGGTCCTTGTTAGTTCCTGGAACTCAGTCAAATTATTAACAAAAACACATGGGTGGATATCATAACGGTTAACCAATGGGCAAAAAAAAAGTTGCAATGAATGTTTTCCACATGGACTGAATCTGGTCAGAATGATGAAAACAGGCGTCCATCATATAATAGACATTGTAATTAAGATTAAAATGTCTAAATGAATGGAGCGATACCTACATTCCATTGTCCACCACCAAAAGTTTTCCTTCCAAATACATCTATTCCCATGTAGACATCAAACTTTCTATCTCCAGCCACAGCAGCTGAAAGATCTGGATAGTTACTCTGCTTGGAAAATGATTAGATTGAAGAAATGAAAATAAAAAAATAATTAATCAACTCTATATGGAAGAAAACAGGAGAATCTGGTACCTTCCATGTGTAGTTTACAAATATGCCATCACATATGTCAAAGAAAGGTTTGTTCTTTTCATTCAGTTGATCTTGCCATCTAAGATTCCCGGTGGTTATGACACTGTCATACCTGCATAATTGGTGATAATCGCTAAAAAAAAACAGGATGGATAGGTAGAATGCGGCACTTTAAATACTCACCATATTACCAAAGATTCAGGCATTGAGGAATGCATTGTATGGGTCAGATGGCTCACAAATTCTTCAAGAAAGGGAATTTGCTCCTCAAGCAAACCAACCTCCATATTAATCTGCATTAAGCAATTTCCACCTCAACTGGAAAGGTAGTGAAAAAGATAAAGATACAAAAAGCACATGGAAATAGAAAGAAAATCACATCTGAACTCGTTTCTTCTCTTCCTCAGGAATAGCATTCTTTGTTGCTCCAAATACTTAACGTGTCTCTTTGTATCATGGAGCACAGTATCGAAGATTGAAAGAAAATAGCAAATTTCTGGTAGTCATTGTCTTAGAAGGAGGCTTTACATAAAGGAGAAAGACTACATTTATGATGTACTTTCATACACAAAAAAAAATGATTGAAATGACATGATGGAAATTCTTTAAACTAGTCCAAGATAAATTCATATTCAACTTAGGAAAATTTAACGAACTATATACCAGCCAGCCATCAAAGCCCAAATCATTGGCAAGCTCTGCCAATCGCTCAGCACACATCTGAGCAGACTCCTTTGTTGCAAGCAATTTATTGCAAATAATTCTTCCTTCATCCCATTCTGTGATAAAAGTCCCCAACACCTTCCATCAACAGGGACAAAGAATAAAATCAAATGAATCAATTCCTTCAGCCATCCACTTATAACAGTACATCAAGCGAGAATAATATAGACATAAACTAAAGTATCCAAGGAAAAACACACACCATAATGTCTGAGCTCCCACTGAAAATAGTGATTTTTGTTTTACAATTACAAGCGAATATTTTTTCCATGGAAGTAAAAAGTGAATCTAGGATATATCAAATTCAAATTTATGTGAGATCGATGCAAAAGACTGTTAATTTCTACCAACAAGTTCTTAACTAGGCACTCAAAGCACAAAAAGTCGAAATTTGTACATCAAAGATTATACCATTCATGCACATTGCCAATCACCCAACCATTATTTAAAATTAAAATCAACTAAATATGTTATTTACAAGATTTAAACCACCAATAACCAAAGCAGAAGCCTACCCTATGTGACATTATTACACCAATTCTTTCTTCAATTTCAAATATCACTGCAGACTGGAAAAAAAAAACTTTGGTAAACTACAAAAGAACAAGAATTCACAACTTCACTACCAAATCGGCTTCCTACTGGTTAAAAAAAAACAAAAGGAAAAAAATCTTTTCACGTATAAACTCCAAAAGGACCACAATTTCCCGAACCAGTGTCCTGCTAATTAAAAAAAAAAGAATCTCCTCACATATAATTATCCAAATTTCAATAACTAAACTCTTTCCACTAACAAATTAACTTTTATAAAAACCATCTCTGCGAAAGAGCTTCAAAAAGATAAATGAGAAAAAAAGTACCTTGACACCATGTCTGTGAGCAGTATTAGTCCAGCAAGGAGGAGGCAGAGTAACCAAATTATGAGAGAAGTAAACGAAAACATCAATCAAGTACCAATGCCAAATAGCATAGGCATCAGCATTAGTGCCTCCCTGAACCCACTTGTCATCCACATAACCTCCTTGCATATCATGGCAAACAAGAAGCCTAGGCCTATTTGGCAGAGACGTGGGTTTTAATGGAACAGAAGACTTGTTAAATGGGCAGTGAAAAGATTCAAAATAAGAACGAGTTTCGAGCTCTTCAAGGGTTTTTATTGGGTATGAGATTGGACTGCAGGGTTGTAATGGGTCGAATTGAGGAGGGATATCAATGGTGGAGGATTCTTGGTCTTGTGGGGGGGCATTGGATTTCATTTTTTCGAGTATTAGAGAAAGGAAAATGTAGAGAGTGCGCGGGGTTAGGCGGTTGATGTAGGCACGAAAGAGAGATATTAGCATGTTTATTTTCAGAGAAAGACAAGACAAAACAAGAATGTCGGACTGGGAGAATTTTACTTTTTACGGTTCTTGTGGTGTTTATTGTTGAGATGGTTGTAGAGGGTATCTAGAAAGAGTGTCACTTGATCTTTATCTTATATTATTCTCTGGCTCTGCTGTTTCACCGGGAACCTCATATGTCGCTGTGATGATGGATGAGCCTTACGATTCTGGATTCGATTGGAGAAAGGTTCCACTATGGTAATGCCTAAGCTTGTTCTCGTATACATACCCGTTTCTGGTCGTTGGATCAAAGATTCAAGGATGGAGAATTCACAGACAAAACATAATTAAAGGTACCACCATCTCAATTATAATTGAGATCTGTTTTCACCCAAAAAAAATAATAATTAAGATCTGTGTTCGAGACAGCTAGTTTCTATAATTTATTAAGATTTTATGACAATACGGATAAGCTATTCGAAGTAATTGGTAAAGTTATTTTCCCTGATTAACTTTAAGATTATTAAAGATTACCAACGCAATATCACTACTTCCATGCGTCTTGCAGAGGTTGTAGCATAATTGGATTTAATCATCTGTTATGGCCTTGGAAACGATTGTCTTGAATCTTACAAGCTTTTGTGTATCATAATCATGCAAGAAAGTCTTTTGTCTCTCTCTCCTAAAACTGGTTTAGATCATACAATCTAACCAGCTAAAATACCCTGTTGTTTCTCAGGGAAATACAAGAGTTTCCTTTCCCCATTTTCCATTTGATAATTTGCACAGAAGTATGACAAAAACCATCCAAGATAGAATCATAATGACCCAGATTTTCGTCTCTCTTGAGGGCAACCTCTGCAACTCCCTGATCTTCATTCTTGAAGTATTCTGCAACAGCCCTCTAATAACAGCCTTTGATCTTTCACGCATTGGGGAGTTAAACCATTCAAAGTGCCGAATACCAAGCTTCTGCAAGTCACAAGGAATTTATTTTCAATTGAATTGCTTAGACACCTGGGTTGTGAAAAAATAAAATTAAGGTTCAAAATTGTGTTTGTGCCTATAAGCTGTAATTCAACTGGCGTTAGTGTCCCTCGTTCCTATAAGTGGTCTCGAGTTTTGATATTCTCCTACGTAACCAATAGAACTTGTGAGCCTGACTAGATTTTTCAGTTTGTTACTTACCCCATAACTTTTGCAGCCTGGTAATTTTTGTTCATTTGTCGAATGTGTCCAAGGATTTATTGGGTTGTTCATTTCAACATAGCTGAAGAGTTGAAACATCTTTCTTCCGCCCACCGTCGTTGCTGCCACAAATATGGTCAAGTCATGTTATTAAAGTGTTATAGCGTTAGCCTGAAACAAGCACTATCACCCTTCTTCCTTAAGATTGAAGAATATATAACAAAAAAATGATAAAAAAAAAAACAGAAGAAAATCAGAATTTCTAACCTTTGACATCCAGTTGAAAATATGGAGAATCATCCAGGTTCTGGCAAACGCCATCTACACCACAGACTTGAATAATGAATTTGAGGCTGGAAGTGGTTGCAGGAATTGGAAGTTCAGAAACATAAAAGGCTTCTACATTTGCCACTCCAAGGTACTCCTGAACCCCTCCTAGCCCTACACCATGATCTCGAACAGCTTGTTCTGACAACTTCTCGACATAAATATTGTATTTGGGGAACCGAGAGTCAGTTCCGACTTTCGATTTCCAATCGATCTTGACACTAACTGTCTGGGAACCCTGGGAACCTGAACTCCATTTGATATAATGACCTTCGACCAGCCATGAGCTAGAGGGAGGAAAATATGTATTCTCTTTAGAAGTATTCACTGTGATGTGACCAAGGACTGCGTGATACTCTCTCGGACTATAAACTAATGTATCCTCAGAGCCATCTGTTCTATTTTCTAACCTCAGCTGGGCATGCTCATGCTTTGGCCTGTAGCAAACAGCATGAATTTCTGTCAATGTGTATCCATTCATTTCAATGCTACTCTCCAGTACAGCCCATCCTGGAACAGTTCTTGGTTTATTAACTTGACAGGGCGCTATGATTTTACTGAATTTTCTTGAGAATTGGTTTGTTCCCCAGGATGCAAGAAGCACTGATGTCCTTTCATTTGCAGTGGAAGAGAACTGGAGTGCAAGTCCCAGTAGAGAATCCCCTTCTGATTTTACCTGTTTCAGATTAGGTGTTCATAAATTTATCTAAGGAAATTGATATCATCCCAAGATTACTAGAAAATAATGATCTTCTGGACAGTCTTCTCTCCCCAGCCTTAATCATTAACCACAAAACAGAAGAGAGCTTACAGAGTGTGTTATGTGAAGAGGCACCGCACCCAAAAGCAGCTTTCCCTGAAAGATTCTCGTTGTAAAATCTGTGTTCTCTTCAAGAGTCCCTTTAAACGTGATGTTACCTCCTCCACTGTAAGATGATTCCTTGAAACTACCATTTGAACGTATATGTTTCATTCAGGATTTTGTATGCTAGTCAAAACTATTAGAAATTTTCTTACTGCAATATACATCCAGGTCAATCAGATGGAAAAAATCGAAGGATATAAAAACGAAACCGATCCCAATGTTACACTTGTTTCTTAAAAAGGGTTGAAAATGTGTGCTTTACTCGTAAAAATAATGGTTTTGATGAGAAGCCTGCCGGGTAACAAAAGATGAATGCATTTTCAAGGAAATGGGTGATACTCACTCTACAAAAACTTCGATAGTATCAGGACTTGGGTTACCACTGAACTTGAGGAACGGCTGCCAAAAACACGAGGGTAAGAAAAGCTGCATGATTACAAGCCTAGTGCAAAATCACTGATAATGACAGGTGTATTAGGTGCACACCTGAAAGCATTGAGAAGATATGTTATTCCAAGGAGCATCTGACACCTGGCCTCCTTCAACAGAAATATGATAGCCATGGCCCTGGACGACATTGAAGACTTTAGAGGTACAGAGAACTAGTTTGCGGGAGATACCATCTGGGGTCTTGTTAGTTTATAAAATCTTCCAAATGACTAGTGGCAATATTGGAGATCTAAGAAAATTGAGTAAATTCTGCAATTGATTGTCCAGGCTCACCAAGCTCATGTTTTGCCATATGAGTTTCAGCCTAGCAACTCGCGGAAACCAGAACTAAGATGATGTTTTCAACATGAATTCAATGGCAGCTGAAAATTTTCCCCAGGCTTTTCAAATTGAGCTAGGCGATCCGTACAGTTATTCTTTCAATTGATACAAAGTGGCGTAAATGATTGATAAATGCTAGAAAATTTAACCGGGTTGGAAGTTGGAACATGTTCTCTACCTGATCAAAATTTGAGTAAAACGGTAAGGATTCAGGATAAAACTTTACTGCTCCCCATGATTTTTCGACAAGGGACCACCAGCTGCAGACCACAGAAGCGTGCTATCATGAACACCATAACAATTGTGCTAAGAATTACAGGGTTTACTAATTCATACAGAAAATATCACTTGGGAATTATTTTTGGTTAGAAAATCAACATGCAAAGCTGACATTATAGAAGATTAGTTCACTAGAAGAGCCATAACAAAAGGTATTAATGATAATTTCAAAGATATCTAATCAGGTTTTTGGAATCTGCAGAAAGAGAAGTAAATTACTGGTTTTGAGCAGTTTGAAAATCTGGTGGTTGCTTAGTCTCATAGACCCATCCGGGTGCAAATATGGCAGCTGATACATCGTCCTTCTTCAGCACATCCAATGCAACATTTGTCTGACGTGCAAGCAGATGTATCAGACATATGAATCTAACACATCGATATTTTTTAGCAGAAATGCCAAAAATAGCATAATGTGCCACTCATACTAGGTTTTCCAATTGCTGGTTATATTTTAGAATCTGATTATTAATGGAAGCCGTGATATGACCTGCATGATGGTTTGAAAGTTTCAACTGTATTCATTCTAGGTAGGAGATATGTCAAACACTAATTTACTTATTCCAGGCAAGCTATAATATCTTTAATTTGCATAAATAAAATCACCCAACGAACATGAATTTAAAATAAATAAAGAACTGACTTCTCCACCATGAGCTACATACCGTCCATTTTCCACCCCCATAAGTTCCTCTTCCAAACACATCTATTCCCATGTAGACATCAAACTTTCTATCACCAGCAACAGCCGCTGAGCTTCTTGGGTAGGATTCCTGCAGAGCAGAGTTGGCATGCAAGAAGAATGGAAAAAATGAAATCAGAAGTCATATCAGAGGAAAGGAGAGGGCGATACCTTCCATGAATAGTTTACGAATATGCCATCACAGATATCAAAGAATGGCTTATTTTCATCATTCAGTTGATTCTGCCACATAAGTGCTCCATCAATTGTAACACTATCATACCTGCATAGTAAGGATAATTTGAATCATAAGAGCTTTCGAGACTGGTTCTGTAAGATATATTCTTTAAACAATAAACTAAATGGGATTTCCTATCACTCACCATATCACCAAAGATCCAGGTAGAGAGGAGTGCATGATCTGGGTTAGATGGCTGACAAATTCTTTTAAATTAGGAATCTGTTCCAACTCCAATTCTACCTCCATATTGAGCTGAAAGTAACGATTCATTTATCATCTATATAAAATGATCCAATCAATGGGACTCCTAAAAACCCAAATACCAATTACCAGCCATCCATCAAAACCCAAAGCAACAGCAAGCTCTGACAACAGCTCGGCATACATATGAGCAGACTCTTTAGTTGAAAGCAGTTTATTGCAGACAGCTTTCCCTTCGTCCCATTCTGTGATGAAAGTCCCTAACACCTTGGTTTTCATAGGCACAAGGACGATCATACAATGAAGTGAGTATCCTAACAAGTCATCATATGAAATACACATACACACACTTTACTCAGCTCCATTTGTTCATGAACATGCATAAAACTGAGTTTCAAAAGCATTATAAGCCTAAGTACCTTAACCCCATGTCGGTGAGCAGTATTAGTCCAGCAAGGAGGAGGCAAAGTAACCAAATTATGTGAAAAGTAAACGAACACATCAATCAAATACCAATGCCACATTGCATAAGCGTCAGGATTGCTCCCCCCCTGTATCCACTTATCATCCACATAACCTCCTTGCATATCATGGCACACAAGAACCCTGGGCCTGTTATCTAAAACAGAATTTGCAAGAGGAACAGAGCATATGTTAAAAGGGTAGTGAAAGGATTTGAAGTAAGCCCGAGAGCCCAAGTCTTCAAGGGTCTTGATAGGGTAGGAGATGGGAATGGATGGCTGAGTTGGATCAAATTGAGGAGGAGGAGGAGGAGGAGGGTCCGCGGTGGAGGATTGATGCTCATTTGATACAAACATGATTAGGACTTTGGAGGAGGAGAGTGCAAAGAGAGGGATTCAGGATTTGGTAGTTTACATGTATGAAGCCAAGAATTGATAATGGTGGTTACAATATAAGATTTTGGCAGGAAATTCTACCACTAACTTGATCAGAGGGTCGAGTGTAATCAGGTTGACTTGAGTCTATGATAGAAAGTATTGGGTTATTTACTTTGTTTTGCTGTTTTTTGACGTTGGTGTTGAATGTTGGGTGAAACTTTTTTAAATCTTGAAAGTACGAGTGAACAGCTGCTTTCTGTTCATTATTACATGTACTAATGAACAGAAAGCACATGTATGAGGCCAAGAATTAATAATGGTGGTTACAAACTTATAATATAAGATTTTGTCAGGAAATTCTACCACTAACATGATCAGAGAATCAAGTGTAATCAGGTTGACTTGAGTCTATGATAGAAAGTAATGGGTTATTTACTTTGTTTTGCTGTTTTTTTGACGTTGGGTGGGACTTTTTTAAAACTTGAAAGTACGTGTGGACATGTGCTCTCTGTTCATTATTACCCCGCAAATACGGTAAATAAGGAAACAGACTTGAGCTAGTGTGTCCATACTTCTTCAAAGGATAGCATGTAGACATAGGTAAGAGGTTACTATACATATCTGATATAATCGATACTGATATTATCCTGCGGAGGAAATCATGCAGAACTTTAAAACGTTTTTCACAGGGGTTCTTGCAGAAAATACATCCCGAGGTCTTCCCATGTTTTCTGATTTCGCTCTCTTAATGGGTAAATTGAAAGGCTGCATTTCACAGAAATATTAGAGATGGTGATAGGGCATGCGGTAAATTAACGGTGAGATAAGCCACTTGACCCCCGAGACAAAACCTGGGGAGAATTGATGGATCGTGTTTGATTGGATTATCATTAAATGCACACTAGTATGCAGGTTCTTGATTGGTGTTTTCTATTGGTAGTCATTATGCGTAGTTTCCCGGCTTTTTCCTTGGGAGAGACGAAGGGGCAGAGACTTTGACTTCGGTGCATGCAGGGTCCTCGTGAGTCGTGACTTTACATACAAAAACTCGCATGCAATTAAAGAATATGCTTCCTTCTTTTTTTTTTATCAGAAGCGTGTCATTTGGTTTTCGATGCAGCAAGCTTTTTATTGAAGGTTGTTAATATTCTTTCAGTCGTTGTTTTGATTTTTTTATTGGAATGGAATGTTTTGGTTTTGTAGTATTTCAGCATATTGTTTTGGGATTGTAATGTTAATATATAATTAATTTTATATATAAAAAAATTAAAATATTAATTTAACAAGTATAATTAAAATTCAAGATAAATTAACTTTAAATTATATAATATAAACACAAAGTCAAACAAATATAAACTCAAAATTGAAAAAAAAATCACAAGTTAATCAAAATAAAGAGGATTTTAAAGCCGGAATGGTACTGAGATGTTCCGGTTGGAATTTGGCCGGAATTTCTGGAACGGGCTGGAATTATAACCAAGACAAAAACAACATCGTTTCATCTCGGTTTTTTTAACGGCACGGAACGTTCCGGCCAGAACAAAACAGAATTGACAACATTGCTTTTATCAGAGGCGTGTCATTTGGTTTTTGATACAGCGAGTAGGAGAAAACAATTCTTACTCTCAATAATTCTGGGCCTAAGCTTTTCAGAAAAATGCGGCAAGAAGTTCTATCAACTTGATATTGCGCATCCATAAGATTAGAATTGACGTGCCAAAATGATCTGAATTGATAAGGAAAAAAAAAAGAATGGGGGTTGAAAAAATATGCAACTATAATTTGAACTCAATTCATCAAAATTGATCATAATACTTGAAAATTATATATAAATAATAAAATTCCAATCATAATTAATTTGGGCTTAAAACCCACTAACTAATAAAACTCTAATAAAATATTATAAATTGAAGTCCAATAATAAAATTTAATAATCAGAGCTTGGATGAGCCCAATCTTTCAATCCAATAACACAAAGGGTTAGGCCATTTTCCATCACAGTAATATATCATATGTGGACATGTGAACCATGTCTTGGATCTAATGTCCGCATCCTTTGGCATCGATGGGAGCTGCAATAGGCCATACCCCATGCCCAACCTCAAGTTCTTTCCACCTATAAGATAATAAAATAAGGCGAACCTAGTTATGGCCCAACAGAAGTAAGGCTAGGATGGGAGGCCTTGAGATGGTCCCACTTCATACCCAGTTTGGTGTTAGCTTTTTTGCAGGTAATGGGTTAATGTTATTGATTTTAAAAAATGTTTTTTATATAGAAATATATTAAAATTATTTTTTTATTTTTAAAAATTATTTTTAATATTAACCTATAAAAATTATTTAAAAATACTAAAAGAAATTAATTTAAAAAAAAATGTAAGAGTACAAATGCTCTCGGTCCTCTCTCCATGACATCACAGTCCTTTTCGGCAGTAGATTGTACCTGAAACAGGCAATGAATATTGAATAAATTACCAAAAAATAGAAGAAAAGAAAGTTATGAACTATGATGCTAGCTAGGTACATCATACAGAAAGAAAGCCAATGTTTAGCATATAACAATGATAGCTGTGGAGGTATTCATTCTTGAAGCATATGAACAAAAAAAAACAAATTTCACGGACTACTTCAGTATCTGCCGCTGGCTTCAAATCTAAATAAGCTTGATAATTAATGATTCGTGCAAAAAAAAAAATGGCTGTTCCGGATTTGAGAATAGCACCGTGAACCTAATCAGGATTTGTTTCCCTATCATCATCTTCTAAGTTACTGCTAGGAAACAATTGTACTCACCTGAGGAATAACATCATTTGCACATTTCCTTTCTTCAGGAGGAACCCTTCTGATGTGCAGAAATTCCACGTAAGCTTCCTCCTCCAAGAAAGCAGCCACATCGACCACTTTTGTTGTAAATAGAAGCGATGGATTGAAAATATCAGGAACAAAGAGCACATTATGACATGTTTAAGAGCTGATGATGGCTGGTTCAATGCAGAAGTACTGATAAGCTATACCTTTGAGTAGCTGAGAAAAGGCCAGTTCTACGCAGCTTGGGTAAGAGAGATAAATGGAAGTTAGATGCTTCTAGCTAGAATCCCATATTCAAGAGTCTACAGCCTCATCTAGAATCAAAACCTTTTTCACCAAATCCAATGAACAATTTACCAATAAACTTCATGATTGTCTTTTGCTGCACACCACAAAATCATCTTTGTGTACAATCTCCATAACATGCAATTTCAGTGCATGGTTATCCTGAGAAACTTCTTAAAAAGGCATGCAACATTATATCAGGTGTCCCTAATTAAGTGGCAATGTTTCCTTCTCTTCTTTTTCTCATTTCATTTCCTGAAAAGTATATTTTATATGTCCAGATAAACGAGTAAAATCTCGACTGTTTCAGATTCTTACAAGGAAAGAATGTACTCTCTAACTCAAACTCGAAACTTGTTATACATATCACAAAATCTTTTTCATCTCGTCGTATCTCTTGGAAACCACGTTTTCCTTACCTAGAAGTAACAAAGGTAAATGCTTTGCATTTATACAGAACGATAACACATGAAACATTACAGACATGAGGGTATAGAAGCATCAACCTCATCAAGTGGTTAAAAATCGCTACCTCAAGGTTTCTAAACATTACAGACATGAGCCACGTCCATGTTCCTTGGATTGGAAAGCACAGACAGCCATTAGTTGTGCATGAGAAAATCTAGTAATGGAAGAGAAATGATGAGAAGAAGAAGAAGAAGAAGAAGAAAAGATGATAGATCGACATATGAGCAGCCATTGAAGTAACATCCTTCAGCTGCGTCTGACTGTTTTTATATTCATAATGTGTAGCATTTGAAGTAACATCGTTGGAACTTCTTGGCGTTATTCCATTTGCACTGAAGCCACCAATACCTAACTATGATTTTGGAAGGTTTCCTCCACAACTGTGTATTTTAAGTTATTCAATTTGTCTGCCCCCAACTCAACAAATACATGTGGTTTTATTTTTTATATATATATTTTTAAGGGTAAATGACAACCTTCGCAAGTGGGTACAAGGAATCTCACGAAAGAAACTAAAAATGTAGCCGGCAGAAGTATAAGAAACTGGGGAGCCATGAATATATATGGTGGTCGAGCTGTACGGAACGACCCGAGGGCTAGGTGATATTATCTTGACCCAAATTTAAGTTCCATTGCCCTGATCTATTTTTTTTTTTTTTTATAACTATGAATGTCGGTTAGTTAATTAATCAATCAATTAATTAGGGATTGATATCATTCAGCTTACGCAAACAAATGGTTAAACAAAAGATCGCGTTCATATGGCATTGAGATAATGAAGCAATGGTGCGCGCAGCATGTCGATGGCTTACAGACTTTCTCTGACTGTAAGTTTGTTTTTAGGTGGTGATTCACTATTCTTACTTTGGTCATGAAAAGATCACAGTAGAGAAATGTCTGTATATTCCATACCTTGTTGAAAGATGACTTTCGTGCTCCATGAAAGCTGACTCCAGAGTTTTATATCGTCATTCCAAAAGGAAAAGAGAAGTTAATCACTGCTCTGTCATGGAGGCTTACTGAGTGTGTATTGATGTCATTAATTCTTCCCTGTGAATCATCATTTTAACATAACTTAATTTCCGCACCATAACTCATTTTCATTTGGTTTCTATCTATAAAAACAACAAAGTCAAAATTCTGAAGAAAAAAAAAACCAAACCCTGTTCAAACTAGACCAATTGATTTTGGTTCGGTTTTTATGTAAGAAAAACAAAAAATAGTTTTTGGTTTTTTTTTTTACTGACTCTCCCACTACTTTATATATTCTGTATAAATCAATTCTCGGCGGCAATAGCATCACAAGAATGAAGCGGCACCGAATAATGAGTAATGGTCATGAGGTAGGTGACGGGGTTTTTAATCTTGGTGGTAGTTAATCTATCGCCATGACATGATTTATTAAAGTCAGATGTGCCATGAAGAGAAACCAAACTAAACTAAACAGAAAACGAAGGCCAACCACTTGACCCTGAAATATCACCAAATTCTCACCTAAACCTATCGAATAAAGAATTGCGACTCCTCGCCCTCTCTTGAATTGTTATAGTGGTGAACAACATAATTGAATCATGTTCTGTTACAGGTAGGTGGGGTTAAAAAAAAGAAAATAAAACAACATATTGTTCATGCTAGCTGTAAGAATATAGTTTGACCTAAAGATTCTTTCAATATGATTTTTTTTTTAATATTAAGATAATAATGTATTGACTTGGAATAACTTAGGTTAAAATGTGATCCATGTTATGAGACTATGATGACTATATAGACAAAAAATCAAAATAAATTATAAAGTTTAGTTTTAAATCAACTCAATATTGAAGAATGAAACTAGAAAAAAAATCAATTAAGAAAAATGACCTAAAAAGTGACCCGGATTGACCTGTCAAACTCAAAACTCGATCATAAAACCAAGATAAACCCATAAATATTTTTGATACAGATTATAAAATTCAATTCTCAATCGGTCCAATGTTAAATGATAAGACTCAAAAACAAATCAATTAAAGAAATAACATAAAATATGGTGTGGATCAAATATATCAAGCTCACGATCCGGATTATAAGATTGAGATAATTTTATAGGAAAAAAAACAAGTTGATTTTACCTATATGAACTTGCTAAATATATGACTCTGGTAATGAGACTATAACAATCTAATAAAAAAACAAATCAAAACAAATTATGAAGCTCAGTTCTTAATCAATTATGTCAAAACTAGTATTGAATAATTAGATTTATAAAAAAAATAGAAAATTAAATCAAATTAATATGGGTAGCCTATTAAACATTAGTTTTAAGTTATGAGGACAATATAATCTCATAAAAAATAAACCAAAATAAATCATAAGACTTAATTCTCAAACCAAAATAAATGAGAAACTTAAAGGAAAAAAATACAAGATTAATCTATCAAATTAGCAAACCAAGTTATGATACAAGGATAATCTAATAAAGAATAAACTTAACGTTGAAAGACATGAAATTGAGATAAACTCTGGAGAGAAAAATTGACATGATTTAACTAAAGTTAAAATATCAAAACTCATTATCCTGATTATGAGACTAAGATATCCTTGTATAAAACAAATAAAAATTATAACGAAGTTCAATTATTAATGGATTCAAATTTGAATGATTAATTTGAGAAAAAAAACACAGCAAAAATAACATAATTAAAAAACACAAAAAAAAACAACATGAGTTGACTAGTTAATCATTATTTCCTACTCATGAGGTCCAAATAACTGAATTGAAAATAAATAAAATAAATCATGGAATCTGATTATAAATTAATGTAATATTAGAGGATAAATTATTTTAAAATATATTAAATAAAAAAACAATTTGCTAGGTTAACCGATAAAAATACTTACGATGTAAATGTGATACACTAATAAAAAAAAATAGATATAATATTAAAAAATATTAATTGAGAAGAAATAGATGTGAGGAAAATATTAATTAAATTATTTTCACTACATGTTTTAGAGTAATTTTGATTGATGTATCATTTATGTATATAAAATGCCAAGTATAATATGGAAAAAGCAACGGCGACGATTTGGTATCCATCTTTTCACTGATCTTAACGTATAAGTTAAGAAATTATTACGGTTCCCCTGACAATCATGAAGCAACCACCTGGGCCAGCTCATCATGATGTCATAATGCGCCGCCGCCCCTTGCCAGGACGGCGTGGTTTTCCGGTGCCTTTTTGCAACATACAGTGCCTGAGAAATAAAACATTGGTTCCAAGAAATGAAATAGAATATGTTTTAATTTTTAGCTGGTTTACATATAAAATTTTATCATTTTTTATGATATTAAAAGGCATTCTTCTTGTAGCCCTACTTTTTTTGTTCTTTAATTTTATTCAACCATTTTCCTTTGCATTTTTTATTATATCTTTATTAAATAAAACATTGGTTCCAAAAAATGAAATATCAAGTACAACCAAGTTTATGCCAAATTCATATATCAATTTATATTATGATATTAAATATTTTAAGCTACATATTTTTTATTTATTTTTCCAGTCTAGTATCTGGCTATTGTTAACATTTTTTTCTTGCATTTTTTAAAACCCGTGACTTTTTTTAATTAAATATATGTAAAAGTTTCTTATATGTATATGATTTTCAATGTTAAAAAATTCATTGAAAAGGTCTATTCTAAAAATTATAAATACCAAATCTATCTTAAAAATAAAAGGATAAGCTATTTATATAAAATAGAACATCTATCCATCCATGTATCCTCTGTCAGCAAAAGCCACCACAATTTTTGTTGTCGGTCTACCCAATTAAGTTTCACTTTCAATAAGATCATTGTTACAAGAACTCCATCCATCCATTACATGAGACACAACAATATAAATACAATCAAGCTCATCGTGGCAGCCCCGATCTCTTCTTTCCTTCATAGTTGTCAATCATACTATATAATATATATATATATATATATATATATATATATATATATATATATATATATATATATATATATATATATATATATATATATTCAGAATCATGTGATTATTTGTTGACTATTTATTATTCCTTCTCGTTCACCCTTACAATAAGGAATTGATTATTATTTATAGCTGGATAAAATAGATTAGCGTTAATTATTGGTCTGAAGCTTCCATCAAAAGTGCTTGGAAACGCGACCCTTTTTCTTCATTAATTTATGATAGCTCAATCTCTCCAGTATGCATGGGATACATCCAATTCTTTTATGGGCGACTCAAAGCTGGAAAATTTATTTAATTATTTATTCTTGATGTCATTGCAAGGAACAAATGTTGCCAAGAACACATTATTTATTTTTTTATTGACCCTCTATGCTATATATATATATATATATATATATATATATATATATATATATACACACACACAATAAAATAAACTGTTGGCTATAGATCACAACTAATACTTTTTACTTTTTTCTAATGTGAGTAAACCATATTTTTTGGAAAGCGTATTTATGAATTTAGATTAGCGAGTAAAATTCTGGTTATTTTAGATCTTACAAGGCGTGCATGTCCCGACTCGAACTCAAAATCTCTTGTACAGATTACAAATTTTCTATCATCAAATCATGCTCATTGTGATCATAATTAAGACACTTATCTGTCTAGACTGATTAATTTGGTACTATAAAATAAATAAACTATAGTGGCAATGCACTCACTCTACGTGATAAAAAGAGGCTGCACTCTTTAAAATTATTATTATCCAGAAAGGCAAGGCAAAGGATAAATACCATAACTTGTTTGCAAGCTATTATTCTCTTTTCTTCCTCCTCCACAGCAATTAATGTATTTTTTTTTCCAGCTATGTAAACTAACCATTGTATTATATGTTCTCGTATCGATCCATCTAATTGTTATTATATATGCATCCGAACAAGTCAATTGTATTTGCACCGCGCGAATTAGTCACCAACCAAATTTTAATAATTTAATTGTCATTAAATAAATAATTTCTTACTACATGCAAAAAAAAAAAAAAAATTATAAGGGAGAGAGAGCGCTGCTGTATTAAACCTGTAGACAAAAATCAAAAACGTTATCAGGAGACATCAAAATCAACACGAGTATTTTCTTTCCTTAAATGCTTCAAGCCTACGTACGTTGTTTCTATATAACGTTATGAACATTAAACGCAGTTTTAAAATTTCAAAAATGAAGCAATCTCTTACCGCTTCTTCATCTTCATCATCTCTGATCAGAAGGGCCCGTCTCTCTCCTTATCTCCTCGCTCTACTGGTTTTCACCGTCTTTGTTGTCATTCTTCATGGCGAGGATTTCATGTGCCTCCTCGGCCAGCTCGACCCCAGCCCGGACCGTCCAGCAACCAGAACCGGTGAGTTGACTCGGTCTATCGGTGGCTATCAGATTCTAACTCTCTCTCGCACTTCTATTTATATATAATTCGCTTGCTTTTTCTTTTAAAAAATGTAAAAAATTAAAGTGTTATTGTGTAAGAAAACGAGTGGTTGACTGAGATGGATTATATCATGTTCTGGGGTTAGAGAAGAAGTGGGAGGAGCTACCATTCTCGATCGGGAGGACCCCAGAAGGTTGTGACTTGTTTAGTGGGAGGTGGGTGTGGGACGACTCAACCCGGCCGCTTTATGAAGAATCGGAGTGTCCGTACATACAGCCTCAGTTGACGTGTCAAGAGCATGGCAGGCCCGATAAGGATTATCAGCACTGGAGATGGCAACCTCATGGCTGTGATCTTCCCAGGTAAATATTGATCTGCACTCCCCCCCCCCCCCCCCCACGAAATTTGCTATATTGCATGCGACGCAATTGTGAATGACTCATATTTTCACGGTCTGAAAAAATTATGTTTTGTTGAAGAGCATTTTCAGATCATGTTAATTGTACAATAAGAAAAATGCGTCCTTAAAATTATTGTCTAAAACCATTTACTAAATTAATTTCTTTAAATGCATTAAGCTTAATTTCGAGTGTCCTGTAAGTGGAAGCTGTTCCCAAACTCCCGATGCTCTTGCAACATTTGCTTTCATCTGGGCATGTTTTGTTTAAAATTAATTCGGTGGCATGCACCTATCAAATCAGCAGTTATAACGTCAATGTTTAATCAACTTGTTGGTTAACTAAAAATAATTAGCATTCTCAATAATAATGCTCATTATCGTGTGACCCACTTTCGAATCGAAGAAGAAGAGTAAACATATCATCGTTGACGTTAAATTTGCTTCTTTTCCAAGTTATATTTATTTATTTATTGCTATCTGTTCTGTTTGATTCCTTTAGAAGTATTCTACCATCTCTTTTATATATTTGCTTTGGACTATGCTTCGTTTCTCTCTCGAAGGTACAACGAGGGCATTCATAGCAGACCACGTTCCATTCAATCTCCATACATAGATTAAAATTCTCAAGGCTAGCAATTCAATTTCCACCGTAACCATTTGCTATTGAATAGCAAATGACAATTGCCGGGCCCAACTTTTTTTTGTTTTTGTTTTTCATATTTTCTCCCGATTTTACTTCCAAAAACCTCATTCATGTTATTTTATTTCACAAATAAAATAAAGAGAGAGGTCCGAAATATTCAAGAAAAGAAAAGGAGTATTTACAAAATGAGATTCATATTTGAGATATTAAATCAAATGGGTCAAAACGGAGCATTACACGATCGGGCTCTGCCCATAGTTCTTTGGGAGAAGGCCCACAGTACTTGTCGGAATGTGGGCTGATCATTTATTGTGGTGAATTGGGCCGGGTCCAGTAGTCTCAGTGCAACTACAAGGTGGATGTCAACTCGTTCACTCTCCAAATCATCATCGTTATTATTTGCACTTTCGAAAAGGCATTTCTGTGAAGTTTTATTTAGCAGACGCAAAACTTTCATTCCAAGCTTGAATCGAAATTGACTACTGCATTGAGCAATAGTAAAAACACCACATGATTTCTGAAGTTTTCTAGCAGTTGTTTCGTTTCAATGGCCACCGATTTCCACACCATGTTGTTTACTCATCCGATTGATGTGTTTGATTGCACTGATAACATTGAGATTAAAATTGCTGCTATGTCGATGACAAAGAATCTGTCACAAATTATGCAGTTTTAATGCCACATTGATGCTTGAAACCTTACGAGGAAAAAGAATGATGTTTGTCGGTGATTCCTTGAACCGGGGTCAATATGTTTCCATGGTCTGTCTTCTCCACAGACTCATCCCTGAAGACCAAAAATCCATGGAAACATTCGGTTCCTTAACAGTCTTCACTGCCAAGGTGACTTCAATTATTTTTCTTCTCTAGTTTGACTCACATCACCTGCTAATACACACACACACATATATATAATGAAGCTTATATACACAAAAAGGAATTAACTTCGTTTATGTCTGAACAGGAATACAATGCAACAATTGAGTTCTACTGGGCACCTTTTCTCCTCGAATCAAACTCGGACGATGCTGTCATTCATAGAGTATCAGAGAGAATCGTGAGGAGAGGTTCAATCAATAAACATGGAAAAAACTGGAAAGGCGTTGATATTATAGTCTTCAACACTTACCTATGGTGGATGACTGGCCTCGACATAAAAATCTTGTAAATATTGCTTTTCACTCTTAATTTGTCACTGCTCTTTTGGTTGTATTAACTTGAAGTCTAACAACAAAGCTCATCCTTTTCAGGCAAGGGTCATTCGAAGATGAAACTAAAGATATCGTAGAGCTGTCACCCGAGGATGCGTATCGTATGGCAATGAAAAGCATGCTGAGATGGGTGAGAAAGAACATGAACCGCAAGAACACGAGGGTCTTTTTCACAAGCATGTCGCCTACTCATCAAAAGTGAGCCTACCATCTCTCTTCCATTGTCTGATTTTGTTGTGATTTGCACCAAATTGATACAAAGATGAGAGAACATGACAGCACAGAAAAGTACAGTGGTTTAGCTTATCTAGACAGGGGACTAACGTTTGAAGTTCTTGAGCAGGAGCATAGACTGGGGAGGCGAGCCGGGTCGCAGTTGTTACAGCGAAACATCTCCGGTAGACAATGCCACGTACTGGGGATCGGATTGCAGGAGAAGCATAATGGAGGTGATCGGAGATGTATTTAGCAAATCGAAATTCCCCATCACATTTCTCAACATCACACAGCTCTCGAATTACAGAAAAGATGCGCATACCTCAATTTACAAGAAGCAATGGAGTCCATTGACACCTGAACAAATTGCAAATCCTGTTAGCTATGCAGATTGTGTGCACTGGTGTATGCCTGGCCTTCAGGATACCTGGAATGAACTCTTGTTTGCCAAGCTGTTCTATCCATGACACATACACTATCAAAATTCGGATTCGATCATAGCAATGATTCATGCTTTATATTTTACTATTAATTTCAAATTCAATGAATTAGATTGAATGAGAGAAAATTATTAGTAAAGGTATTGTCATTTTTATATATATAATTGTATTTACGTATTATGAATTTAATATATATATATATATATATATATATATAGCCTAACATAAAGAAAATGACAGGATCAATCTTCACCGTCATAAGTTTTTTTTTCTTTCAAAAAGATCTGATAAAATCAAAAGGATTAAAAAACAAGAATGACACCCACAAATTGAGAATTAGCCCCTTGACATCTTATTAATATCTCTTTCCATCCAAAATCGAAAAAAAAAAAAATTAAAATCCTATACCATCAATCAACCTGGAAAAGCATCTCTTCCCTTACCCTCTTCACTGTGATACATGATTTGATGAGCTTAATGACGTGATTTGTAGTAACGAAGAGGGTCGGTAAACTGTATAGTTGGATCACTAGGTTATTTCTCGCAAATAGAAATTAACTTAAAAAATACTGTTTAAATCATGTGAAATTTTTCTAGTATTGTTATTAAACGTGCTTTGTTGAGTCAAATTTAAGAAAACTAAGTACATAATTTTGCGGGGTTTAAGAAAATAATAAAACCCTTTTCCTCTCTTTCTAAAAAAGAAAAAAATTAAAATTAAAATTAGATTTTGAGAAGATGTAGGGACAATTGAAGTTGAAATATAAAAATCGGAGCATGGAAACAATTGTTTTCTAAAGTCTAGACAAGTCATGATATCTATCTATGTCTCACACTTTGGTCAGCCATCATGTAATATATCTTTCGCTAAATAATTTAAACAAATGAACTATTGGATATAAAATGACGTAATTGAAAATAATAAATTTTACTAACTAAAATAAAAAAAAGGCATGCATTTTGAGAATTGAAAGTTTGCTCCATCCCCCTTGTAAAGGTGACGGATCTATATATATATATATATCAATTTTCATCTCTGGAAAAGTATATATATATATATATATATATATCAATTTTCATCTCTGGAAAAGTGAAAAAACATGTTCTCGATCCTCGGTTATATGGTGACGACACTGCTAGACGACCAGCAACAATTAATTTAAAATGATTGTGGGCCCGCTGCAAGTCGATACAATCTCAGGATGGCATACTCCAGAAGCAAGACTCGTTAAGAGTACATAATGGGGCCTTGTTCAACGAGGCCTTCTTCGTCCCTTCAAGCTATCCATGCTAGCCCATACTAGCAAGAACTTTCTTTGTTGAGCAGGGGGTCACATTAACCCAGCAATGACGTTTGGGCCCTTTCTGGCCATGAAGGTCTCTTTGATCCGGCCTGTGATGAACTTGGTGGCTCGACGCTCTGTAGCTCAAGAAACCTAAGAAACAAGTTTCTATTTCTTAGATCTTTGATGAGTCAGGAGATAATGGGACCGTAACTGTTCTTTCCTCGTCGAGTTTGCCATCACTTGCACTCTGATCACCAGACTTTCACATCCTCACCGGTAACCCCTTTCCTTCCTTCTCTCTATAGATCTTAGACCTGACCTATTAATTTTTGTTTCAATTAACCTATTTTACTTCATCGATTACAGTGGAGCAAAATAAATATAAATGTTTTAAGATCTGATTATTTGTGCTTTGGTTATGAATACCTGAAGAGTAATGTAGTTAAAATTTCCACAGAATTATCTTGATATCTGTGTTTTTGCGGAGCAGGATGCGAAAATTTTCCCATTTGTGCAGTCACAAGAAATAAGTGTGCTTGAAACCCTAGATTTTGATATCGCCATTTCATTTTCTTTCTTTTGATAAAGTTTAAATGATAGATGTAGCTCTACTGTGTAGATTCCAACGTTCTTAATTGGAGCATTGTTAGTCAAAGTTTGTTAGATGCATACTTAAGAGGTGGATGAATATCGATTGTTCATGTTTTATTCGATTGACGCCCAAGTTGGCCTGCGATGCTTCTAACTGTCGGAATTATTATTTTTATATTGCTTAGTGTCCAGTATTGCTTGAGCTGGCATTGTGAAAGCTGCCATTGCCATATGAGCTGAAACTGATATTTTAGTTTGAGATATTTTATGACTGAATTAATGCTCTAGGGTGCTCTGGTAACTAGATGGGTGTTGATTGGCAGGTGACAACAACAGTATCAATTGAAGATGTTCACAGGGAGGTGAAATATGGAAAGCATCATCGAGGCATGCGAATGTGATCAAATTCCACGATGCTTTTGAAGATGAAAACAATGTACATGTTGTCATGGAGTTTGTATATATCTTACTCGGAGTTAACCTTTCATACAAATATGATCAAATTCCATGAATGGATTGTGCTTTGCCATTGCAAAATTTTAAAGTTCTGATTTTTTCTTAAAATAAAATACTTGTTATTCTCATATTATGTGACCGTGGAGAACTACCCGACAAAATTTTATCAGGGTATTAAAGGAGAAGGGACTCCCTCTACTCCCTTAGATACTTCAGATTTTTAGATGCTCTTTAGTTTTGACTTCATACTTTTTGATGAGGATTATTGATTTTGGTCTACCTGATTTTGTTAGGCCAGGTAACATTTGCTTGTTGATAAGCTTAGCCCTGTGAAATTGTCATAGTTACACTTTCATGTTTGTTGTGAGATTAATTCTGATTGACTTGATAACCTCGCATATAAAGTATATGTTTGGGTTCCAGGTGCCAGATCAATGCTCAATTCGGAGACATTTAGCTTTGTTTGAGTTCATCCTTTTCCTTTTATTTTGAAGATTTAGCAGTAAGGTGCTACTGTTGGCATCATCATTGATCTAATTGATGTATTGTGGGTGCTTTCCTGGTACTTTCTTTTGCAGGACATTGACAAATGGTATAGCTAGCGAAGGTAATGTACTGACAAAAGAGGAAATGAAACTTTCTGAAAAAAATAAAATTAAATCACTGACGTAATTGCTGATGGGATTTCCGAACAGTTTCGTCAACATTTTCTAATTTCGATGAAGTTTCAGATGGAATGTTTCTAGCAAAATATTCCTCTGCCATTTTCGTCTGTAATTTATAATGCTGATGGAAATAAAAGCTCTTAAGGAGATTTTTTTTATGATTTTCCATCGGCAATAAACCAAGACCAGAAAGTTTATGTGATTAAACCTAGTATTTTTCTAATTAGTTTTAGATTTTAATTAATATTCCTATTTTGTTTTGAATTTCTTTGCTAGATTGTTTTTTCTTACCGATGTATTGATAATTAAATGATTAACGTGTTGTTTTTTCATGAGAATTGATGAACTGTTGACTTAAAGTATATTAGAATTTTCTCTACAAATCCCTTTATAATCAAGGATTATATTACTAGCTCGAGGATCTTTTTCTCTTTCTATCGTTATATGTCGTATCAACTACTTGCGCTTCTGCAGTAAACTGCACGTAATAAAATTTCCGGCATGATGGTCCCCATAGGCCTGGTATAGGCTGGATAATGTTTTTCGAATTCCTCTTAAAGAAACTTTCTATGCACGGTACGCCTGGATTTAGTTTACTGTGTTATAAAAAGATTTTTTTGAATTTTAATTTAAATTAAAAAATATAGTATTTTTATATACTGATGATTTTAAAAAATAAAAAATATATTACTTTGATGTATTTTTGATTGAAAATCATTTTAAAAATACCTTCAATAGCATTCCGGATGATTGGCAATACAAATACTCATGAAGTTTGAGAAACCCAGGCAACAAGCTTAGTTTTTATTGGTCTAATTAATTTAAGATTTAACCATCTTCTGAAACTAATTGGATAGTTTTTTTCTTTTCTTTTCTTTTCACCCCTCGACAGTATCCGATGCTGAACCTGAGGTTGAAACCTGACGGTGACAGGTTGGAATAGCCACGTCAGGGGAAACAGCTGAAAACATGATAATGTGGGTTTACATGGCGGCTTAACGGGAAGATGAAACGTTGTTAGGTCAATTCACGAGGGACAAACAAATGGGTGGCTTTGATTTGTTTGTTACGGGATCGAGGGCGGCAGGTGTACAATAAAGGCCTCCTTGCCCACTTGCACGCCAACTTGCCGAGCAATTCTCTCATCAAACAACACATGGTTCACAGAGAGAATATAAAAGGGAGCAAAATCTACAAGTTGCCTGTGTTTCTAGTAAAAAGTTCAAGTATAGTATTTAAAACCAACTTGCACTGCACCTTGCGATTCTCCTATAAAAAAAAAAGAAATATTTTAAAGCTATCCATCTAAGTCATTGCCAGCACGGAAAATTCCTGGCCATGGTTTCTAAATTATGAGGTCGAACTGTACTGATTTCTTCGTAATTTCCAGCTTAAAAGGGTGTGAAGTTTCCGAGAAAAAAATAAAAGAATCTCACTGCCGACTGTAACCGAGACCTGCAGTTATTGCCAGTACAATAATTGAGTTAAGAACAGGATACATTGTTGATACTGTGTATCGGCTCGAGGATAAAGAATTTTTTAAATAAAATACAGAGAGAGAGAGAGAGAGAGAACATATAGTCGTGCGGCACCGTTTTTTATCCTAATCGCCACCAGTTAGCCTTTGCATCTCCTGGTCGTTGAAATAAAGCTTACTATAATATCAAGTTGGAAAACACGTTCAACACCTACTTTCTGCGTTTCGGGCTATAAAATCAATCATATGACTTGCAGCGTGGTGTTCGTGATAATTCCACGATTCTGCCTATCATCTGTTGGCATGCGTACGTTGCAGTGCTGCTATTTGCTTTTGGTAATTGCTAGCAGCTATCTGATTCATGGATGAAGTCCCCAGCAGAAATTCACTCGTACTTTTCCCCCAGAACACAGAAGAATTACTTGGCACGTCAAGCATTGTTTAATTATATACCAAAAATGGAGACATCTTCGTTAAATTTATTATTCATTATTCAAAAAATATGGAAATCTAATCCATTAATTGCTAGTAAATAGCTTGGTGATTTTTTTGGTCCAGGGAAATACCAGATCGTGCAAACTAGGGTTCATAAGAATATAGAGAACTAATTCTCTTAACATATTTCTTGAAAGAAATTAACACAGCAAGGAAGAGGGACGATCGAAAAATAAAGCAAGCTTGAGACAAAATATTCACAGCTATATATTGATAGTCTTGGTGCCTGTAAATTCATATTTTCAATTAGCAGTCACAAAATCCCTCTCCCCGTTGAGCAAAAACCAATAAAAAAAAAGAGAGAAATTAAAAAAAAAAGGCATACACAGACAATACAAGGTTTATAATTTCACTATGATTATGTGCTAATGTACGTAGGGGTAGAGTTTATCTCGAAGGGAAACAGAGTTGACATGTACGACATCAAAATATATCATCGCCTTCAAGTGCCATTCACCGCGATCTATGAATTTCCAATAAGGGCATCGATCGAGAGCCCATGATGATCATCAATCCATCCCAAATCGGAAAAAAAAATGAAAAAAACCGCAATCAGAACAGGTACTCATGATGATGTTGTCTAAATCTGGACATTCCTTGCCATTTTCTCAGCAATCTGAGCCAAAGATTGTAAGTTGCACCGTACAATTGTTTCGACAAAACTACATGTGTCCTCCTTTGTATTACCAGGTGGTACATCCACGACGTATGATTCAACGACAACTGTCTCATTCCCATTTGGAGAAGCATGAACCGATGTAACTGACCGGTAGTTGTTTAGCCTGTGAACGCCACCGACCACACTAAAGCTCAAAACATGCTGTTCATCGTCAAGAATTTCAAGCCTCTCCGTGCTTGATGCTGCAGGGAGGCCAGACACCACGTGTACCTCCCTGAGGGAGCCGACGTTGCCGTCTCCGTTGATGACATGACAGCTCTTAAGAAAATGCTTGTAAGCTTGAGGGTTATCAAAACGACGGACTACCGACCAGACGGTGGAGACTGGTGCATTGATTGTCTTGACCACCACGGAGCAGCACTGGTTGGGCCCCACAGTGCGTGTGTGGTGGCAAGAAACGAAGTCAGGCACGGGAGCTTCCCGTGTTAGCGGGACCCGCCATGTGTTCACGGTGGTTTGTGATTGTTTGTGGCAAGTACGGGTGGTGGTTGTGGTGGCTCTCTGGAGCTGTAGCGATGCAGGCATTTTTATCTCTCTGGGTTTTTTCTTATCAGTGTATTTTTTGGCTGCTTTTTTGAAGACTGAGTAGGCTTAAGATTCATTCATGGATATATATGCATAGCTACAGAAAAGGGGATTGGGACTATAAGTGATTTTAGTTGTCCACTTGGATTATTTTGAAGTTTTATGGGAGAGATTTAGTCTGGTGGGAGAAATATTTTGAGGGTGATGTTATCAGGCAGCATATGCAAAGACTATGCAAGTTGATGCTCAACTTGCAGCTTCTTTGGACCTAGTAAGGGCAGATTATCCCATTATTTAATTCAAAACTACAAAATTGCCACTTTGTTCATCTTCTTTGCTTGGTGGGTAAGCATTACACATGCAGCAGCAGCTTCCCTTTTGTTTTCCAATTTTAGGTTTGCCAACTTCCATGTTAATAATCTGTGTGCGAAGAGATCATGACTGTGATCCCTTCCAAATTAACCAAAGGGTGTTTTAATTTCTCTGTAGAGCTAGAGCCAGGAGGGGTCATATTTGGTAGCAGGCAGGGGCTACACCCCGGCCCCAAATTGTGCATCATGGCGATGGAGTTAATTGTCCGTGTTGGGTTTCTTTAAATTTAATTTGCTCACGGAACTGAGGGATTGACGATCTGTTAAGTTGTACCTTTCATTCAATTAAGACTCTTCTTCGAGAGCAAGTGGGTCTTGCCCTAGTAGTTGAAGAGACTTGTTTCCTTTCTCTTTAGTGAGTTTGAGAACTATTTGTGGTGCCAGTAAACTGTAAACTGGCCCGGACACCCTAATTATATAAAAAAAAAGACTCTTCTTCAAGAAAGTTGAGCTGCATGTCTGCTTCTGCTATGTTATCAGAGCACATTTATTTTATTTTCTGCTAAAACAACATCTGCTCCAATGCCTGTATCCTGATTTTTAATCTTCGGTGGCTTTTTGATTGCAGAAAAATCTCCAGACAAAAGTACGCACTGACTCGAATGGCATTCCAATTTGATTTGCAGATGTCTTTTTCTTTGCCCAGTCTTCTTCTCTTTTTTAGTAACTTGTGTATTTAGATATAATTACTTATATCTCGACTAATCTATAGACTATGAAATTAATTATCATATAAATATTATATTAGTAATAGTAATTATATATAACTCCAACCTGAAAATATACTAGTAAATTGAAGGTTTTAGTAAAAAGCTCTTATCACTGGTCAATTTCTTTGCCCCGGGTAGTGGTGGTTGTTATCTGAAGGGTCAAATCTGTCATATTCCCCCTTCTGCTCGTGGCCTGTTGGCAATTGCTAATTCTTCCGTTGAACGATTACTGGTTGAACAGTCATGTAATATTGCTTGTTAGCCAATGATGACCTTCGACAGGAACCCTCCACCACATGTCTCAATTTCTCGTCAAAGAAATGGGTTGGTGACAGTACTGGTGTCCGAGCTTTCAAATCTTTTTTTGCCGGTGCACAGTGTTAGCAATCTCCGTTACATAGTTTTAGTTCATGTGGGATTATATATGATTCTTCCACGCCCATTAAAATACATTTTTTTCAAAAACTATTCTAAAACGGGGTTCTTGAAAGTTAAAAAAGTGTTTTGTATATATTATCCTCCAAGGAAAATTCAGACGGGAAATAAATTCTCACTCCCTGTTGGCATTGTATATGTATATGTATATGTATATATATGCAACTGGACTCATATTTCGTCACCCTGGTCGTCATCTATGACAAAAAATTAGCGACCTTCGTCGAGAGGAATTCCCGTGCTCAAAGTATAATTAAGTTTGATAAGAAACTATCTTATATAAAAACTCAAGCTGATAGACAAGGTCCTAGAAAATGATTTATATTATTCTCTAATATACCCTCTCAAGTGAAAGTTTTTTGGGTTTGAAACTTGCACACAGACCCACTCTACCTTGTGTTTGATTTTTATCAAATAGAATGAGGGTGATGAGATTCAAACTCGTGACCATTGAGTCAACAAGGCTCTGATACCATGTTAAAGAACTATCTCATCTAAAAACTCAAGTTGATAGATAAAATTCTAAAATATAATTTATATTATTCTCTAGTAAAATCGAGATCTTGGTTCGAATTCAAAAGCACAAAAAATGTGTATAAAAACAGAGATTTTATATGGCTGTACAGAAACAGATCTATATATATATATATATATATATATATATATAAACACTTAATCATTCATAAATCCTGTATATCTTGGTGTCATATGTTTTTAATATCCATCTCTTAACCGCCTGGTTAAAAACTGTACCGTCAATTATGAGGTCTGACGGTCACGTTGATCTGAAAGGAGTAATTGGGAACTGAAATTCTCCTCGACTAGGTGGAAGAGATCATCTTTATCTCGAGGTGCGGGAGCTTGTTCCATAAATCAAATTCAACCATCCACTAGATGCCAAATCGTTTTCTATCAGCATTTCTGTGAAAACGGGGCAAGTGGGTCAGGATCAGGTTGAGGGCTAACCAGTTCCTTCATAAATTTATTTACTCACTCCAGCTATTTTTCCCTGGCTATGCTTGGCTGAAGGGGCAGTTCAGTAACTTCGTCCATCCAACTTGAGGCTTTTTATAATTCCACATCGAACTTTAATCATATCTCTGGGCTCGAGTATCTAGCTAGTTGAGGTATTACCGTTTAGTTTACTCCCTCGACGTCTTTTTAACTATACTTTTTTGTCCTTTCCCCCCATATTTCTTCCCTGTTCGTACCAGCTTCCATTAATCAACTTGATTGTTTTCAAGACGAGCCCCCCCCCCCCCCCTCTTCAGTGTATGGAAGACAGGGAAAAGAAAGGGAGCAACCACTTTGTGCTCTTGTAATCAAACCCTAATCGGAGTTAAGATTCCTTCCATTTTTAACCGCCATTTCCAGCAATTTGCCGATACCTTTCCAGCTCCCACCCATGGCGTCGTCCACTTTATTGGCCCCAGAGAACGGGCGACAACAATTACTTGTTAATCTGATGAACACACAACACAGCTCTCGTATTTTCAAGTGGAAGAAAACCACCGTTTAATTAAGGGGTCAATTCAATTTTAACCTGGCAATGACCAGTCCAGGTTTTTTCACTATTAAGTATGTATATTAGCCTTAGCTAGAGAGGTCAGGGTATCTATATACTAATGCCAGTTGAGAGCCAAGAAAAATCCAACTAGATCAGAACTTGTATTGAGTATTAACGAGAAATTTCAACCCAGAGAACAAAACAAAACAAAAAACCCACCTGCCGCTCTTCATATGCTGATTGCCAATTGAAAGTGGATGGGGTGGAGTGGCCGAAACATTCACCCCAACTTGTCGACCAGAATATAAAAAAACAGTCAGGCAATACGAAAGATAGAGATTGCAATCATCTGGCATTGGAAAGTATCAACAACCTCCCTGAATCAGATACAAATGAGAATTTAAATAGTAGTTGTCATACCTCGAGTTTTATGAAATATATATTCTAAAGTTATTGAGTTCATTTTATATTCAAGTTGTTTTAGTTATTTGATTATTTATTTAGACGAACTTCTGTTTACGTGAAGTAAATGTAATCATTTTAATATTCACGTAACTTTATAATATAAATTTGAAATCATGCAAGTAGCTAAAATTGAATCTAAAATTAAAACCAATTAACTTGGAATTATCTTAAAATTTCAATTTTAAATTACAAATTTCTTCTAGAACCTACGTCACGCTACATCATAGAGTTGCTACTATAGAATTGTCTTAAAATTTCGATTTTAAATTACAAATTTCTTCTAGAACCTACGTAAGCTACATCATAGAGTTGCTCCTATAGAATTCCTAGACAAGGAAAGGAATCGGGTACGGATTATACGTGAGAGAGCCGAGTTGGAGTTTTAAATGTGTGCAATCAACTTGCAATTCATATTTATTTTAGTTTCGCCAACTTGGATTATAATTAGCTCCTGGTCGAGGGCCAAAACTCCTGGTAATCGACACCAGTTTAAAATCTGCCGAACCCAACCCAACTCAGCCCGTGGTTTTGGTACTCAGTACTGCTTCAAAAAGAATCTGATTTTCTCTTTTACCCTGGCAAGACCCTAAACTGTAGAGTGGTGGCAGCCAGCGATGCATGCCATCGGTATACCGATGCCAACTCGGTCGAGGGCCTCATTTTTATACCTAAATATACTCAGTTTATTGAGTTGGAAAATTTACACAACTCACACGGGTGATCACACACACATATATCAACATTGCCAGCCAATTATATTTCAACTAGCATTAAAAATTATCTCCCCTAAAAAGTCTCGAGTTGGAATTTGTTAGAAAAAATAATAAGTGAAAAAACAAAACCTCCACATCTTTCCGGCGCAGTGATGGACAGCCGCATAACTAAAGTATCCGCCCGAGTCAGTCTTTGTTCAGTGCCCTCGGATAATGAAGGAGGTTCTGTTCAAGCGACGCGCTCAAATTAAAAGAGGGCTGATCCAATAATATTCCAGCTTACATATGCTGGCCGCCTTTAGACCAAAACATGACAATTGTCTGATGCCCGTTGATTTTAGAGTCTATTTGGCATTGATAAATGGCTTTTTGATAAATTAAAAAAAAGGGAGAAGAAAAGAAAGCTGGGCTGATGCCCATTCATTTTAATCTCGAAAAAAGAAAGCTCGATCCAGTTAAGTTATACGAAGCCCAAGGAGTGAAGCCTGAGCCCATACTCAGAATGCAGAAGAGGATAATGTGGATTCAAAGGGAGGAGTGAACTCTCATTATCAGGAGGAAAAGAAAAAAGGAATGAAATTGACTGCGAGTAGCACACAAAAAGAGTAGAAGAGGGTTTTTTTTTTTTTTTATCAATGTTGGTATTTGAGTTAGTTTGCGCATATCTCGACTAATCTCACGACCCCTGAAGTTAACGATCAAATAATGGCTACAAAAAGCATTCCAGTTGTTGGAAGAAATCATGTCCCAAGCAAAATGTGATCCGTTGAGCATCAAAACAGAGAGCCTGAATACCTAGCAATTTATGAGATGATTCGAATACTTGTATTTCAATCTGAAATGTAATTTACCATAATGCAGTCAATGCAGGCTGGTTTCAAAGCACCACCAGATTGGCAGATTCTTTAACCTAACACGTCAAGACGTAATGTGTAAGGTTTCGAAAAAAGTTTCCCCAATTCAAGTAAGAATGGGATTTTGAATGATAACTTAACAGCATTTGGAAAAGAAATGACAGAAAAATGAACAGAACGTTAAACTAAACAGTAGCATTTTGACAGCAGTTATCTTGCCGAGAAAGAAACTGGTAGAGCTTCCTGGACATGGATGGAGCTTATTTTGATTTCTGAATAGCGAAGTCATGGCTCAGCAGGTTATTGTATTCGCTGTTAGCTCCATTGCGGAAATTATTAGAACCTCTAAATCCCCAGAGAAGCATAAGCAATATTGAAAGCCCTGAACAGCATAGAATGAAAAAAAATTGATTAAGCTAGAGAAATACAAAAAAAGAAAAAAGAGAAGGGAAACTGTAACAAAACCAGGCAGTTTCTTACACTGTGTTTTAATGAAGGTAGTCTCCAATCAACTTGTTGAAGCCTTCTCGTTCTTCATTATCATATAGAATGACTTAACCCGGTCCTCCTCCACTATCTCCCTTAATACATCATCCTCAATCTTTTCTGCTTGACAACGAGAAGGGTCCTCTACAAATTCTTCACTGAATATCATGCGTGAGACCCATTCCTTCCATGCCGTCCTATTGTACTTGTCTTCTTCAACTGTGCCTTTTGCCAGAAGCTGATACACATAAACCATCTTCTGTTGACCAGGCCGAAAGGCTCTTGCAATAGCCTGCTTTGTCTTGGAAGGATTCCACTCCGAGTCCAATAGAATTACCCGTGATGCTGCTGTCAAACTTATGCCCTCGGCACAAGCTGTAATTGATGCGAGCAAAACCCTCGAAGGGCCTCCCAATTCCTCAAACTTATCCATCACTCTTCCTCGTTCAAACAGCTCTAGGTCCCCTGTAAGGACAAGAATTTCTTTACCCAGCTGCCATCTAAAGACATTCTCAAATAGTTCAAGGAATAGTTTTATGGGTGCTATGTTGTGGCAAAAGATCAGAACCTTCTCATTCTTGACTACACGATATACAAGATTCAGAACAAACATCACTTTGGACCCCTTTTTACAATCAAACCTTAGCTTCTCAAGTTCCATCAGCTCCTCCTGTTCATAAAACTTTTTTACACAGTCAGAAGAATTGATCAATGAAGGATGTATTGAAGCAAGGGTTATCAAAAGCTCTACTTCCAGGGGGTATCCAGGGCATTTTTCCATAATTCTGTGGAGTTTCACCAAAATCTCATGCTGTATATCTGTTGGATTGATCAATATGGTGTAAATCTGTAAACCTGGAAGGGTGTCAGAAGCTGTGCCGTCATACACGTCAATGAACCCATTAGTCATGTTTCTCAGCATATTCAAACCCTGCATTTTCTCTTCAGCCTCGTCCAAATTGATTTTGATTGCAATGTTATCTATGAAGAATTTTCTGGCCCGAGATTCTAGCAAATGGCGTGCCTTTTGTGCTCCTTTCTTTTTCCTCTTAAACTTTGGGTCTAATGCCGTCAGAACTTCTCTGATAAACAGTGGTCTTGCCAGGCAAAGGGTATTGAAATATTCACAGAAATTATTCTGAAACAAAGTACCTGAAAGCAATATTCTTAGATCTGTTTCCACTTTCATCAAAACCTTTCTCAACCTTGATTTAGTACTCCTGGGGTTATGCCCTTCATCTAGTATCAACATTCCAGGACTCTCGCGCAGCACTTTAGCCATATACTTTCTGTGGTTGTACTTTGAATCTTCTCTCATTAATGTCAGAAATGAGGTATAGCCCATGACAAGCACACTAGGTTGTGCATGCCACTTTTGCATTTTCTCCAGGCAATCCAAAATATGAGCAACATCCTGGCTGGGCCTTGGACATGATCCTCGATGTGCCACTGGAGTCTGCCTGAAAACTCTAGATCTAGTACCATGGATGAGATGAACTGGAACAGGAATTTCCCACTTGATAAATTCCTTGTACCAGGTATAGAGAGTTGTCTTTGGAGCAAGGACCAGAGGTCGTTTTCCTGGAAACAACTTCAGGTAGCTGACGAGGAATGCAATCATAAGAAAAGTTTTTCCAGCTCCAGGGGTATGAGAGATAACACAACCACCTGCCTTCTTAGATGCTTTTTCCATAAGTGCCGGCACCAAGGATCCAGCAACGTTTCGCCATAGAAACTCAAAAGCCTTTTTCTGATGCATGTGTAATTTTGCTCTGAGCTCAGGGATTAAGTCCCACACATTGTCACTCAGTTCAATAGGCACATCTTCAACAGAAGTATGATTGCTAAAAAGACTCAAGCCCTCATCTTCATCAGGCTTGGGCTCCGAATCTTCTTCATTTTGTGGCTTACTTTCTGCAGTCTGGCTTGTGTGTTCCATCTACAGAAACAAAAACATACATAGGTTAATTATAATTCTGTTTGAAACAACAGCATTAGATGCTGATTGACAAAACGGTTGAAGCTGAACAACAGAAGTTGGAATCCACCATTAAATTACCCCACTTAGGAAACTATCGTCAAGGACCAACCAGAATGTACACTGATGAAATTTTGTATGTATTAAACAAGAGTGCAATAGGATTCCTTACTGGGTATCCCCTTATCACAAATAAAAAGTGCCTCCCCTGCGTAGTCACTTGTCTATCCAGAGGGCACATAAAAGAGAGAAGAAAAATTGAAAATACCTGCATCATGGGTTTCAAGAATTTGACTTACAAATGGTGCTGAAACATATTTTATTTCAGTTTTCACAAAGCCGCATATATGGCATAATATCCCAATTTCTTCATCCAGTTTGAATTCATGCGGGCAATATTCACTTGATTTCTGTGTGGTCTGAGTGGAAACTCGAGCCTGAAAATCATCGAAGCGATAAAAATAATATGGTACAAGGATATGAAAATATGAAAATAAGGCACCTATCAAATCAAATTAACAGTTATACTTCATTATCTTCAAAAATATATGCCGATGCCAGGCATAGTTCCATTTCTCTCCACAACATTTCAATTTCTGAGCTTTCTCCATCATCCTCAACAAAAGAAGGTTCCATTGTCTCCTTCTGATCTGAACCGTGTTTTGCTTTAAAGTCCTCCCACTGGTCAATAATGCGAGGCACCTCCTTTGACTTGATTGTGGAATCAGTGTTCATCATATAAGAACTTATGAGTTTATCGTATGCGCCTGCACTTAAGGCTGTCTGCTTGTAAGTCTTTGGCTTACAGGAATCATCCCTCTTTAAATGTGTGGATTGGTATCTTACTCTTTGAACTTTCTTCCCAGAAGATTTTCCACCCCATCCACTTCCAAACATCATACCTTCATCGAAATCATTCTTCCCTTGCACAGAAGAACACCTTTTGCTATAAGAACTGATTGGAAATTCAATAAACTCTTGTGGATAATTATAAGGAGTCTTCACAGGGGAATCAAAAAAGGTAACCGGATCATCTTCTGTTGGCACGGGAACAATAGCAAGTTGATCTTCGTATTCTATTCTGCTAACCACACCCAATTTAACCTCCCTAGTTGGGGTTCCGTGCTTTTTTCTGTTAGCCATGCCTGATTTGGCATCCCCAAGTCGAGTTTGGTTTTTCATTCTGTTAGCCACAGCAGATTTTTGGCTCTCTCTACTGTTATCTATACCTGATTCAAGCTCTCCAAGCTCAGCTTGGTGTTCTCTTTGGCTAAACACATTTGATTTAATCTTCCTCGAGTTGGTCTTGGTTCTGGAAACAGGGGGGCCTTCCAAGAATTCTAGTTTAGGAGAACTAACTCCCACTTCATTGCCAGGTTTCTCTACTGCTAAACTTGCGGGTGTACCAAAGAGGTATGCTAATGGCAAGTGCATTTCTTCTTCTTCCTTCCGTTTCTGTGGTGTGTATGGCAGGGATCTAACCCAGCCAATTTCCGTCTCTGCAGGAGTATCACAGGCAAGAAAACGATCAGGTTGCACATTTCGACGCTTTGACCGTCGCAAGTTCATAACATCATAGCATGAAGATTTTTCAGTCCCATTTGTGTCACTGATAGGGCCTGGCTCACTACAAGTATCAATGGGATCCAACTGGACCACGAAAGGGGTTGAAATACCATCTTTTACTTTGAAAGTTACACAGTTTATGTGATTATTAGATTTTAGTGAACAGTGATCATTGTCACCACCGAAAATTTGGTAGACAATTTTATTTTGGACTGATCTTACATCAAATGCAACTTGCTTCAGAATAGAGGCTGTAAGCAGCCATGTGAGATCAGCTAAAAAACTTCCCAGAAAGAGTTTACTTCTTTGTACTAAAGAACAATTCTCACAGAATTCCCAACGGTAGAACTGAGTTTCATGTCTGTTGTTGTCTGATTCGCATGGATCATTGTCAAGCTTCTGAAGGATGGAAATTTGGTTGATTCCTACTGCTTCAATTTCCTTACTGAGTGTTGCTCTCTCTGAACCAAGAGGACCTTGGTTGACAAAGAGGTTAACAAAAAATTGGCACGAGCACTGAGATTCATGAGGTTTCCGCTTGATGGAATTTATCCTAGCATCAACCCACACCTACATGAGAAAGAACATTGAAATCAACTTCAAATATGAGCACCATAACTTTTGAAACTGAACTATGCAGCAAAGTTTAATGACAGATCTTTCAAGCAGCGAAATTGATTATGTGTTGCTGATAGTGGCATGTATTATAGGAAGCAACTCGATATTTTGTGCATTATGAGGTGTATTTATTAGGCCACAAGAATTATTTTAAGCATGTTATAGTCTTGTGATGTTTTAAGAAAGCAAATAGTTTGAAACATTCAATAATCAAGACTGTAATAAGTGTCCACAATCCATAATCCTTTCAAAGTTACAGAGCCTTTCGTAATGCAGTGACATGTCGAGGCCACTCACAGGTTCTGAATTTCCTTCCTCTGAACTCTTTGCACGCTCAGAATGTGAAAGCACACAAACATCAATACCAGGCCTCAGAAAGCAAGTGCAATCAGATGAAGTTGATTTCCTTGACTTCACTCGAATGTTTGAGAAAGGACCCTTCTCCTCAATTCTATGATGACTATCAGCAAAATGCAGAGTCATAGCCCCATCCCTGATTTCTATGAGCTCCACGCTTTGCCAAGAGCCGCCGTATAAGGCCTCAAAAGCTATCAAATGGAACATCAATAAAACAATATTAAAAAGATATTTATCATGTCTGGTGCATAAACGATTGTATAAAATATTCCAGGAATCCATAGCCATTTGAAAAATATTCATGCTTTCAAGTTTTAACAGCTTAAATTAGGATGTTCTTAACAATCGAATGCACAGATAGTGGCTCCAGTTGAGTTCTGTACTGCATAAATAGCAACAACAATTGATTTGGAAGATTAAAAAATATCAGGATTTAACGGTTTCACCATCAAGTTGTCTTTTGACAATCTCATCTTTGCTCGAACATTCAGGGGCTCTGACAATTCAGCTGTGAGAAATATACATAAATGCTTATATTACTTCCACATGCCAACAACTTATGACAAGTGATACGTGAGCCTCTATTTAGCGCAGACCATTGCTCATAAACAACAAAGGCTTATACCTAGTTGTTGGGGCTCGCTCCGGTTTAAACAAAAGAGAAACATTAGGAATAAACAAACAAGAGAAGAGAAGAGAGTTGAGGAGGTAACGCTTACGGTGTGCATTGTAGGGATGCTTGGACTGATGTAGATGCTTTCTCTTCATTGTTAATCAATGGTGAAGCCAATTTTCTTCAATAAACCCTGAAAGCTGAAATAATAGATACAAAACATAAAATAAAAAAGATGACTGCTGCAACATATATATACTCAAGGAGATACATTCAACTTTGATTGCGTGAACTACATGAAATTTCATCATAGTAGCTTTTCTTTATTTGCTAATTTAGATTTGATGCAAGAAGCTTTTACCAGTAAATTCCAGGTGAGTGAACAGTCCTCTTAGCCGCACAGCAATAATTCAGGCTGCATAAATGAGATTCGGACCATGGATTGGAGCCTCAACAGCTCATCACGGGCAACCCTTTCCACAAGGCTAAACAGGTGGGCAATGGCAAGTCCCATAGACCAGGCCAATAAGCTATGACGTTTAGTCTAATAGTACCCAGCTCTGTAAAAAACAAGGACTGGAGTGAGTTGGAATCATTGCTACTTCTTTTTTTCTTTGTACTGCCATACCATCAATATGGTCATAAATAGAATTCAGTAAGGTGCTATCATTTCCAGGTGAACTAAAACAATGCCTACTTGCTTTTACCTGAGAGACTTTGGACCAACACGATCTTAACTGGTTGATGCAATAAACCCCACGAAAGAAGCATAAGTTATGACATTGAAAGGAAATATACCTGAAAAGGACCTCTGGGTATCTGATAAAAAGCATATTCAGGTGAGTTGTGATGGAAAAGAGTATATTCCGGCTAGTTTTCATCGAGAAAGAGACTGAGCCATTCAAATTGAGTTGACCTATAGATGTAGTCCACTCAGTAATCACTGGAAGAGAGAGAGATGCGAAGAATTCTACAAGTGTTCCGAGTCACCGAGTAAAATCATAGGTATAGGTGCATCATTAAAAAATAATAAAGGAAGAGAACCCAAAGAATATAAAAAACTCATATTAATATATAAAATGAAAAGATAAAAAAAACATAAAAAGAAACTCAAAGGAAATTATTGAAACGAAGCCCGGTGCTTGGATCTAGAAAAAGCGTGAGCCTGAAAAGTTTCCGTTTTACAAGAAGGGAATTACATGAAACAGTAGTAGCTGGTAAATTTTTTTTTATATATTTTTATATTCGAGTTCTGTAATTATTAATACGATGATGATTATTAAAAATTTAAATAATTATTAATTTTAAAAATTATAAAATTAGTTAGAAATACAAAAGGATTTATAGCACCATGTTATTAAAAAAGAAGAATTACATGGACTCGCCCACCCTTATTTATTTGAAAAAAGGAATTACATAGACAGCAAGTCTATTGTCACATTTATCGAAACATTTTAATACCGTTACTGTTCCTCGGCCACGTGATCACGCCCTCACCCAATAACACTAGTTTGATTAAGAAAGTACATTAACTGTTTTCAATAAATATAAACAGTTAAATTTAGCTGATTTTACGCAGTTCATTGAGATGCGATAGTAGTTGTTATTTTAAATATTTTTATTTTTTAAAAACTATTTTTACATGACTATATTAAAATAATTATATAAATAAATAATTTTTTAGAAATAAAAATTCTTAAAAACTCCCATTCAACTGCGGGCCAAACACCAACATCGCTGATATTACACAGGAAGACGCGTGGAAAGAGAATAGGGGGAGTTGGAGTTTTTTACTCGGCGAGGCTAGGCAGTAAAAAATGCCTGATTTAATTTATGATGGGCGTTATTGTTTTTTATAGCTCAGGTTATGAACTTAGGGTTCAATTGTACTGATTCATTTTAGAATGTGAAAGTGATGATAATTGTTGTTTTTGTTTAAAAATAATATATATATTTTTTTATTTTTTAAAATTATTTCTTGACGTAAACTCATTGAAATAATTAAAAATATATAATAATAATTTTAAATAAAAAAACATTTAAAACGCAATATCAAAAGGAGCATTTCTACAACACCTTCAGCTAGGATGCTAAGGGGGGAAATGACGTGGACAATTTTTATTATTTTGATTCATCATCTTACTTTTTTTTTATACATAATGGACTTTTTAATTTTTAATGCGTCACTGCGGAGTCTAAACATCCAAAATAAAATCAAAATATCCACATTAAATGGTAAAGTTTAGACAGAATGATTGCAAGTTCTATATATATATATATATATATATGATTTGTTTTTTCCTATATATATGAACTAGTTGATGAGTTGTTAGCTAATCGAAATAGTATATATATGACTTTTATTATTATGTTCACTTTAAAGGTAAGAAGTCATTCCAATAAAATAAAATATTTTATTGTAATATACTTAATATTAATATTTCTGGCCTATAAAAAATATATATGATTGATGAAAGGAGATTTTCTAAAAAGTGGTTTATTTAAATGTAGTAGCTATTTCGACATGTACGTGTAAGAATGAATTTTCTTTGACAAAAAAAAAAAAAACTTTAACTATTCACTTGTTTTTTCCTTTGTCACTGTAAAACAAGAAGAAGAAGAAAAGGCAAATAAATTAGTTTTTCTCCTCTTCTTTTAACTCTGAAGAAGCTCTCGCACTTGGATTTTTTTATATGTAAGAGAAATGATAGAGGTAATTATTACAAACAGTTTTGTGGCTAGCCACGGGACACGGAGACCTAAAATTCACAGGATCGTGTCCATTAACGAAACCCAACCAAGGAGGTGTGCTGTCAGTCCCAGAGAAGTCAAGTTTTGGAGACCAAAGCAAAGTCCGACAGAGGTTTGCCGGCCTCCTCTTAACTCCTGGCCCTTTGACCCAATAAAACGCTCACTTTGGGGACTGCAAGGTATACATTATCAACAAATATTGCAAATTGTAATTAGCCCTACACAAATTAAATCCCTTCAAAACCATGCGAAAACTTCGCAATTCCTACCGAGTAAAAAGTAAAAGATCTACAACTCTAGCTTGTTTCCTAACATCAGTTAATAATTGACAAATTCTTTCAAATTGGGTTTATAGTTTGCAAAATGCAACGCAAGTGACTAAGAAACTAGTTTTACATTAAAATTTATAAACCTTTCGACCAGCACAAAGCACATAGCAATAGCTTCATCGAGAAAGCGCTACAGAGCTGTCAAAATCCCACGTTGAAGTACCCTTCTGCCCCCGTACTTCCCGCATCAATATCGCCTAGCAGCTCATCAAAGCTAAACATTTCATCACGCGAGTAGTTGTGCCAGTCATTGGTCCACAAGGGCATTTCTGAAGGACTCCACAAGGGCATTTCTGAAGGAGTCCACAAAGGATTTTCTAATTGACTCCCCAGCTCGTCGTCCCTCGGTGTGCTATTTTCAACTCCCTGCGAACCATCCTCAATAGGTTGTTGGCTTGATATATCAACTCCCTGCGAACCATCCTCACTATGTTGTTGGCTTGATATATGATGCGCAAGAACCTCAGCTTGTCTGGATACATTCTGCTTAGGATCCTCATACACGCACACCTCGGAGTGGGTTGATGTAGTAGCAGAGTCTGCAGAACTCGCTGCTGGAGAACAGCAAGATGGTGTTGCCGGGGAGAAGTTGTCCTTCAATGAGCTTGTTGAATTCAGCACATCAGGAACGTTTAAACGAGCACACGGACCATACATGGCTCGTGCAGCTTCATCATAGGCAAGAGCAGCTTCTTCGGCAGTAGGAAAAGTACCAAGCCATAGCCTAGGGCCTCTGTTTGGTTCCCGAATCTCAGCAACCCACTTCCCCCATGTCCTCTGTCTAACACCTCTGTAATTGCAGACTGAATTCTCTGGTCCCCCTTTACCTTTCATGCACCCCTTCTTTGAGCCCTTGGCAGGAACTTTACGAGCTGGTTTATTACCTCCATCACCTTGAGAATCAAGATACTCATTATACTCCTTCCACTTTTTAAGGGTCTCCGCTACAGATTTATTGCTCACCCTTTTCCTCTTCTTAGTAGAATCCATGGACATAGAAGTAGCTTTAGAACCTTGATCTAGAGTACCCATATTCTCAATCTCAGAACCCAACAATTTTGAGCCCAGTACAGCCAAACAATAAGAATTCCAGAATCTGCAGCAGATAGGCGAGTAAAATTAAGCACCACTACTCAAAAGCTTGAGCAGGAGAAAGACAAGAAAAGTAACAAATCCCAAATTCTCCAAACAGTGACAGCTAATTTTGATATATATATAGAGACAAAACAAAATGATCCTTATCCTTTAAGGACAGCAAAATTACTTGGTCCACAAGTTTTCTCTATTTTGTCCTATTTTAGCTTTCCTGTTTAGGACAGGAGGTTTTTCCTTAACTAACAAGTAATAAACCTCTTATCAGTTAAAGCCATTAAAGGAGTCGCCATTATTGCTCACCACGGCAATATTTATCTTGGGCATTTAGTAAATCAACAATTTCCGAAAGTACGAAAATTTAACAGACCAGCAAAAAAATAACTAAGAAAATCTAATTTCTATCAGAAGAATTTACCACTCAAACAGAAAACTACTTCTGTAACACCTCAATTTGCCAATTGGGTTTTTAGTCTCGAGACTTATTCCGATTATAATAACCCCCGATTTGAAACCCTAACCCGGAAAGAGAAATTCCACCGATTAGACACCACGGAATAAAAAGTTATCACCAGTTAAACAATACCTAGTTCCTCAATTTGATCAACCAACCCTAGAAACAAAAAATAATCTAAACACAAAAAATTTAAAAAATGAAAACTGAGATTAACTAACTAACCTGCAAAGAACTTCGCTTCAGGAAATCAAGATCTTACACGAATCACTTCAATTTCTTTGTCTTCTACTTCGTAGTCCCGCGTTGGTTTTTTGGTTGTATTTTTTCTGTTTTTAGAGAGAAGAGTTTTTTGAGTAACAAAGAGGTCACGCCCGGCTTCTAGTTTTTAGTAAACAATCGAGAAATCTTTAGAAAAAAACGAGGGTACCGAGATAATTATAGCCTTTCCCTGGATACTCTTGGATTTCACTATTTTATCGATGACGTGTCGGTGCGGCTCTCACTAATTAGTAATTACGCGTTGTTCCGAACCTAATGACACCTGGCAACCCGAACCTTCCCGAACCTAGGCTGGGTCTCGCCTTTACTTGGCGCCAAGGGAACTCCCTTTAGGCCTCTTTCTATTTACTTTCTCCCTCTGTTTCCTTGAAATTTCATTTTTGCCATTTTAACTAATTTACTCCAGCTATTTATTTATTTATTTTGAAGGGCCTCGAATTCTATATATCGTGAACCCCATGTACTAAAATAAGGTAAATAAAATCTTCAACTAATTGTTCCAAAATCTAAACGAAAGATTTAAAAATCATGTAAATATTATTCTAGAAATAAAACAGATTGTTATATATGTAAATATATTGACACACAGTTTATAAATATGGTTAAAGTTATTTTTTATTTATAAATACATTAAATTTATTTTTTTAAAATTATTTACATTAAAAATAATTTAAAGTAAAATATTAGATTGATATTTTTAATTTATAAATATTTATATTTTATTATTTAAAATCTATTTTTAACATCAAAATAATCTAACAAATAATTAATCTTTCTTTCAAAAAACGAGGCCACCCTGTAAAAAGTTAAAAACATGTTTCTCTTTGAAAACGGAGCTAACAAGGGAGCTTACGCACGTTGTTTCCTGTATCTCTCTTTCCATTCCTGTCGTTTCCAATTACTAAATTATCCCTGTCATGTCAATTATTTTTAATTATACCCAGCAAGTTTCAAATGAAGAAAAATAAAAATAATTCGTTTATATATACACACGTCTTTTGAATTTTGAGTGTATCAAAACTAAAATGTTTACGATCAGACTCGCTGTGATTGATAATCTCCATGCCACCACTGATTTTGAAGAAAATTTACGGATGACTTGTGTGAGCCACATAAAGATTTGGAAAGTAAACTAAAATTAGTATTGTAATTAGAGTGCAGGATTTCCAAACGATTTTTTTTAAACTCTAATTATATATATAAAAAATACTTAGGCATGTATTTAATTAAACACATCAAGAATCATTTGTGTTAGTAAATATAAAAATCAAATCGTTAACCAGTTTATTCAACTCCCCTAGCTGCATTTTATGCAAAAGAATAATATATATATACTTTTGATTTTTAATTTCAGAAGCAAAGTAAGACATCTGAATTACCTTTCGAGGAATTTTTTATATATTTTCCGTTTGTTTTATTGTCAAGCTGGGCAATGATTATATTAGCCTTTTGATAAATGCAAAAAAAGAAAAGAAAAAGTTATTTGCGCAAGCAATGAAAGGCGTCGATGAGTGGGGGAGTCCATGCTCGAGTGATGGTGATACATGTGGACTTCTATGGCGGCCAAACACCATTTGTGTATAGAGCGGCTTGCCAAGGTTTTCAAATTCAATTTTAAAAAAGGAGAAGGAAAATACAATATTGAACTATGTCCCCAAATGCAGGGAAGAACAGCACATGGAATTGAATAAAAGTAACGGAAAAGGAAGGAAAGAAAATCCTGTAGTTGCTGTGTCTTCTATTGAATGTCAACAGTGCGTAAATTCTTCTTTTATTTTTCGATCATAATTAACATATCGGCAGATCTGCTGGAGGAGGCTCTACACTCTGCAATTCCCCGATCCCATTATCCACCAGGAAAGCCATGGCCAATCCCCATGTGATGTGAACATCCAGGTGACAGTGCATTAACCACACACCTGTTTAATCATGACAGAAACAGGTTGATGAGTTTCATGTTCAGATGAAAAATCGAAGCAGATCATGGATCGACCTTGGATTAACTTTAAATTACCTGGATTGTCAGCAACAAATCGAATGACTGCCCATCCATTCGCAGGGACTGCAACTGTATTCCTCATTGGTGGATCATCAAGATTAAATTTAGATTTATGAGTTTCGGGATTGAAATTTCCAAACCCTTCTGCAATGATGTAGAAGTCGTATCCATGAAGATGGATTGGGTGGTTTTCTGGTGTGACGATGCTTGTGCCCTGCAGCACAACCTGCACCCTTGATCCGTAATTCAACCTGTACAGCTTGGTTCCAGGAACAGGCTGATAGAGGGAACGACTCACATTACCAGTGTAATCGAATTTTACTGGTGGGCTTGCTGGAAAGTCGGTGGTGAAAATTCCAGGAACTTTATGATGATACGCCTGAAGTAACGCAACGTCTGAAGGAAACACAAAGGAAACATTGTTCATACTAGCAGTGAAGCGAGTGCCGTTGGGTCCCTGACACCGCCTAGCTCTGAAATTCTTCGGACAGTTGTTGAGTCCTAGACCGAACGTGAAGAAGAGGTTCTCGTCGATATCTGTCGGGACCTCAACTTTCCGAGGACTTCTAAGGCTTCCACTGAATGCCGTAACTGTAGCTGTATCGTTATAAGCTGGAAGTTGAGGCATCGATGGTTTTGTTGTGCACTTAGCAGGGCAAAGGGCAGATTTGTATTCAAGAATGGCAGTGGTTGTCGTATTGTCAAACGGTGCGTTTTGCGCGCTCTGATAAGCTCTAGCTGCCATGTAATATCTCCCAGGTAGCTGGTCGCCTGAGATCAGAACATCAGTGGTCTGGCCTGGTCCTAGCATGATGACGGAGGTGGTGAAGGGCTTGAGATACGAGGCATCAGCACCAACAACCGTGAACTTGTGATTGGCTACGGTGAAGAAAAGCGGCTGATTGAGTGCAGCATTGATGACTCGAAGGAGATTTGACTCGCCAAAGTCGATCGGAACAATGGCAGTATCTGCAACAATATCAGTTCCATGAGATGATCTTCTGTAAATTACATAAACTAGACCATGTCTAGGAACGGGTCTTCCCAGCGGGCTATAGTTATACTTTCCCGGGCTCCATCCTACCCAGAATTCTTAGATTGCTACAGCCAATTTTCATTATTTTCTCAGGTTTTCCTACTGTAAGTAAACAAATGGTCAATTACCTTCGCTGGAACAATTATAAAGATCGCCAGGCTGACCATTAATGGTGTATGCATCAGATATATTCGGAGCCGCTCCAGTTCTAGTTGACTGCCTCACCACATCAATGGGATTCGCATCCCACCATTCCCCTGATCATCACGGCCAGTTAGAATCAACGGTTGTAGCGCACAAGCATTTATTGCGATTACCAAGTTAAAATAATCATAAATTCTGAAATTAATGGTGGGTAATTACCGAGAAGAATGGGTGTTTCACGCTTTGGCTTAGCAAACGGATACGAGGATCCTTCTCGTGGATGGATAATCAGAGCACCATAAACGGTGGCTCTAAGCCAAGAGCTATGAGCGTGCCACCAGAGCGTCCCTTCCTGTCCTTCAATGGTAAACCTGTAGGTATAGCTCCCACCTGGTCTAATTGGGCACTGTGTCACAAATTCCGGCCCATCGGCCCAGCCCGTTCTCATTTGCCTAATACCATGCCTAATAAAAACACGACAGCAGAGTCAAATGCATAAGGTCTTAAGGTTTGACCTCCATACTATTCAAGAAATCATTTTGGGATATTTTTCCCAAATAATAAAAAAATAAAAATAAAACGCCAGCTGAATGTAATGATTTGTGGTGAGCATGTGTGTTTGTAGGTATGCCCACACGTGCAAGAGTGACTCATGCAAGTGATTACCAGTGAATGGTAACATTATATCGGGCCTTGTTGACAACTTTTACAACTAAAGTGTCTCCATTTTTCACTTCCAGGGTTGGCCCAGGGAACATCCCATTCACTGTGATGCTATTGTGGGTTTTGCACAGCCTCTTCACTTTCGTTGCTTGAACCTGTTCCATATTAAATCATATAACGTTCATTACGAGGAAGATGATCAAGAGAATTAATTTAAAGGGGATGTGTGCGTGTGTGTGTGTGTGTGTCTATATATATATATAACCAAGGGAATAAGAAATGTTTAAGTAGGAGGGAGGACATACAACAAAATCATGGTGGTGGATCTCTGCAATCGCTAATGACATTGTCGAGGCTAGAAGCAGCAGCACGACCAGGAAGAAAGAACAATGGCGATTAGCAAAGATAGAGTTGACAACCTCCATTTTATCTCTTAAGCTAGCTTGCATTGATTTCTTGGAGAGATGGATAGTAAAGATGAGTGGTGATGAAAGGGAGTTGAAGAACTGCCTATATATATATAGGAAGAACCTGAAGCAGAACGAGTTGTTTGAGGTTGGCAGATTAGGTTTTGATTTAGGAAGTGGTCAGGTTTCGAAGGCAATACTTAGTTCAATCCTGTAGGAGTTGTTGCACCCACTATAATAGCAAAATTGAACATTTTCTCAAATGCTTGTTTCACAAGTCTTTTCGTTAATTTCTGGTTGGGTTCCAGCAAATCACCATCATTCATAATTTCTGGTCCTTCATTTTTTTAATCAAATGGTTTATCACGAGGAAATGTAATCTTGCTCGCTTGCTCTTTTTTTTTTTTTTTTTTAATCGTAATTCATGTACGTCTCTTGTAATGCGCTCGTGATCTCTCAACATCTATATGGCAGTCACAATCGCCCAATACCAAGAAGAAATTTAATTAATCCATGCACAAATACGGGTCAAACTCGTTGCAAATAAAGATACCGATGTAGGCCTCCAACTTTTGTGCTGGCAAACAAGATCCGCACACAGGCTGAGAGCGATGCTCGAGAAATTTTTTGATGGGCGGATGCTCATTTAAATAATAGCAAGTTACTTATCTTAAGAGTTCATGGGCAAGTCCATGAACTATTCTATCGATTATTTTAACTCCCTATCATGGAGGAAGTGATTCAGAACAGGAGATTTTTCAAGCGTGGATGGTTCTCTGAATCAGTCACAAGGGATTTTGTCAATAACACAGTTTCTCTCTTTTCTTGAGAGACAATGCATCACCACCGTAAACATTTTTTGTATACGAGTAAACCTTATTTCTTGAAAAGTATATTTAGTGAATATTGATGAGCAAATTCACATTCTCGATCTTCAATGATTTTACGAGAAAGGGAACTTCTGAGAACAATGATTTAATGAAATATTGAAATCTTGAAATTGATGATGAATGAAAGGTGGGAAGGGTTTTCAGTCTCTTCGAAAGGAAGCATATCTAGCGAGAGAGAAATGGATGGTTAAAGATTTTGATGGGTGAACAAGATTGAAAAAGGAAGGTACTCTGTTTGGTAAAGCTTGTCATTGACCGGCTGAGAATCTCGAGACGTGTTGGCCATAGGCAACACGATTAGTCATATAAATGAAATTAAAAAAGAAAAATGATACGAACGCTTCCTTAATTCGTCAAACTTTTCTGGTGTTTCGTCTTTCACCGCCTTCATTTTTTTATTTCCTTCCTTTTCTCCCATGTCCTTAATTAATAGCATGTTGTCGACCTTGCTTTCTTGGGTTTTCAATTTCTATGGTAGTTATGAATGGCTTACCATTAATCTTGAACAATAGAACGTTCATAATAACTTCTTGCAAAACCATTAATTAATTCATTTGAAGCAGTCAATTATCAACACAGGCAAGTTGCCTGCTAGCCAATCCCCACATGGTTTTCACGCGAGAATTAGCCCGGGTCCATGTATTTTTTTTTGAGTAAATCCTATTCCCTGAAAAACTATTTTGTAGGGATAGTGAATGAGTAAACTTTTCGCTATCTCAAGCTCTTACAAGAAATTCACATCTTAATTTAAATTCAAGATATCTTGTGCAGATTTAAAGCTATTATCATTACACCCCGTCTCTTGAAGTCTCCGTGTATTGCTTATGGTAATATCACAACTTCTCAAGGACGAGGAGGAACCCGCACTAACTTGGACAGTAGGGAAAACCTCAGCAGCCCTGGAAAAGGGCTAGCAAATGCGTCAAATACACTCCCCCGTAGCCCTTAACTACGAGTAAAGGGAATTTAAGAGGGAGTTTTAACACCAAACGCAACAAAATCCATGTCCCAATCGAATTCCATGGCGGAAATTAAGAGGGGCACTTCCAACGGCATTCACTTATGCAAAGTGCTTGTTGTTGTGTAAAAACCCTAGCACTTAATGGCAGTTTTCAAGCTGCAATTCTAGCAGAAAAGAGTGATGAAGCAAGATCAGGTAAATCCCACTTATGCAGAGTGCAGGTATTGCTTCTGTCCACCAGCAATATCGATGTCTAATCAGTACCGACATTTCCTAATCGATAACCAAACAAAAATTTAAATGGATTTAAGAGTGTTGCTGCCCAGGATCGAACTGGGGACCTTTAGTGTGTAAGACTAACGTGATAACCACTACACCACAGCAACCTCATTTGCCTAATAATAACATACATTTATTATTATACCTAACCATGGACGTAGTTAAGTTTATAATTATAACAATAACATAAGCTTCAATAGTAGCAGTGTTTTTATTTTTTTATTTGTATCATTTGATTGCAAAATTAACTCCTAATTGCTTTAAATATGTTGGTAGATGATAAAATTAAAAGACATGGACCGACTTAGAAAATTTCAAAAATAAATGGTGCTTTTTAAGCTAGCATTAAAAATATACTTTAACCCTTCAATTTATAAAACTATACTTTTTTTGGCTCCTTATGTTTTTCTAAATTCTATTTTGGTACACAAATTTATATATGTTATTTTTAAGTTTTTTGGTTTTGAAAAAAGATAGAGATTTTCTTGCATATTTCGATTATAAGATCGATTGATATTAGTATCCACGTGTTTTATTTAATGAAAAAAATTAAATACTGATTGTCCCAAACTTTTATAATACCTAAAAAAAATAAAGGTCAATGAAGAAAAAAACTTAACCCTTGAGAGTTGGAAAAACAAGTTATTTGGGACAAAAATATCCCTGTCCTGATATTCCAGCCATCATCACTATGGGTGCTGGATGATGAACTGATAAATAATATGCTATATGATTTATTTTGACTAAGAGAATGGAGGACCTCTCATCATTTCAAATGATTATTTTTTGAAATAAGTGACACCAATGTTTTTAATTTAATTTATTTTGATATATTAATCGAGTTTTTAATTATTATTTCCAATATTTCATCCTATATAGTAAAAAATAATATCATTTATATTGTTTAATGCGGTTATATAGTTTTTATTTAATCAGCCGCTAAGCGTGGCCAAGAACCAGTAATTAACTATTTATTATAAGATTAATCTTGCTTCCACACGTAAGGTCCTTCTAGAAAATAATATATACTGAATATTTCTGCACATGAGCATTCATAGTACGAGGTAACTCATTGTTTTGGGCAACTTATTTTGTTTTTAACCTTACGACTGGATAAACCCATGATCGCAAGAAAATTCATGATGATAATTTTATTTTTATATTTGACTTGAGAGAACATTTGAATCGTGGCAGTTAACGGGTGGTTGAGCAGAGCTCAACTCCATTATACATGCACAGTTCAGCTGGGCAGTCTCCACCGTCTGCTACAAAACAAGCTGACATTAATCGTTGCAGGCCGAAGTCAATCAGTGGAGTTTATACACAGGCATTTGATAGAAAGCATAAAAATAGTTTGCAGGGATCTTCTTGCAAATATAATTTAGATCTCAAACTCAGTGAATCTTGGATTACATCCCTCGTTTTTATCAAGACGGGATTAATAGCAGAATAACAGAGCATTGAATCTGTCCAAAAGATAATTAAAGGAGAGAGAGAGAGAGAGAGAGAGAGAGATTTTGAAGCAAGATTTGATTAAATGGAAAAGAATTACATAAATCTAGAATCAAGAAAGAAAGTGTGTAAATTGGAACCGAGTTTTCTAGCAGCAGCACCCTGTAATCGCTTTAATGATGACAATAGAACAGACCAACAATGAAACTAAGACTACAACAAATGGAATTTCAACAAACGGGTACGTATATTTTCTTTTTATAGTTCATCTCAGCATAGAGGCAGATCTTCCGGAGGGGACTCGATGGACTGCAATTCTCCAACTCCATTCTCTACCAAGAAAGCCGTGGCAAGACCCCAGGTGATGTGAACATCCAAGTGGCAATGCATTAGCCAAACACCTATTTATGCGAAGGAAAAGAAAAGAAAAGGTGGAAACATTTAATTTCAATTGAAGCTAAGGTTTGACATGACTGTATGATAAATGCAGGGTGTTTTTATTTGTTTACCTGGATTGTCCGCTACGAATCTAATGACTGCCCATCCATTTACAGGCACTGCAACCGTGTTTCTGAGAGGTGGATCAACAAGGTTAAAGTTTGATGGGTCTGTTCGGGGATTATAATTTCCAAATCCTTGTGCAATAATGTAAAAGTCATATCCATGAAGATGAATTGGGTGGTTTTCTGGTGTGACAATGCTTGTGTCTTGTAACACGATCTGCACTCTTGACCCATATTTCAACCCGTACAGCTTCGTCCCTGCAACAGGTGAAAAGAGGGACCGGCTCACGTTACCAGTGTAATCAAATTTTCGTGGTGGATTTGCTGGGAAATCAGTGGTGAAAACTCCTTGTATACGTTGGTGATGAGCTTGCAGAAGAGAGAAGTTGGATGGGAGCACAAAAGATACGTTGTTCATGCTTGCAGTGAAGCGGGTTCCATTAGGCCCTTGACACTGGCTAGACTTGTTAAAATTTGGCGGGCATGGATTGAGACCTAAACCAATCGTGAAGAATAAATTCTCATCGATGTCAGTCGGGACAAAGTTTTTACCAGTACTTCTGAAGCTTTTAGTGAAAGTAGTGACAGTGGCTGTGTCATTGTAGGCCGGTAATGGTGGCATGATCGGCTTGTTTGATGAACAATTTTTGGCGGCACAAGTGGATGATTTGTATTCAAGAATGGCGGTGGTGGTGGTATTGTCGAATGGAGCATTCTGTGCGCTTTGATAGGCACGTGCTGCCATGTAGTACCGTGAAGGACTCTGGTCACCGGAGATCAAAACATCGGTGGTTTGGCCCGGTCCTAGCATCAGGACTGACGTGGTGAAGGGTTTGACATAAGACGCGTCAGCGCCAACAACAGTGAGCTGGTGATTGGCAACAGTGAAGAAAAGGGGTTGGTTCAGTGCTGAGTTGACGACTCGGAGAAGATTGGTCTCGCCGGAGTCTATTGGTACGATCACAGTATCTGCAAAAGAAGAAACTCATGTCAAAGCAGGTTATTTGTCCATGATTGCTTCCAAAACCAGGAATTCAAGTTTCTGTTGAAAGATTCTATCCCTGTGCTCATTAGTGAACACCCCTGCCCATAGGCCCATATGATATTATGATCATTTGTCAACTTTTTTTGCTCGTCTACGATTTTGGGATCCACCTGCTCCTTTCCACACCGACTTTAATCAGAATGTTCAAAATAGTAATCGAGACCGACAAGTTTATGCAAACTATTCTGTCTGAGACTTTTAAATTTAACGAACTACTTCGTGGGTGGATGCTTCATGGTTGGGTCCATGTAACCATGCATCTTAGTGAAAGAAATCATTTCACCATCACTAAGTTCTGTCCTAGGATAAAACAAAAACCTCCGATTAGACATTTTAACCGCTGCCTGTGATGGACTTCTCGTTTCCTCTGTAATGCCTGTTTTATACTGTTGCTGTACTGTTTTTTTTATTTTTAAAAAAGAATTGCCTTATTAAATAATTTGTATTCTTTATTCATACATTAAAACTATACAAACATTAAATTCAAGTGAAATACATTTTTTTAAGAAAATTATCACACTTACAAGCACTCGAATAAGCGATCGACTATGATTTTTCTCAGATGCTAGCTAATCATGTTTTTCTTTTTCCTTACTTATTTTGATAGATTAATGCATGGGAAACTCTCTTTTTTTTCATGATTTTGTGGACGTGTATTTTAACATACCTTGGCTAGAGCAGTTGTAAAGGTCACCAGGTTGACCATTGAAGGTATATGCATCAGAACTATTGGGTGCGCCTCCTGTTCGAGTTGCTTCACGCACAACATCAATAGGATTCGCATTCCACCACTCACCTGATAATTAATTACCAACAATATACATGAATCAACGTCCATCGCTATGATTAATATCATTCTCATCTTAATTAATTTTCATTAATTCACAAATCGTTAATTTGCTCTTTCATTTAGGGAGTTAAGATAGCAATAAACTGATATATTTTATGGAACAACGAGAAGTTTGGTTACCAAGAAGAAGTGCTGTCTGGCGCTTTGGCTGCTTAGAGAAAGGGTATGAAGATCCTTCCGGTGGATGGATAATCAGAGCACCGTACACGGTGGCTCTAAGCCATGAGCTATGAGCGTGCCACCACAGGGTCCCCTCTTGTCCTTGAATGGTAAATTTGTAGGTGTAGCTCCCACCTGGTCTAATCGGGCACTGTGTCACAAATTCTGGCCCATCTGCCCATCCCGTTCTAATTTGCCTAACACCATGCCTGAAAAAAACGATAGCAATATTATATATATAAAAAATGCATGCCCACAAGTACTGCTGTTCGAAGAAATTAAAAAGCTGATGTCATGCAGAAATATGAAAGAAAGCACTTATTTACCAATGAATGGTGACATTATATTTGGCTTTGTTGACAACATTGACAACTAGAGTGTCTCCATTATTCACTTCTAGTGTTGGTCCTGGGAACATCCCGTTAACCGTGATGGAATTCTGGGTCTTGCACAGCCTCTTCACTGGAGTTGCTTGAATCTGGACCGTCGCAATAAAAATGTTATATATAGTTATAGTATCTTATCAAGTAGAGGAAGAATCAAAGACAAGTTTAATGAAGAGGGATCGAGAGAGGGACATACAACAAAATCATGGTAATGAGTTTTGGCATTTGCCAAGGACAATGCAGAAGCTAGGAGCAGCAGAAGGCCTAAGAAAAACGAAGAGCAATGATGAATATTGATGGCAAAAATGTTGTTGGAAGCCTCCATCTCTACCAGTTAAGTTGGTAATGTAGTGTGGAGAGATGGAGAGAGGAAGCTCTATTTATAAGAAAACTAGACGCCCTGAACTGTTCGATGCTGGCAGATTAGGTTTCGTTCGAGGGCCAAGTGGTCGGATTCCAGGGGCGGACTTGGTTCAACCTCATGATAGGAGTTAGTTAGCTTGGCTCACCCACTACCCTATCGAAAATAGTATAAGTTCTTTTAAGTATGCTTGGTTCAAAAGTCGCTCTTAGATGCTAAAATTCAACAAAGCAACAATACACCACAACAATTTATTTGGAAATAAAATGGATTCTGTCCCTCTAAAATATTTAACGAAGTTCTTAGAAGGTTGAAATTCTGTGTTTTGCAAGCGTTTCTTAATGTATAAATCACAAAATGAAGTCCCCAAGCTTTATCTTTTATTATGTGTGGGGAGCGCAATAGTCCAATGCAAGAAACTTCATATATTTTAAGGGTAGAACAGCTCAATACAAGAAGAATAACGTAATGGTCAAACAGCTTCTTTTTAATCCAAAAAACCCCAGGTCGGTTAATTTCTTCTTAATTTATTTCTTTATTACAAAAGTGACTGCTACTTTGACGAGGTAAATTAATATCTATTTCGTAATTGAGGGGAGAAAACGACCTACTTATAATAATAGTTGCTAAACTAATTACACCCAAGCTCGGGATCGACGAAATAACTCTGCTGCAAGTAACATCCCCATCTGCAAGCAAAGCACAGTCATTTTCATTGAACACATCTTTCTTAAGCAACTGGGGACATGATCAGATTGATATGTCGTAGTGTTTGAGAAAAGGAAAGGCCTATGCCGGCTGACCCTTTTCCGTAGAATGGTTCAGCTGTCAGAAATAGTTAATTTATCAAGATCGAAACAGCAATTCCTACAAAGAAAAGCTGTATAGCGTCATTGCCCTTTTTTTATTTTGTTTTGCTCGATTCATGAGAGAATTTTTAGGACTTATGATGAGTAATCTGATTTGCGGATGTTTTTTTTATATATTTGAACTAAAACCAATTTGATCAAAGCCATTAGTGGGTTTGCAGTTCACTTTTTTTACATGACACGGCAAGATAAATGGTGATTCAGCGGTCAATTTGACTAAAAATGCAGCATGCATAATTACGATTTCTTGGAAACAAATGACCAGCTGGGCGGTGCTCGCATGAAAATAGATCAATAAGTGCTTCGTTCAGAAACATATCAGCTAACTAGTGATGGAGTCAAGATACATGCATGATCATTGATTAAGTTAGATTGCTGAACACGGCGTGATGATGCTAGGGCTCTATACAAGTCATCGGTCTAGGTTAAATGTCCAGAACAAGGCTGAAGATTCAATCAAGTTTCCTCCCCTGGATGACTGTGAAAGTCCTCTTTAGTAGGTGGTAATGTGATTTTATATCAAAGATGTGCTGGGTCTTACCAAAAAATTCTTTCCTGACAACAGTACTCGGTTTGAAATTATACGTAAAATAAAGAGATATGGACTAATTAAAGATGTAAAGGGAATCAGCTGGGGTAGCTTCTGATGAATATTACAAGAGGCATAATTAAGAGTTAAGGAACCATGGATCTAGCAATTTCCTAGCTTGATATTTTCTACGATTGCGTGTTGTTTTCGTTTGACTTTGGTTAATGATGAGCCCTCCTTCCATTCCAAAAAAAACCCTCCATACGCTGGGAATTTTTGATTTTTTTGCAAGTAACCAACTATAATTTTTAATAATAAAATCAGGAGAGCTCGAATATTTAAGTGCTAGAAAATAATTCATTTTAGTATTACTGTTTTAATTTAAACACGTTTAACTTTTAGAGTTCTTATATAGACTTTGGTGTATTAAATTAGAAAGAATTAAAATTAATTACAAGTGATTTCAACTTCATTGCATAAAAAAGAACTTTATATAAAAAAGTTTTGCAATTAATCAAGTCGCTACCTCTTTTTTTTTTTTTTTTCTTCTCTCTGAAGGCATGGGAGATTAATTAGTTTTATCATATTTAATTGCTAGCTAGATAGCTACCTTCTCACCCTCAGGATCCTTCCTCCTAGTGAATACGCCGGCCGGTGGTTGAGAGGTGAAACGACATGGAGAGTAAAACAAGGATTCAAGAAAGAAATCATACTCTCGCCACCACAACTTGCTCTACCTGTGCTCTCAGTGCCTCAGCACCAAAGAGAATCATTAACCTCCCAGCAAAAGTGAGAAAATCCTTTGGAAAAGACAAGAACAGGGAAAAGGAGTGAAATGATGAACATCCCGGAAATTGTGATCGTAGGGAATCGGTGGGTGGAGATTCTAGCCACTCATCTAGAACACCAATAACGATTTTTATCTTTTTCCTTACAAATCCATCATCACCATTTGTCCCATTCTTGTAAACAAGAGCTCCTTTTACCTTTCCTGTTTATTTTCCCTGTCCCTCGGTTTTTAAGCTGTTTACGCCTTGATCAATGCTTTAATTTCTTTCTTTCCCCTCTTTTTATTGCCTCTGTATATCTAAACTCTGAAAATCCACACACACACACACACACAGAAAGTTAATTACCTATCGCCGCTAATCTGCAGAAGGAGATTCGAGCTGCCTAACAATGAAATACATGCAATGAAATGAATGGGTGAAAGCCTGGAAAGAATATTATGGAACAAAATATCAGTCTCTTTGAATGTTGGGGGAGAAGGATGGATGGGGATTGGATAGGTGAACAAGAATGAAAGACAAATGAATGGGTTGGTAAGTTTGTTATTGACATTTTGTGTCTTCCGAGAATCTTACGAGGAAAAGAAGGCCCCCGTTAGAAGTCGTTACGAGGGGTATGTGTCTGAACATCGAGGAATTGATTGAAGAGCAGAAAGGCTCTTCGTCAAAACTTTCTGCTGCCCTGTCTAAATAAAGTTTCTTTATTTCCATCTCTTTTTTCTTTTTTTTAAATGTTCCGTCATATCTTTTTCTTGGGTGGTTATGGATCGATGGGTGCAGATTTATAACATGTTCTTGCCTTCATTTCAAGACTGCCGATACGCAGTCGTGCGGGCCCTCTTTAGCGATGGCTTCACATTATTTTTTAAAGTGTTTTTTATTTAAAAAAATATAAAAATAATATTTTTTTATTTTTTTTTTAAATTATCTTTGATATTATCACATAAAAATAATCTAAAAATATTAAAAAATTTAAAATTTAAATAAAAATAAAAAAAATATATTTTTTCTCAAAAATACTTTTGAAATGCAATTCGAAATAGAGAATGAAAAGCAACAACTAACATAGGTCTTGCATATCATGTCTGGGAGTGTAGTTGCACTTACTTTTTGAAAGTATTTTTCGATTACAAGTATATTAAAATGATTTTTTTTTTTATTTTTTTAAATTATTTTTAATATCAACTAATGAAAATAATCTAAAAGTGCTAAATTATTTTAATTTAAAATAATTAAAAATAAATTTATTTATTTATTTAAATATAATGACAAAAAATGCCATCCTTAATTATTCGTACTTAGTTGATATCTGTGCTAGCTAGCTTGGAACCATGTATACCTTTCCTCACAGCTTGTTCCTTCGATAATTAACCATGCAGAAAAGTGCCACAGAACCATCAACACAAAAATACATATTTGTCGAAGAGGCTAATCTTATGTGAGCATTTGATGTTTTTTTTTACTTGGAAATTAATGAATGGAGCATTTGAGAAGTTTGAGGATCAAAATGGGAAGCATGAAAATATTAAAGGAGCAAAATTACCTTCCTTGTTACCAAGCTTGATCACCACCGGGAAGTGATCATGAATCCACTGACAAGAATCCAATTTGCAATAGTTTTTATACTTGTATCCACTTATGTTTACTAAACAGTAACAAATCAAGTCACTAGCTTCAAATTCTCAACTATTAGTTTATTTTATAAAAATAAAACGGAATTATAAAATCTAATTTAAGGGAGTAATCCGATCCAAGACCTCCTGAGCTGTGATTTTGCATCGACCCAATCTTTCAATAAAAACCCGAGTTTTTCACCAACGAGGCCTGAATCATGGATTGGCTAGTCAGTGGGTTTAGCGCGGGCAGGGCGGGGTCTCACGACCGGAACAAGCTGCTCGAATGTTCTTACAAGGCAGGGCTTCATTGCAAGCTACCGAGTCTAATCCATCGCTTAAACTACTGCCCGCTGTCCCCAGCAATGTTGTCATTATAAAATGATTTTTTAAAAATAAAATTACGAATATATATAAAAAATTATAAGACTATTATTATTAGTCTTGTAAGATCATTATACTCTTTGATTGCTCTGAAATTTTAACATAATATATAAATATATCAAAAGACTCCTCATAAAATTTCATATCAATCTAACGATCGGATTAGAGATATGATTGATATTGTAAAATTATTTATTATTTCAAAAAAACACTATTTGGCCGGAACGGGACAACCGGAACAGAACTGAAATATTTCGAATGGTATTTAGCTGAAAATCTAGAATGAACCGAAATTTAAACCATGATAAAAACATATATCATTTATCTCTTGTTTTAACTGATACAGAATATTTCGTTGACCGAGCTTTATCGAGTTATGACCTCAGCAGAAACAATTACTCAACCATACGGAGCTCCTCTCTTTTCTTTCAATCCAAGCATCAGGCAGACTGCTGCCGTCTTCCAGAAAGCGAGCGTAGCGATGCCAAGAGGTTGGGTGAAACTGATTAAAATAATTGAAGTACAGATGAGAGTGAAATAACCTGAGAGTTGTTTTCCTGGACTTAGCAGTTATTTCTCAATCTAGCAGTTGGAAAGACTAATTCTCGTATTCGACCCGAGCATGTAACCCCTGCGCGCCTAGGCGTGTTGTGCAGGTGATGCATGCCTAACCGCAGATTCAATTTTTCTCGTTGCACGCCCAAGTTTATTTATACAGAACTCAAAATGCACGTGAGTGTTTAATCTTGCCTCTCCAGTGCTTGTATGCCACGTCATCTTCTTTTGTTGCCATTGGATTGTTTATATTTCTTTCATGACCGTTAGGTTCTTATAGCATATAAACATGCGTTTGAGTTTTATATATATAAACTTGGATCTAAAAGAGAGATAAAGAGAAGAAATAAAACGGCTACGCAATGCACGCGATAGAAATTGTTTTTCTAATTGTGCGATTTTTGAGAAATATTATTTTTCTACCATGATCAGAAAACAGTCTTGTTTTTCTGAAACCTACAGCAGACACTGATTATAACACTCAAAAGAAAGAGTTGTAGATTCATATAAACCAGTGATGGAACATGATCGGAAAACTGTCCTGTTTTTCAGATCAATTGGAGGAACCTACAGACTAATAACACTACTCAAAACCAAGACTCAAGAATGAAAGAATTGTAGTGTAGTCTATTTCCTAAACTCTCTGGCCACCAAATAAGTAACCCCATTTCTGGAGTCCCTTCCTTATTCACTTGTTGAAGGAACTCCTGCAACGTCATCCCCGGAAGGCCCGGGACTTGCAGCTGCCTCTGGTTTAATCTCCTCCAATTGCTGGAGGACTTGCTGAACTTCTGGTCGTGCTGCAGGTGAAGGATCAACACAATGCAAAGCCAATTTCAATGTGTTAAGCAACTCATCGCCGATAATCGAGGCATCTTTCATCAATTCCAAGTCAAAAACTTCGTTCGTCCACTCTTCTTTGACAACAGAGGCAACCCATTGAGGCAAATCCACACCATTCATTGCCTCACCAGGAGACTTCCCTGTAAGAAGTTCCAGAATAATCACTCCAAGGCTGTATACATCTGTTTTTGTGTTCGCTTTCTTAAGTTTTGAAAGCTCTGGTGCTCGATATCCTAATACACTTGCAGTGGCAATTACATTAGTGTTGGCAGCAGCTGTCATTAGCCGAGATAGGCCATAATCTGCAATTTTTGCATTTGTGCGCTCGTCAAGAAGGACATTGCTTGATGTAAGGTTTCCATGTATGATGTTCTCGTTGTTGTGAAGATAGAACAGGCCGCGCGTCATGCCCTGAGCTATTTTCATTCTTGTTGGCCAATCAACTGGTGTATCAGATCCTCTAGCTGCCCAGCAAGTTAAAATACAGCATGTCACTCACTAGCTGAAGAGAGCAGCTTATAGAGATTTAAAACCAATTAAATTAAATAATAATACAGATTTGCTAACCGTGGAGGAATGTTGCAAGACTCCCTTTAGGTATGTAGTCGAAAACAAGAAGCTTCTCTCCTTTAGGTCCCAAATAATATGCCCTTAATGCCAGAAGATTTGGGTGCCGGATTTTACCAAGCACGTTGACCTCGCTTTCGAACTCTCTTTGGCCCTTGGTGATCTTTTCTCTTAATCTTTTCACTGCAACTTGATTCCCATCCTCTAACGTGGCCTTATAGACAGTCCCATATGTGCTCTTTCCCATAATTTCAGCAGTTGCGCACAAAAGATCATCAGCCGTAAAAACCATTGGCCCATCAAAATGGACTAGTTTCCCTCCAGCTTCTCCACCAGATTCAACTTCACCTGTTGTTGGCGGGACCCCCTTTTCGCCTCTAGCCGCCGCCGCCCTTGCTGTGGCTTGACCATTATTTGCTTTTGATGCAGCCCTTTTCCTTACCAAACAGCAAATCAAAATGCAGCAAATTATAAGCAATACAATGAGAAGAGCTCCTGCTGCAATGAGAATTACGTCTTTGGTACTCAGTTTACGATGATGTTTCTTCGGTTTCTCCGGTGATGAAACTGGGACACTTGGGGAAGGCCCTTGAGAAGGACATGGAGCAGTACCTCTATATCCACATAGTTGAATATTCCCCACGAAAGAGCTTGAATTGAACTTTTGGGACAGAGGAATAGGAACAGGACCTGAGAGGTTATTGTAAGAAACATTGAATGCAATAAGGTTATTAAGGTCGGAAAGGGAATCTGGAATTTCTCCACTGAGATTGTTCTGGGACAAGTCAAGCTGTGTGAGTGTAGAAATGTTTCCTATTGTTGCAGGAATGTGACCACCAAATTGGTTTCTCTTCAAGTTGAGGACAGAGAGATTTTGCAATCTGCCAATGGCTTCTGGAATTCGGTTATCAAGGTAATTGTTCTCAAGATTCAACAGAACAAGGGAGGATATATTGGAAAGGCTATCAGACAAGCTTCCATTAATGGCATTATTGGAAAGATCAAGTGTTCTGAGCCTAGAAAGCCCCCCTATTTCAACAGGTATAGCTCCATTTATTTGGTTGTGACTAACAGAAATCTCTTGGAGCTCTCTCAGGTTGCCCAGAGAAGCAGGAATTCTTCCAGAAAAGAAGTTATGACTAAGGGATAAGTGCTGAAGTGGAAGAAAGTTACTCTTCTTTTGCGTTGCAGCCCAAGAGTTTGGAATAGCACCAGAGAGGTTATTGTATTGAAGATCAAGGAAAATCAGCGAAGAAGAGCGTGTGAGACTAACTGGGATTAAACCCGAAAGTGAATTGTGGCTCAAATTGAGCCTAAAAAGCTTGGTAGAGTTTGCAAGGCTAAAGGGGATAGACCCAGTGAGTAAATTGTTACTAAGGTCTAGAGTTTGAAGCAAAGGGCAAGAACCTAATGAAGGCGGGATTGAGCCTGACAGCCGGTTATTGAATAACTGAACACCTCTAAGATTGGGGAGAAACCCCAATTCTTGAGGGATTGAGCCACCGATGACATTGTCATGGAGGCTAAGCTTTCTTAGTTGTTGAAGTTGGCCAATTTTCTCAGTGATTCTGCCTCCTAGTCCTTTCCAAGGAAGCTGGATCACAATAACTTGGCCTTGAGCACACTTGATCCCAGCCCAACCACCAGAACAAGCTCCAAAGCCACTGTCATTCCAGCTTCTCAAGATGCCTTTTGGATCAAACAGTTCATGCTTGAAAGCTTGCAATGCTTGAAAATCAGCTTGGGTGACAATCACACCATCCCAGACTTGGCTCGAAACTGGTTGAAATGCCGAAATGAGCAGAAGCTGGAGAAGCAAGAAAATGCGGGTGTAAAGAGATAAGGGTTTTTGTAATTGTGACTGAATCTTCCATTTCTCCTTTTTCTTACTGGACATGCAGCATGAATCTGCAAGATTTTGGAAAGGGTAGTTGTAAGAACTATTGAGTGATTTATTTGGATTCTCCATTAACCATCAAACAAGTAGCAAAAATGAAGTATAGAAATGACTAAACAAGAAGGAAAAAGGAAGGAAGAAAACAAAGATTAATTTGTTTTGCCAGTTTGAACGAGAAGGGGAGAGTTTGAGTTTATAAACATCACTGTGTAGAAAGTACAGAGAAATGAAACAGGAACTAAAACACCTGCGAGTGGGTTTTGTAGTGTTAAACCAGAACCAGAGGTGGGGTTTCTGTCATGGATCACGTGAAGATCTTATCTCACTCACAGTAGAGGGGAGGAATCTTTGTATTGGGAGAGAGAAATTTTGGAGACAGATTGTCAGGGGGAGCCGGGAGGCAATAAGTTGCACAGAGAGAGTGGCTCTTCCTCCTATACAAAATTCTAACGGCTAGTTTTTTCTTAACCCATAATTTTCCCTCTCCTCAATGAACATTTTTTTGACCTGTTTTTTTATTACTCATATGCACTCGTTCATGGATTATACAATATGCTCTTTTATTGCCCTCCCGCGCCCCTAACGGCTATCTTCTTCAATTGGTCAAAACCCAATAAATCAAATGTAAAAACACATCGTGTATCTAAAAAGACAACGCTAATATGTATATAATACAGACCCCAGACTATTATATTACCTGTCCTTTTGTTTCCTTGTTTTTTCAATGAAAAGTTTTCCGGTTTTATGGATTGATTAGCTGACGATGGAGGTAGATCTTCGTGAGCAGCTACATAAACTAGGCAACTTCGTAATATTGTAGGGAGACTGATGATTTGAAGTGTACAGAAGAAGACCTCCGAACTAAATTATATGGTGTTCTTTGGACCACAAATTGGGATTGGATGGCTGGTCGGGGGCTATAGTTAGCTTGAGGACTTGACACAATGGGGATCTGCTTTCAAAGAGCTAGCGATACGAGGTAAAACTAAGACATGTCGTTGTCCGAAATTCCTGACAAAAAGTGGGGTTGATTTCTTTCTTTTGAGGGTTGTGGAGTTCTTGCTTGATCTACACCGTTGGATGGTTATCTTCCCAGGTTAATATTTTTTTAAATTTGCATGGATCTAGAAGAGACACACGCATGAGAGGTCCACTCTAGCATTTATTAATGATCACACTCAACTTGGAAAGGCTAGTCATTATAACCTGGAAAGAGTCACCATCATCATGTTCATGGGGGTGCTCCAGATGGGATATGTCTTCGATGGACCATTGCATCAGTGGATCAGCCAGAACAAGCGGTGGTCCGGCCTCCAAATGACAGAATCGGCCATCACTGTAGGTAGTGGGCCTTTGATTGTCTAGAAGATAAACAAAGCCCAAAATTAAAGTGGGTTTTCTTTGTTGATGGGCAAAGAGATTATTAGGCCAACCATTTCTTATAATAAATTGATTATTTTTTAAAATACTCTTTACTTACATGTTTATTAAAATAATTTATATATATATTTATATTTTTTTATATTAACGTATTAAAATAACTACAAAAATTAATTATAAACATTTTTTTTATAAACCTCTGTCTGGAAAAATCTCGCTGTTTCTCGGAGACACCTCTTAAACATGGCAAATTAAACTGGATCGACCCTTTTCCATGTTACTAGAAGAACATTTTAATTTAGAAGGTCCCAAAAGCCTCAATGAAATGGGCTTGAAGCCTTTCCGGGAGTAAAGGCCCAACATGAGCCCATCGCAACTTCACGCGTATGATCAATGATAAGCATAGTGTACTGTTTGTAGTCTGTTCATTGATAAACGGAGCGCATCATCAATCAGAAAAAAAAAAAAAGAGAAGATGATCACGTTTAATAAAGAGATCAAATCCAAAAGCACCGACAATCACCGCTGTCAACTCCCGTTACTGGATCCAGCGATACATCCAATAATTTCCCTTCAGCCTCCAATAAGTATCTCTTTCTCACTCCATTCACCACCACAATTGGTCCTCCTCTACTACATCCTCTCTTGAAGTAAAGATCTCCTAGCCAACTCCACTCCTTTTCCACACCCACATCTATTACTCTCACGCGCCGCCAGAATGTCCTCTCCCACAATCCCAGTCTCAAACCCCCAAACCCAATCCCCAGTAGCAACTCCCGCTTTCCGCGCGTTCCTCTCCCGCATCTCCACCTCCATCCGCCAAGGCTTCTCTCAACGCCGCGCATGGTCTGAGCTTATAGACCGGAATTACTTGGCCCGGCCCGACTCCCTCTCTGAAGCCGCAACCCGCATCCGAAAAAATCTCTCTTATTTCAAAGTCAATTACATTACCCTACTCGCACTTATACTCGCCTTTTCTCTCCTTTCTCACCCTCTCTCTCTCATCGTCCTCCTATCACTGCTTGCCTCTTGGATTTTCCTCTACCTGTTTCGACCGTCGGACCAGCCTTTGGTTATTCTCGGCCGTTCATTCTCTGAACGTGAAACGCTGGGGATTCTTGTCGTCTCGACGACTGTTGTTATTTTCTTGACTAGCGTAGGATCGCTCCTGATCTCTGCTTCGATGGTTGGGTTTGCTCTTGTTTGTGCTCATGGTGCCTTTAGGGTTCCTGAGGATTTGTTCCTTGATGATCAAGAACCTGCTAGCGCGGGTCTGTTGTCTTTCCTTGGTGCCCCCGCTTCCTCTGCCGCTGTTGCTGCTCGTGTTTGATTGTAATTGACCGACAAGTGTACGGATTGGCTCTGTTTTAGATTAGCGACGACAAGATTCATTGGTACCACGATTGCACAAGACTTGATTACGATTTTGTAGATTGAATGAATTAAAAATTTTGATGCAGTGTAAGATCTTTCCAGTAATTGATTCGCAATGTGGTTTTGATCTTGTAACGATGTATTTGATATTTTCAAGTGCCTGCTTATTGTTATCTAATTTTAGATTATTTCTCTTGGATTGTGGTTGATTAACCACTCACCACTTCAGAACTGAACATTATTTTATCTTGGGGAAATTGTAGTGGGTTGACAAATGACATCTCTAATTCTAAGTTACGTTAATTATGAAAGATTAAGTTTGTGAGCTAATTGCTTGAATAGTGATGGCAAGGTTCAGGGTTGCCCGAGTTCTGATGAGATATCAGAAGCCAAAATCTTGGAGAATAATTCATGGTGGGCACTTGTTTTTCTATGATGCCATGAAACTCTCTTCCTGTAATCTTCCAGGATTTACTACCTTTTGGAGTTGTGCTTACGTTTGCGCTTAGGCTACAAGTTGCAAACATCTAAACCATAGTTCTCTCCCTCTCTCTCTTTCCTATCATAATGCAAAGATTTGTAAAACATGTGCTGCGATGAATAATACTGAAGTTATTTATGTGTGTGTGCCGCGCCATGTGACATCTTGTCTTTGTGGTGATTTCTTAGCAACTTCTGTACTTGCATCGGCTGCACAAACTAAAAGGTGGAGAAGGAACTTTTATTGGAGGAAAAAACAGGGATAAGAAACTTGACAGTATCCATCTAATCTGTGCTGCAGTTTCATAGTTTCTTAAGCAAAGAGTACTGCAGCTTTTGACACAGTCGAGACCTGACAGCCGATTTCAACCTATCCCCTGCCTTTTGATTTCAACACAAAAAGAAGGTTAGACTATTTAAAAGTTATGTTTTTATTAAGATTCAGGTTTTGAATCTCACTTAATAACTTATCATGTTTTATGCGTAATATTTGTAGACATAAACACATTTTTGGAGAATTAAATTTAGAAATTTAATCGAGTTACATGTAAACAAGTCCGGCATCCCGGTTAAATTTTTTCCTTCCAATTTCAGCTTGAATAACTTGTGTGTATAATTGAACTTCTTGGTCTACAAAATCAGCTTAGATGAATCACCTCGCTGTAGAACTAAAATCACCGAAAGAAATTGTTTGTTTGCAGAAAGAGATGGTCCAAATGAATCTGAAAAGAACATGCAATGAACTCTACACAGTTCCTCCAGCATGAACATTTTCACATCTCTATAGTTTCTGGTAGAATTTGTAACCATATGATATCTAAAACTTATTAGCTGTAAGAACCAGCTCTAATCACAAGCAGCGGTGTATTAAATCATATGTGTGTCAAGGGACTCTACAGCCAAAAAGACAATGCTAACATTGGCGCGCGCATAAAGCACCCGTATAGACCAATTCTATCACCAATTTCCCGTGTAACACTGCTAAAATCCAGTAGTTGAAGGGTGAAATTGAATAATATTAAACCTTAGGAACTCAATAAAACAAAATATGCAGCCGGGGACTAGTTTTTATAATTGTTTTCGGTCTTAATGGAGGTGGGGTGGAGAAACTGAGAGTTGGTGGGCGGACATTACAAAGGAAGTGTCTAATATCTGCGTGAACCGTGGAGTGCAGGTGCAGCTAAAGCTAACTGGACTAACTACCAATTTTGGAACGCTCCTCCACCCTCAATAATAATAATAATAAAAAAAACTCATTGCTATCTTCGCTACACATACACAAGCACAACTCAAATTCGTCATTTCTTTACCGATGGAATCCTCTCTTCTTCTTCGATCCTTTCAATGTAACTCCCCCCCCCCTGCATTTGTGCGTTTTGTCGGTTAATTTGCCGATTCTTTGTTCCTTTTTATCTTTTCTATGTGATTAAGATCCAAACCAGGTTGCAATTAGTGGTATCTTTTGTTAATTTGTTTGTTTATGTTTATGAGGCTAAAACTAGGAAGGAGAAACAGATTTTTGATAATTAAGGCGCGTTTGGTGGAAATTCATAAATTTGCATTCCAATTTCTTTAGTTACCTTGCTGTTTTTACACTATAACTATTTAACCTTTGAAATTCTTATGGCAGGTAACCTGCACACTCAAGGTTTGACTGTTGGGAGGAAGCTGGTATCTTATCCAGTAAAGAGAAATCGAAGACTATTATCATGTGTCAAAACTTCTGAAGCTCCTGCAATAGCCAAGACTAATGATGGTGGGTTTTAATTTTCAATTGATGTTTGTATATTATTATTATTATTATTATTATTATTAGTATTATTAGTATTATTATTAGAGTACAATTATTAAAATTAGCTGCTACTGATGCGGCATGCTTGTTAGATTCCAATAAACAAGGGTCATTGGAAAAGAACTCTCAAGGAAATGCAACTTTTCCAAATGGATTTGAAGTAAGTTTTTATTTTGTTACTATTAAATTGTGGATTTATAATATATTGGATGGATTCTTATACATAACCAATGTCGTTTTTCCGCCTTCAACTACTTTAAGTTGTTCTGATCACAATTTTTAACTGCTGCTTATTGTATCCTAAATAAATGTGGATTGATTCTATTCTTCATGCTATCAGAGATAAAATTGAAGTTTTTATTTGGCTGACCTTGCACTGAGAAAGCTTGACTAATAATTTGAATCCTCTTCCATTCCAAGACAAGTTGAGATTTAGGAGACACAATAACCAAACTATCTTTTGCTCTCTCCCTCCCTCCCTCCCTCTCCCTCCCTCTCTCTCTCTCTCTCGCTGTTGCTGGAAAATTATGCATCAAACATCATGAAAGTCAGTTAATTGCCTCTAGCAAAATTGTTGAAATTTAATGTTGGATATTTGGACTTCCAGCTTATTAAAGTGACTATATGCTTGATTATGGGCTGCATATAAGCTTGTTAAGATCATTATGGGCGTTGCCCTGGTATTTGCTAATGCTTTCCCAGAACAAACAAACCTAACAACTAATATTAGTCCTGCTATTTTTTTCCTAGCAGGCAAACGATGGTTTCAGATTTGATTTTTACACCAACTCACCACTGGGATTTGGGTGGGAGAAAGGGTTCCGGGTGTTGGGAAAACTGTATTTGCTTCTTAGCATAAAGCTTGACAGAATGCTTAGGAGATGACCTTTTATGCTCTTAGTGTTTTCCTTAGGCTAGTTTGATTATATATCATTACTTTTGTTTCTCAAGAAGGCTTGATTCAAAATCTCATTTTGTTTTGTTTGCCATTGATAATGAACATTTCGTTTCGATCTATACCTGTTTGCAACATTGTGATATGAATCTTTCTTGTTTATTGTTTTGGCATCATCAAAGGCATTGATACTAGATGTCTGTGACGAGACAGAGGTTGCTGAACTGAAACTTAAGGTGAACTCCTGATCCATAATATGCTTGTTTTTTCTCTCTTGAAACACCATTCTTATTTCTTACCCATATCCTAGAAATGCCTCTAAATGTTAAAAATAAGGTTGTAACACCTCAGCAGAAATAAATATAGTAGCGACACAAGCTTCCACTTCTGCGATTTCCTTGAATCTTTGCCACCTTGCAGGTTTTCAGCCTTAATAATACACAATATGACTGTTTATCTGCTGTTTGTGATAGGTTGGGGACTTTGAAATGCATCTGAAGCGGAACACTGGGGTTGCAAAACCTCCCTTTACATCATCAACACCACCACCTATTCCAACTCCACCAATGGAGGTATCAGCAGCTGTTTCTCCAGCAACATCGCCATCTAAATCTTCTGTCGAGAAAACCACTCCCTTTACAAATGTCTCCTTCAGGAATTCATCTACGTTGGCAGCGTTAGAGGCCTCTGGAGCTAGTGGATATGTTCTAGTTGCTTCTCCAACTGTAAGTAATATTACCAGAGAGAAACAGGCCAATTTCCCCTTTACTTGTGAACAAAGCCTTTAAGAAGACATGTGCAATCTTTGTGTGTGTGTGTGTAATTATTTATTTTTTGCTAGGTTGGCTCATTTCGAAGAAACAGAACAGTGAAAGGAAAGAAGCAGTCGCCTATCTGTAAAGAGGTACACGTGTCTACACCACTTTTCCCTGTCAGATATTTTTTATTTGCTGAATTATCAAATTTATTGCCAACCAACTCCAATTTTGAAAATTTGTCAGTCATTTGCCAACTATTTTCATTTATTTCATCTATTTCTTATTTTGCCAGTTAAGGATTGGTTGTTATCTGCTAGCATGGCATTGCTAGAGGCAATGGTTTCGGGCCAATCTTAGTTAATGTTTTGTATTCATGGTTTATCACGTTCCATCATCATGGCATGCCCCTTTCCATTTCTTCTTGTTATTGCAGCTTTTATCAGATTCATGAAATGGAAACCAAAAGAAAAAAGAAAAATCACTTGGCATAAGATAAACAGAAGTTATTTGATTGTAGATAGTTGGATTGTCCCAGGGTGATGGGACATTGTTTAAGCTTGGTAGGTTTACAGTAAATGTGGAAGTAATTATCGATGACTGATGGAAACTCTAGTTATGCTCTGCTCATTTATTAAAGGAGAATAACCATGTTGATGAGATTAGCATGCGCAGAGAATTGGCATGTGCTAGGAATTCTGTAAGATCTGAATTTGGAGATCTCAAATTTAAAATTGATCCAGAACATATTTCCACCATCAAAATTGTGGCCTGGCATGTGCCTATTTTTTTTTTTTGCTCTCAGCTGATCATCTTTACTATCCATTGCAGGAATAACTTTTTGGAAATATATCTTTGAACCTCATTATCATGCATCACATTCACTCTTGACATTTATGTTGCATTAACTTAAAATAATCCATATGCTGAAATTAATGTTGCACAATGGCTTCAAGTCTTCTGTTGCCTCTTCGTAATTCTGAACGTTTTAAATTCAAATTTGTAGGGTAATGTGATTAAAGAAGGACAGGTGATAGGATATTTGGATCAATTTGGCACTGAACTTCCTGTGAAAGTAAGTCTCCTATTTAGTTTCTTCATACTGGAGTTCGCTTTGATAATTGATTTGTCTTATGCTTTTGTTGATGATTGAGCAGTCTGATGTGGCGGGAGAAGTATTAAAGCTCCTCTTCGATGATGGAGGTAACACATCGACCATTTTATTGTCATTTGTAGATTTTTAGCATCTTAGTTTTTTGAATAACTTACTAGTCAACTTTGCTTTGACACTAACGAACATATAGGCACCACTCATGGAGCCTAGCTGGGTTTAGAATAAATCAGGCTACGAGTGCCACCCAGGAAGCATAAGTAGAGGGTATAAGTTTGGATAAAAATGAGTTAGACAAGGGATGCATTCCCCAAAATAAATAAATAAATCAGTGCAAGCAATAAGTAGTTAGTTATCTGAAAAATTGCAGATAACTTTATACCCTATAAAGATGTTTGCCTGAAGTGCAATGTTTAGATGAGTTTTGATAAAAATGAGATATATATGTCATAGCATCATTCTATCTATAACACAATTCTAATACAAGCATCTATCTACTTTTTCTGATGATTTTGTGCATATTTTTGTGAGTGATGTGATTAAATGCAAGTTATAGGTTTTTTCATGCAGAGTTTTAGGAGTTTATGCATTTTCCTCTTAGGCTCAAACATGTGATATACCTTTTTAATTACTTGTTAGGGGGAAAAGTGAAAGGGAAGGTACCACTTAATTATCAGGATAGATAGGTGTCTGGCTGTGTCTACGTAACGTTGTAGTTTGGTCCTGGAACACATTGGTTTAGCAAAGTTTTACTCACTAAACTCCACTCTTGCTTTTCTTTTAATGGCGGTGCTTATACGTGAGGACTTTGCTCCATATCTTGAATTCTGTTGTAACAGAGTACTTTTTGGTGGGGATTGGACCAGTTGCTTCCATTTTGATCTATGGCCTTATTATTTGATGGCTAATTATTCTTGGCAGTGACAGTACAGAACAAGTTCATTGTCCAATAAAAATCTTGTTTTGTGAAATTACTTGACATTGCGTTAGATTTAGAATATACAGTTGTGGCGTGTTAAATTGTTGAGTCGGTACAGCGAAAATCTTGGAACTGTATTGAGGCATTGCTGTGCAACATAAACAACTACAGTTGTTGGATTGATATATTATCTGACTGTGAATAAACTTATAATCTTCTTTTATTTAGTTTTTAGAAACTGATCATCTTATGTTCGGTATAAAACAGATGCAGTTGGTTATGGAGACCCTCTTATAGCTGTCCTGCCATCATTCCATGCTATCAACTACTGATCATACTGTCTCTGGTAACTTCGATGCAATTCTTGGGAAGCCCTGAAAGGTTGGATATTACGATCGCTAATTCATTTCGTCTTTCCATCTTGTGCCAGCAATCAGAAGCTAGAGTTGTATTGGTAATGTACTTGAGCGTTAAGGTCAGTTAAATTAATATAGTTATAATTGGTTGAGCATTTAGGTTGTAGGATTGTTTTGTTCCAGTTAAGCAATATATGCCTGTTGTTTGTGGTGTATCGAAAAACACCTTTGGAGCATTTCCTACAACTTTTTTTCCGTGATATACTGTTGTTATTCTGTTTTACATGCGAGAATCTCCCATCAATATGATGACAAAATTTATCCCCAGCAATTCGTGATCTTGGTTATTAAGCTCTACATGCCCTTGCATGCACGCACAATGTATTAAGCATTGGATCCTTAATTATTTTGGTCATGAAGTACTAGGTTGCAATGTTTTTTCCTCTCTCGCTACCTAGTGAATTGCAGACACCAACGGAGATTATTTAAATGTGCGTATAGACCAGGAAGTCAAGAACTCACATGATCTTTTTTTTTTAAATAAAATAAAATAAAAACAGCAGGAGAGATATCTGACACTTTTTATGCACAGGCATCTGATTAAGCTGTCGGAAAACCTATACATTTTGAAGCAATCATTAACAGCTTTAAGAGATTGTACATTGATCCCAACTAAAGTGGATGTACTTGGATTTATTTCGAGTATTCCCTTGTATGAATATTATCCGCACTTGCTTGTGATGACTATAACATCTCGACGTGCGTTCAAGGTACTTAATTCTAGATGGCACAGAAGTTGAGAAACTGGTAGGTTATAGTTAATTAAGCTGGTGGAACACTGAGCTGAAGAATTTCCTCAAATTGCAGTCTCCGAGTCTCACTGTACGCTGTTCTATACTTATTAGGCCAGTACGTTAACCAAATCCACCCTTTTATTTCCCATTCCATCGTCTTCCCTATGGTACTTTTGTCCACCTTCCACTGCACACTCTTTCCATACTCATCACCGGCGAAGATCACCCCTCCTTGCCGAGTGAAAGGCCGGTAAGAGCTTGAGTACCGGTTTTTGAACCATGGCTTGGGTGTGATCAATGCCATCCTCGGAGGTTTGCTCGAGAAAACCTCTCTTCCATCCATGTTATCATGAAGAAACCAATTCATTATTGCACTGGAACCATAAACAGACTGCTCAAATTTCCAGGGCTTCAAGCTCATCGACACTGTCTCTCCTGCCGAAACCTTCAGACCCAAGAAACTATTAGGTGGGTCAAAAGAAGTTTCTATACCCTTTTCCATTTCAATCTCTCTTGCTGGATTCTCTGAAGACTTGCTCACTGAAACGCTTATTATGTTGGTTTGAAGAATTGGAGCGAGATACAACGATATTCTCGAAGGGAAATGCTTCTCATCTGTCCCTACTCCTTGTTCAGTCATGAGAGTTTCATTCAGTAGTCGGACTACATCACACCTAGAAAAAAAAATACAGGAATATATCTGATTAAAGATGAAGATCATTAGGCCAACAAGAATAATAAAAATTCATTTCAATAAGGTCCACATATGTTTGAAGAAATATATTTTGTCAGTACCTTATGTTATCCGTGTTTACAATCACATCCACCCAATTCTCTTGAACGATGACTTTGTAGTTAAATTGGATGACACATTCAAGTTGGTGGTATTTCAGGGAGAAAAGAAGCCTCTCATGAGCTGGATTGCTTGAACTTTCGACGTCCATGGCTATGACAGGACAATATAATTGAACTTTCCATAATCCCGTTGTTGAGAACGAGTAAGAAAAGAGTGGTGATGGAGTTTTGAGAGTTTGGTGGGAAGCTTGGCGCTCTGCAATCCAGTTTGTGATTGCAAGATTTATGGACCGCATCCACTGCTCTTCTAGATTGGATCCCATGATTTTCATGAGTGATTTTGACGCTCCCCGCAACCGGCGATTAGTCAACTGATTCTTGAGACTAGCAAGACATTCAGAGCGAAGATCTGCAGGAGCTTCGTAGATGCAAATGAGGAGTGAGAGTGTTAGAAACGCAGCGTTGAACGTATCTTTTAACTGGGAAAGTACAGAATCGGCTCTGAGAACTTTGGTGGAGGAGCTACATGACTTGTTTGAGGCATAACCAAGGACATCTTCAATAAGATTCACCGAGAGACTAGAAATTGTTCCATCATCTAATAACTTCGATGATTTGGGGTTGGTTTTGATTGGTTTTGAGGACCAAAGAGATATAGGGAGACTGAAATCTGCAGTGATAGAGAAGAAAATAGTTGCAGATTGTAGGTTTTTGGCCACAGAAAGATTGAGGGATGGCTGGAAAGAGCCGGAAGAACATATGCATATGGACATGGAATTTTTTTCTCTCCATTGAGGGATTGGTGGAAGGTTCTGAATCCAAGCAAGAATATCAGGATAGCAACAAGAAGCCATGAAAGCAGCAGCCTAAGTTGAGTTCTCCCTCCTCGTCTCTTTAAGAAATCGATAGATAAACTTGATATTTAAAGACAACTTCATCCATGAATGTAAACAAAGCCGAGATTCTAATTGGTAACAAATGTCAAAAGTGATCTAGCAAATAATATGAAAAGGGGAGATGACAGTGCTTAGACTCTACTAGGTCTAGGGGAACACTCGAAAGATGGCTAATTGTACAAGAAACTAGCGTGGAATCATTGCAGCCCGAGTCTTTTGAGTGTATTGTTGAGTTTGCTTTCTAAAACAGTGTACTGTTGAGTTTGCTTTTAAAATTATTTTTAATTTAAAAAAATTAAAATAATCTAAAAACAGAAAGAAAAGAAATTTAAAGCTACAACGATCGATCGGGGAGTAGTGTCATATATATATTATATAGTACTATACTTTGACTTTTAACAACATTATTCTTATACACTACCGGTTCTTATTTATCTCTAACGATGCCATATCTTCTTCAGACCACGTGAGAGATCGAGGAGTACTCCAATCATAATTAACTTCCCTGATCAAGATAATCTGGATACACCAATTTCTTCACGATTCTCATTTATGGAATCAGATTCTCTCATACTGCAAAGCAGCACATTATCTATTTATAATTATAAATAATTGCTGAGCCGGAGCAGAAATAATTGCAAGCTCAGTATTATGACAGCCGCCCATGTATATTGAGGAGAAGAGAACCATTGCTGAGCCGGAGCATGTTGCACGCGCCACCCTGGTCAGGGATATAAATAAATTCACTCACGCACGCACGCCACCATCGATGAACCCGTGAATCACAGCAGCTTCCTTTATTAACAGGAGAGCTAAGATATTTCATCTACAGGATCCACGAAGAGAAACACAGGAACTTTTTTTTTTAAGAAAACAAAAACTTGAGTTGCAAGCAACTGATAAAGCAGATGAAACCTTGCGGGGTTCTGGCAGTTTGGTAAAGACCAAATTGAAAAGGTCGGATTCGAACTTGTACCAATAAAGATCAAGCAATGTTGATGTTTAGTCACCTACTGTTGGGTGTGGCTGGATTAATTATTATTATTATTATTCATACAAATTAAAATAAAAAATAAACGAAATGAATCGTCCCCTTCAGTAAGGAACTTGAAAGAGTGAAGATACCAAACAATGTATGTGGCCATTGTCGTTTTGGAGAATCAAATGATGCTTTTCAGCTCTTTACGACTTGATAATATTCTTTACTTCGGCAATATCTATCTTCTCTTTCTCTTTTCTTTAAATAAGCAAAGATTCTCGGTTCAAATCCCAGTGGCTAAGTAGTAGCAGCGACAGAAAATAGTAGCAGCTCCAGCTTCCTTGAGATATGGGGCTGCCCAGATCCGAGTATACCAAGAAACTATTGCAAGCGCAAGTGGGTCTTGGCCTAGCGGTTAAAGGGATTTGTTAATTTCCTCTGTACCAGGGTTCAGGTCCCACCTGCACGTTTGTCACCTCCGCGGTGCCTTACATGCTCACCGGGTTTGCAGGATATTCAGTGAGTCCGGGGATTAGTTGTGGTGCGCGTAAGCTGGCCCGGACACCCTGGTTATATAAAAAAAAAAAAGAGAATCCATTAAAAGCAAGTACGTACCATGTGTCTAGTAAATCTCAAGACAATTTATTTATTTATTTATTAAAAAAGAGTATCAATTAAACAGGAAGCTCGGAATTCTCAGCAGTCGGGAGCCTAAACTTACACCAGTAAAAAAGAGTAATAGCAGGTTAGAGGCACGATTCATCGCACTAACAATGCTCAAAAACACTTTGAAGGCCTGCTATTCATAGGAAATCATTATTGAATTTCGAAGAATTTGGTTGTAAAGTCAATCGATCCATCCATTAGTCATAATAATTTACCCATCAAACTTGTAAGAAAAAAATCAAATCTTGACCAACCTCGACAGCTCAAAAACATAATTCAACAACAAACAATCATGTATATTAAAATTTATGGGTTCCTCTTCTTCTTATTATTTTTTTGTTACTGTGTATTTATACATTTATTAGATTATGTGAGAGTTCCAATTTTCCTCCTCTATGAATTAACAATATAATATAGGGAGTGACATATTAGACTTGAAAACTAAAAAGAAACAAACATAATATTAATTGGCCTCCTAAAAAAGAAAAGGCTGGGAGCAATATATTTGGCTTTTTTAATGATGATGATGATGATGATGATGAGCTACTAAGACATTCTCTGATTCCTTCTCTCCATCGAAATGCATACACTATTATCATCTGGAGCGTCATGAATAAGCGGCTCCGTTTCGCTCACTCTCTTTCTTGGCTGCTGAATGACTAAGACCGATGCAGCGCACTCAAAATCTGGTGAAGCGAGCATATCGCCGATGACCCCTAGCTCAGGGCACTCATTCCACTCTTCAAGTCCTGTAAAAAGAGGAGACTTCTGGTGATACTTCCCCACTAAAATTAAATCAAAACAACCCACCATCTTTGTCAGACATCCACCGAGCTCAACCCCATCTCTTACCACTTCTTCGAAATACATAAATTTATGATTTCCTATGTTGCTTTGCCGATATTCGTTGATTAAATCGCTGTCTCGCTTCCTTTCTTTACTGTTTGCTTTTCCAAAGAGAAGGAAGTTCACGACTGTTATCTTTACACATTCATGCCTCACCATGCGAGCTGCATAAGCCAGTGACTCCGCGTCATCTGGGCCGCCAAAGAATAGAACAGCAACATTGAACAACAACCTAGAATTCAGTACAGACAATGATCCCTTTAAGATTCCACGGTCAATGAGAATTCCTACAGAACATGGTGCGTTTTTTAGGACATTGCGGTTCATTTTCTGGATAGAACTGTTTGCAGATTCGATGGAGCCGTCGATAGCCCATTTCTTGTGAAACGGCATGATCACAATAGTGGCTCTCTTGTTCATTGCCAGACTACAGATATCATCATGCATTGTTTCAAAATGCGTTATTGAGGTGAATGATTGGACGGTGGAGGAGTTCCGATGATTTTGCTCATAACTCCTCAAGGCATTGAAGATGCTGATATTACTGGATGATTCTGTCTCCGGGATTCCTTTCTGGCTGTTTGCTATAAGGATCGGGGCGGCTCGTCCCTCAATCTTGACAAGCATCAACCCAATGACTGCTATTGGGCTCTGTTCTGTGGCGTGTGATATTTCTAGAAGGTTTATGACTGTAGGGACATTCTCACGGTTGTGGATGCAGACCAGCATCCGGAGTTCTGAACCTGGCTTGGAATGCTGGATGGTGCTTCTCGTCAAAGTATTGTATTGCATTGAAGGATTATAGAGCAGTTTCACCAGTGGGGCAACAACTACATTTGTTAAAATCACCGAAACTATGCACAGAGCGTAATCACCATCTTGTAAAGTCTGCAATAATAGAATATATATCAGGTCATTGTAGATAAGCATGGAAAGGAAATTAATAAATCATTTGGGGCCATTTTTGGCGTGGGTTTCCCTAATGGGGATGTATATATATATTCAAAAGTTTTCCTTTCCTTGCTTCGTGAAGGTTGCCATCTCTTACAACAGTACCAGAATTTGAACTATCATAAATTAACCAGACCTTGTTATCTTTCCAGAAGTTGTAAACATTGATTTCCACTATCCCCTTTATATTCAAAATCATTCCGAGCACCAAAGCATCTCGAACGGGCACCTGGGAGTGCAAGGCTGGCAACATGACTGCTCCCATCTTAACTATGATACCGAAGACCACAATTATCCCCACAATGATTGCAGACTGAAAGTCAACTTCGAAGATATTGGTTTGCAGACCAGTAACAGCAAGGTAGGCGGGATAGAGCAGACCGCAAACTAAAGTACTTAACTTTGATACCAGAGCTGCTCCAAAAGGTGGTCCGTTCGGTAAAACCAAGCCAAAAATCAACGGCCCAAGGACGTAATGCTGGCCGACGATCTCGCTCACGAATGCGAGGAGAAGGGTGACAGCGGTGGTGATAAAAATGCATTTCTCGCCCACAAGTTTCATTTCTTTTATAGGTCCTACCATCCACATTACCGTTGGCTTGATGATGAACAAAACAACAATAACAAGTGCAATGTTTGACAGGACAGCCCGCACTGGCAGTAGCGGGTGAGAAACGAAATCCCCAAGCGTGAGCGAAATTGCAGCCACAATAATATCAATTAAATCAGCAAACACTGCTGAAGTAAGGGCTAGGCGGCCAACCTCTGTGTTCTGGATCTTGAGGTCATATAGGAAGGCAGAAACGACCGGAAAACCAGTAAATGACTGTGATGCGGCTATGAACACGATCGATTTATTGAGATTACCTTCTACGGTGACAACGGTTTTCAATAACAACGATAGTGCAACGGAAAGAACCAAAGAGATGAAGAACATCGAAGAGCCTATATACATCGCAGCTCGACCTGGCTTTAGCATCATTGCAGGATCTGCCTTCACTGCGATTATAAAGATATAGAATAAATTTCCAAATGATGCCACTGTCCACAGCGTTGCCAAACTTCTTACAGGGAACATGGAATCTAACAACTTCTTGCTTTGCCCGAGGAATGTAGGGCCAAATATCATACCAGCCTGTCAACATGAATGCAAAATCTGTCACTTATAGGACCTGTCATTATACATTTCTAACGTGCATGATCGACTACGTACAAATACGGAATATATCATAATTCGAAAGAGAGTTTATATACAACTGGTCTCTGCCATCTTTTCAAAAAAAAAAAAAACCAATTGACGGGCAGAAAGTGCAGAGTTTCTTCGGTGTAAACTTGAAACCTTTTCAATTACAGATCAGACGTTTTCTTAGTGTATACCACATTCTTAACGAAGCAAAAAAGAGAAAAGAAACCGTACTAATATCTGGGAAACGCAAGTCGGTTGTCCGAGAGGCATGAGAAAGTTTTCCAATAAGTTTGATGTCAAGGAAATAACTGTCATCTGAAACATAAGAAGAGCAGAAGAGCCACCAACAACATTCACGGTGTACTGGCGCCAGATAGCGAAGTCCTTCATAGAATTGGTAGTGTGGCAAAACAGATCATGAGTCTCCTTTTCTGCCATGGCTATTGCTTAAACCAACTTTCTTCCTCTTTAAAAGAAAGGGAGGGAGGGAGAGCAAGAAAAAGTGATCTACAGGAAGAACGAACTACAAGGCATGAAGCCAGCCACACATAAAAGGTGAAGATAGAACGTGATCAGATCAACCCCATATTTTGCGTTTTGTATTTGTGGCTATTGACCTGCAAGGAACCAGCGTTTATTGGGTGCTACCTCAGCCATCATGGGGACTCCTGCCTTTTCGTTTTTTTTTTTTTTTTTCAAGTTAGATCCAATACCACCCTTGTAAAAATAATCCTGACATTACAATAGGAATTTAGGCAAAAAAATTATTTCGCTCTTACAACTCATATTATTTATCATCAAACTACGTCAGACTTTCCCATGTTTCCTAAAACTAAACGAGACTATCCATCTGTTCATTTCTAACAAAACTCCCATCTCTCTTCAAAGACCAAATCTACATAAACATCCTTTGATGAAAGAATCAATTACATCAACTGAAGATTATTTATTTATTTATTTATTTTATGAATGGATAAATCTTTTATGCATAAAAAAGGAAGTTGTAGCAACTCATTCCTGCAGAAAAGCTAGCTAAGAAACAATTATTGAAAACATTCAGTAAAGTAGAGTTAATTAGAGCGGCTTTCTGCAGAACGTGAGTACTATAGAGTTTTTGAATGTAATGACTTGTTGTTATTTCATTAACATGTGCAGGTATAAATACAAGATGAAGAGCTTGAGTCAAGCCTTAGTTTTAGCTATTCTATAACTGTCTACAAGATTAGCTGTACATAATTCAAATATTCAAATTACATCAAGACTTGATCTGAATGAAGATTTTACGGAGAGGATGAAGCTAAGTGAGTGATCTGTGGAGATTTGATCTCTTTCCTTATATGCCCCCGCAAGATGGAGGTACCATCAGTAACACCAATTTTGGACCTTAACAGTTGAAAACGGTGGCGTGCTAGTGGCTTGGTGAGTAAGTCTGCCAACTGGTCTAGAGTGTGAACATGGTGGACTGTAATGCGACCTTTTTGGACAAGATCACGAACGAAGAGCAGATCGATATCTATGTGTTTCATTCGAGTGTGCTGGACTGGATTTAGACTGAAATGTGTTGCACCAATGTTGTCGCAGAAGACTTGAGGAGAATTTTGAAGTGATAGACCAAGCTCTGTGAGTAGAGAATGAAGCCACACGGTCTCAGAGGTGGCAGCTGCTAACGCTCGAAATTCAGCTTCAGTGGAAGAGCGGGAGACAGCTCTTTGCTTCCGTGCAGACCATGAAATAGGATTGGAACCGAGAAATGTAATGTAGGCAGTGGTGGAGATTCTTGTGTCAGTATTGGTGGCCCAGTCTGCATCAACAAATGTTCGAAGTAGGAATGGACTTTGCTTATTAATGAGTGTCCCATGGAACATTGTGTGCTTGAGATATCTGAGAATACGCTTTGCTGCAGTCCAATGACACACAGTGGGTTTGTGCATAAATTGGGATAGGCGATTTACAGCAAATGCAATGTCAGGTCTTGTTAGACCAAGATATTGCAGAGCCCCTATAACTCGTCTGTAGTCTGTGCTATTTGCAGGTGCTGAGCCATCAGTGAGAGTGAGGGGTGTGCTGGTAGACATTGGAGTGTGATTGTCTTTTGCCAAGTCCATGGAGTGTTTGGCAAGAAGATCTCTTATATATTTGTGTTGAGAAAGGAAGAGTCCTTTTGCCGTGGGAATGACTTCAATTCCAAGGAAGAAGTGAAGATTTCCCAAGTCCTTGACTGAGAAGGTATTGCTGAGTTTGTTGATGATGTCAGTGACAAAGCTGGATGTGTTGCCTGTTATAACAATATCATCTACGTACACAAGACAATAGCATAAAACATTGTTAGAGGAGTATATAAATAAGGAGGTGTCCGTGGCTGATGAGACAAATCCAAATTGCAAGAGAGCATCCCGTAGGGCCTTATACCACTGGCGTGGTGCTTGTTTCAGACCGTAAATGCTCTTCTTGAGTTTACAGACATGATCAGGTTTGGATTTGTCAATGAAACCTGGAGGTTGATGCATGAACACAGTCTCTTCAAGGTTGCCGTGAAGGAATGCATTGTTTATGTCTAACTGCCGAAGGGTCCAGCCTTGCATGACAGCAATGGAGAGTATCAGCCGAATGGTGGCTGGCTTTACAACTGGGCTGAATGTTTGAGAGTAATCAAGGCCTGGTCTTTGATGGAAGCCCTTAGCCACAAGGCGGGCTTTGTATCTGCTGATAGTGCCATCTGGATTTCTTTTTGTGCGAAAGACAAACTTGCAACCTACAAGGTTTTGACAGTGTGTGGGTGGAACAAGTTCCCATATGGCATGGTTAAGAAGTGCTGTGATCTCCTCTGCCATTGCATTTCGCCATACTGGCTGCTTAAGTGCTTCACTTACACAAGATGGTTCAATTGACTCAAGTAAAGGATGAGTGACAGTGGTGTGAAGTTGTTTAGGACAGAATATATTGTTCATAGATCTAGTTGTCATGTTATGATTTCTGTGAGAAACAACAGTAGGTGGAATTGTTACCTGAGCTGTGGAGATGGATGTGGATGTGTCGGGATCAGAGGCAGGGAGAGAGAGTTCTTCTTGCGGGGCTGTGGAAATTGGTTCTGGGGCAGGATTTTCTGGAATGACAGCCAAGAGTGGTGCAAGAGCAGGTTGCACTGGTGGTGCAAGATGTAGTAATGGAGCAGATGAAGTGGAAATAGTAGGCACGAGTGGGTCCAATGTGGGCTGACTGGGAACACTTTGTAGTGGATATGTATTTTCATCAAATGTAACGTGCCTTGAGACATAAAGACGCTGAGTTGGTATGTGAAAACACAGGTATGCATTCTGTGTAGTGGAGTAGCCAAGGAAGACACACGGAACTGATTTGGGCTGGAGTTTATTGGTGGTATAAGGTTTAAGCCATGGAAAACATAAACACCCAAATGATCTTAGTTTGAGATAATTGGGTTGTTCTTTGAACAGGGTTTGAAAGGGAGAATTGTGATGAAGGATGGGTGAAGGCAGCCGATTTATTAGATAAGTAGCAGCAGCAAAGGCATACGACCAGTATTGAAGGGGAAGATGAGCATGGCTAAGAAGTGTTTGGCCTGTTTCCACTATGTGTCTATGGCGACGCTCTGAAACTCCATTTTGTTCGGGAGTGTGTGGGGCTGTGGTGAAATGGCTGATTCCATGAAGGGTGAGGAATGGTTGAAGGGCAACAAATTCGCCTCCATTGTCTGAATAGAGTCCTTTGATGTTGGTATTAAATCGAGTGGTGATCATTTTATGAAATTGAGGGAAAATGATCTTGACTTCTGATTTGGTACGAAGTGGGAAGAACCATACATATTTGGTGAAGTGATCAATGAAGATCACATAGTATTTATGCCCTTGAATACTGGTTTGTGGTGATGGACCCCAAACATCGGTGTATATTAGATCAAATGGAGCAGAACTATTTAAGCCATGTTTGTGGAAAGGTAACCGATGAGATTTATTGATTGAGCATGAATCACAATTATGAGATATTGAAGAATTGCTGGAAATGGGCAGGGAAAAGGAAGTGATCATCCTGGCAACGACTTTGGAAGATGGATGGCCTAGGCGTTGATGCCAGCCATTGATTGAAGTTCGTTCATGAACCATGGCAATGGGATGGGAGGAACTGATTTTGGGCAGGGGGTAAACACCATCTTCACATGGCCCTTGAAGAAGAGTCTCTCTCGTCCTCTGATCCTTGACAAAAAAACAAGAAGGGTGAAGTTCAAGGAACACGTTATTGTGCTTGGTGAAGTGATGAACTGAAATCAAATTCTGATTAATGGATGGAACACAAAGGGTGTCTTGAAGTTTGAATGAACGTTTAGGAAAAGGGAGAGTGAGAGAACCTGAGTGAGTTATTGTCAAACCTGTACCATCTCCAATGAGCACCTCATCGGTGCCATCATATTCAGAGTGTAGTTGCAGATTTGAGACTTTGGAGGTGATGTTGTGGGAAGCTGCTGAGTCAATGAGCCAGCGCTTGTCTGGACTGGGAGCAGCTGTAGTGCAATTTGCGGTGGCCTTTCTTGTGTGTAACTGAGGGCAGTATTTTGCCACATGGCCGAGTTGATCACAGTATTGACATTTTGGATTGTATTTTGGTTGCCTGACATAGCGTGGCTGATATTTGTTGTCATATCGTGGAGAGGCTACATGTTGAGAGGACCATGGTTTCTTTGAAAAACGTGGATCCTTCCGTTGGGTGTTATGAGCCGTGACAACCAGTGAAAGAGAATGGGTGTCCATTCTTTTGAGGTAAGCTTCATGACCAACCAGAAGGTCATGAAGTTCTTCAAATGACAGGGAGGATTCACGTGTGCGAATAGGAGCCATCATCTCTCTGTATTCAGGGCCTAAGCCATTGAGTATATATAGAGTAATGTCATCAGCAGAGAGTGGGTTATCAATGAGTGCTAGTTCATCAGCAATTGATTTCACAGAGTAGAGAAAATCAGTGACAGTCCGTGTGCCACGTTGAATAAGAGTGAGATCCTCTTTGAGTTGCATAACTCGAGTTCTAGAACGACTGGCATAAAGCTTGGTCAGTTTGTTCCAGGCTTGAGAGGAAGTTTTAGATGCTGCTATGAATGGTATGACAGCATCAGACACTGAGGTAAGAATTGCATTCAAGATTAATTTATCTTGTCGAAACCAATGAATATAGGCAGCAGTAGGTGCTGCATCAGGGCTGTCAATTGATGGACATGGTAGTGTACCATCTACATAACCATAGAGGTTATAGCCGAGAAGAAGGGATTCGAACTGGGCATGCCAGGAAGGGAAGTTGGTTGGTGTGAGACGGGTGGTAATTTGCTGAGTGGCATTTATGGAAACAGGTGGTGGGTTAGCAACTAGTGTTGTAGTTGCAGCGGAAGAGGTGTTTGAGGAGGCCATCACAAAAGCAAGAGAGAGAAAAAAATTAAGGATAAAGAAACTCGTTAGAGCAGGGGAGGCTCTGATACCATATAGAGTTTTTGAATGTAATGACTTGTTGTTATTTCATTAACATGTGCAGGTATAAATACAAGATGAAGAGCTTGAGTCAAGCCTTAGTTTTAGCTATTCTATAACTGTCTACAAGATTAGCTGTACATAATTCAAATATTCAAATTACATCAAGACTTGATCTGAATGAAGATTTTACGGAGAGGATGAAGCTAAGTGAGTGATCTGTGGAGATTTGATCTCTTTCCTTATAAGTACTATTATGGAGCCTCTGTTGACCTTTCTGAATAATCTACCTTGTTAAAATCTTCCACGTCCATTATCTCGTTAGAATGAACTTTCTTGGTCCTTTCCATCCCATCTCCATAAATTGTGGAGCACCAAGCAAACTTCAAAGTGAAACCTGGCATAAAGCTCCTTCACACCAGGAGTTAACACTGTTGTTTATGCATCATTTTTATAACACAGAATCTCTTGAAGTTCAATAACAATTAGAATCTAGGCTAACAGGATTGACAGTTTCTAAGAGTTTTAATGTTGTTAGAACTCCATCATATTGATACAAAATTATAGCTAAGGAGGAATCCTAATTAATGTAAGAAAGGATTTATAATAGATCGGTTTATTAGAAGTAATACTAAATTTCTAGATAAATTAAGATTTTTTTAAGTAGCTGAGTTCCTTAATTGTCTAGGATCTTGAGGCTGATAAATAGACTTGTGATTAAAAATACAATTCTCTTCCAACATAGTCCCATATACTCTGCTACACTTGTGGATATCTTAAGAAGACATGATCATATCTATCTTCAGTAGCATTATTGCGAAAAAAGAGAGAGAAAGGACTGTTGATTCTTCTTCCCGTTATCACTTGCCTAACTCTAGTGGACAATTTGTTTAGTATTGCCAACCGAAACATGAAAGTAGGTTTGGAATATGTAAGCAACCCCAAAGGCCCAAACTGGTTTATACCAGTAAATTGGCATTCTTTTTCCTCAGTTTTTTTTGTTTAATATTAAATAATAAATAAATAAGATTTTGTAAATTTATCATATTGCCCTCGGAGCAAGGCTCTCTACAAACGCTCCATTTTCGGACCAGCTAGATACAATTCTAAATTGGATCTCCTTTACCATCCTCACAAATACGAGGATAATATCAAGTGTTCTCCTATTTTTGAAGCTTTCATCATCCACGTGATTTTTTTTATTTTTTTCCTTTTCAATTTCCTCTGCCTTTCCTTGTCCCCTCTTCCATCGGCCGCCTCCTTTGTTCGCTGGAGGGGAGATGGCTTTATGGAGTAGGGATTGTCAGCGGGTATTTTGGGGGTATTAGATTTTCAACGGTAACATCGCATGGAATTGTCGGCACCCAAAAATGTTGCAGTGCAGAAATCAACTCTTCGATGAAATGAGATCAATTATAGTCAAACCCTCCATGTTCCTTTTTAAGCGTAGCTTCTCGAGGTTTGTAATGAGTAGGCATTCATAATTTTTCATGTCATCATAAAGAAGCAGAGAATTCACAGGTTTGTGCAGTACTTTCTCTCACCATCCAGTGCAAGTATTCAACTTGCATATCATTAATTCAAAGTACTGCTGTGACTTGCTTTCATGATCTGCTGTTGAACCACCAAAACCGAAATCGAACTGGTAATATCCTCAGAAGAAAGCAGGTCCCCTATCGGCCCAAGCTCTTGCAAATCCATCCATTCCGATAGGCCTGATAAAGCTTGTGGCTCAGTTTGGTGGCGCCGCCCTGCCATGATAAGTTCATAACCTCCCACCATTGACTTGATTATGGACGATGTGTCAGCTCCATCTCTCACTGTCTCCTCTACGTAATCGATACTGCCATTTTCTGACACTCCAAGTTTCAAGATTCTTAAAAATTCACTGTTAAGCATGTAATCCCAATCATGGTAGACTTGCTCGGTTGTAGGGGTGATAAAACGCATTACTGTTAGATGAACTCCTGATCTTCCTGCCATCCTTAAGGCATAGGCAACCGCCTCCCTGTCATCTGGGCCTCCAAAGAACAGAGCAGCAACACGATATGTTGACGCAAGGAAGATAGAAGACAAGCCCTGGGTTCTAGTACGATCAATGAGGATGCCAACAGAACAAGGTGCCCTTTCCAGTACAGTAATATTCAAGTTCCTGATATCAGTGTTGCTAGAAACCATTTTGCCTCTGCTATTCCATTTCTTATGAAATGGAAGTATTATCAGGGAACAAGCCTTGTCAAAAGAGAGCCGACAAATGTCCTCGTGCATCTGTTTTAGTGGCGATACTGCGGTGAACATATTCACCCTGACGAACTTCTTGTATTGTGATTTGAAATACTTGAAGATATCGATGCTTGGTTGCGAGCGGGATACCTTGTAAGAAGACATTTTTTGGCCCAATTGATGATTGATTAGAAGAGGGGTGGAACTGCTAACAAGTTCCTCCAAGCAAAGTCCATAAACGGACAAGGGACTTTGTTTTGTAGGATTGGAATGCTGTAAGACCTTGATTGCCGCAACAGCATCCTCTTGCCTATGTGCACAGGCAAGTATCTGGAGCTCCGCATCATCAGAAACCTTCTCGATGGATTTATTCTGATGCCCAATGTACTGGTCAGCAGGATTGTAAAGCTTTTTAATAAGGAGTGGCTGAAATGCTTGTAACAGAAATACTAGGAAAATCCCAGAGGCTGCGTCGAAGTCCTGAGAGAGAAACCAATGTCGATGTGAGAAAAAGCAATGAGACGTAAGCACAAATTGGGAATTTTTGATGGAAACGAACGCAGATGGAGTTATTAGGTGCTTGTTTCACTACCATCCACTGGTACTTAAATTCTAGATAATAGAAAGTAGTGCAAGATGTACCGTAATGTCACCGAAGCTTAAAAATTGTGCAATTTCAGTAATGCCTTTGGCATTCAAGATGATTGTGAGGGCAATAGCATGTCTGAAAGGTATCTTGCAGAAATACGCCCCGATAAAAGTTACCAGCAGCTTCATCACATATCCAATAAATGAAATCTGGAGATGGACAGCATCCTTAAACTCGTGGATAAATTGAATAAATTGATTTTGGAGGAACAGAACACCGCCATGAGTGGTAGAAAAAATCCTGAAACCAATGTATCGAACTTTGCTACCAGGACTTCAGCTAGAGGAGACCGAGCAGGCACTGCCAGGCCAAATATTAAAGGGCCATACCCATAATGCAGCCCTACTTCGTCGCCAATAGCTGACAGAAAAAATAGTACGCATACAGTCATGGTGGTGTAGATTTCCTTCATAGGCTTCCCTACCGGGGTGCTTCAGATGAAGAAGAGCATCGTTTTCCTCGACACGACTACAGTAAACACGATAAGTGCAAGGGAATAAATAGCCATCCGAGCTCCCACTTGAAACGATATATTTGTAAAAGCATTTATGAACCAAACAAAGTCCCGACTGCAAAGGTTGCCAATTTGAATAACAATGAGGATGCCAGAGCAAGGTGACCAAGCTGCGAATTGATTATCTTAAGCTGCATTAAAATGGTGCTGACCATAACAAATTCTGTAGTGGTTATCGATGCAAAATATATAGCTGAAAATGCTTCTTTTGCGAGCACGAATCGCGCTGTTAACTTCTCCTTATCTCTGTCAAACGTGACCTCGATGCTCAGCATTGCTATGTGATGGAATATGAACAGCAAAGTCGCTAAAAAAGTGGCAGTTCTTCCTGTTTTCCATATCAAACTTGGTTCCATTCTTACATCGATCAAGAATGAGAACAAAATGTAACCAATTTTTGATAATGAAGCAAATACTTGGTTGCGTTCTACTGTAGGGAACAAGCGATCTATTCTGTCATTGTCTCTCCATACGGTTGGTCCCAGCACTATACCTGCCTGGTAAACATCAAAGAGAGAAAATTAGCAACACAAACTAATTAATAGATTGGGATAAAAACTAAACCATGTTTTATAAATCCAAATGTAAATGAAAGGAAAGATCAGCAACGACCAAACACTTCAATTTGTTTGTTAAACCACCATCGGTGTCCCATGCAAAAAAAGAAAATGAAAAAAGGAGATGGACCTTTAGTTTACAATCAATGTCATGCTATGTATGACAAATAGAATTGCAAATCATATTGTAGGAATGATCAGATATATTACCAGGATCTCGGAGGTGAAATGAGTAAAATGGAGTCGTCGGAGCACCGAGTGAAAAGAGTTCACAAGCAGGAAAATCACAATTAATTGAACATGGAAACGAACCAATGAATGCTGAAGAATACTTTCTCCATGTCTTACATTCCACATACCATCAGAGAAAACTCTAACATAGTCGAAGCAATCTCCACTTACGTTCACGATGTTTCTTGGCGTGACGTCCATTAACGAGCCTGCTCAATTCTTTCCTGGTTTTAAAAGAAGAAAAAGGAGAGAAAATATATATAAATGTATAATCATTAAACTGAAGAGCTGAAAGGGTGGTCGGTTAGTAATAAATATATGGAAGCCAATTGTTTTGGTTACAGCATGTTGGCATAGTTTCTGGTAGCCTTTAGTTTACAGTTTTGGCAGCTACAATTCTGGTTTCCAGTTGTGTAACTCAACTTGAGACAAACCAACTCATGTTTTCTGTACATGTGATGTGTGTGTGTGTGATATGAACCTGGAAATCGTCAGCATTTCCGACAAAATCTTAAGTATCTATTTTCACCTATATCTCAAAGTAAATTTACATTATCCTCGAGCAACTAGCTCCAAATTTAGAGTTTTCAACATTCAATAATCGGTTCCATAATCCAATTAAGATAAGCCTGAAATAACAGATGATTGACATGCTGGTAATATTCGGTGCAGGGGCGTCGCTTACCGCCCATGCTTCCCTCAGATGCCATTAATTTCAGGTGTTAATCAAGATCCAGTTCTGTGACTGTTGGCACCTCGAAATGAGAGGAATTAGGAGAGTTTGCGGTGTCATTAAAGGTTGATGCTGTGTGACTTTTTTTTTTCTTCAGAGATTAAAAAACTATGCATGCATTAATCTGCAAATATTAAAACTAATCGGGAAAAAACTTGAATTTTATTATATGAAAAATTATTTATTAAAAAGGACAATAGAATAGAATTATAGAGCACATCTTTTTCAAGAAATGTCATTCTGTAATAAAACCCCTCAACTAAGGCCAAATTTAAAATCCAGCCCTTTTCATAACCTGTTGTTCTTGTAAAAGCTGATTGTAAAGGCTCAGATGAATAAAGGATTGAATATCCTGAGATAGTTTTCCATTGATGATTGTATGAATACTTATACAGAGATGAGCTACAAAAGGCAGTAACCGATTCCCACATGTCAGGAATTCGTTACTGACCTGTAGCAGAGAATAAGAAAAAAGCAACAAATACATTTATCATGTTTGTACAGCTGTAATATTCTATACATAATAATATTGCCTATTTCAACAGTTCTGCTTATGGCCACCCAGTTCACTCCTCTCTCTTTTAGCTTTTCTTCTTACTTCAAGTGGCAATGAATGTGATTTCTCACGTACCAACATCAACTTTAAATCCCAACGCTCCTCTGTTCGTCCCGCTGTCATATCGAACGGTGGAGGATTTTTCCGACCAATGGTGGGCTCTTGTCCATTCCTCCCCCTGGTTCCGAGACTACTGGCTCCAAGAACGTTTCCATGATCCCGAAACTGAAACTCTATTCTCTGATACTTACGATCCTGTCCTCCCGGAGGATCTCGACTCTCTCTTCTTCGACGACCCAATTTACGACACCATCAAAGGTAAGAGCCCTCCCACAAATTAAAATTCGTGTTCAATAGCCTGAGTCACCGAGTCAACTCCTTAACTTGATTTTCTCTCTTTTTTACCCCGGGGGTGTTTGTTGCAGGGGGGGAGGAGGAGGAGGTGAAGGGATCATGCGACAAGGAGTTGGTTTCGCTCGGAGTTCTGAAGTGGAAAGGGGATCAATTTGATCGTGCTCTGGCACCGAGGTATCTGGAGAAGGCACCGAAGGTTGTGAATGTGAAGCTGAGTCCAAGGACGATTCAGCAACCGAGGCAGAGTTATATGATTCGGTGAGTTCGTGGATAACCCAGTTGGGTTGTTTTGTGTACAAGGACTCTGGCTTTGAACGTGGCACTACCTTCTGTTTTTTAATCTGGGTTTTTCATGTTATTGTGTAGAAAAGAAACTGCTTTGTAAATTTGTAACTTCATTTCTGTCATAATAAAGAAATAACATCGCAGACATTTGATAAAATCTTGATTTTTAAGACATGTTTAGAGATTGGGTTGCTTTGGACAGAGAGTTGATTTGATGTAATTCTATTAGGTACTCGGCATAATTCGGAAGGTAATTAAATTTATAATTTACCTAGTTTTAATTAATCAATCAAAGGAATTGAAATTGTATTCAAACATTACTCCTGTCTTTGATATTGCAAAAAAAAAAAAATTAAAGGAAGAGACAATAAAATACAATTGATTGAACTATAGCAGATGTATCGGATCCATCTCTTACAGTCTCCTCTATAAAATTGATGCGAGTGCCTCAGATATATTTGTTCTAACATTTATCAAAAACCCATTGCCATATTCACTCTCCCAATTGCCATGGACAAGATCATTACGCGCGATGAAACGCATAGCTGTTAGATACTTAGATGAACTCTGGGGTTTTTGCCATTCTCCAGGCAAGAGACTCTCTCCCTGTAATGTGCGCCTCCAACGAACGGTGTCGCTACCCGATACATTGTCATTGTGGCAAAAATAGAAGACATGCCATAGATCGTTTTCTTACGAGCAGAAGTTAATAGACAAGCTAGAAAGATGAGAGACGGATAGATTAATGATGCTATTTCTTACAAATTTTCATAAATAGTGAATTCCAATTTCTTCATTGCATTCGTTTTGTAGCTTCCATATGAAACTTGGAGGAATTTTCTCCGTCAAATGGGAGCCCTTGTCCACAATCCTTCTCTTGTTTCTTTGACTACTGTCTCCCAGAACTCTTCCATGGACCCCCTGGCATACAGTTTTCTCTCCGATTAACATGTTGTTTCTATAGCTTGAAGCTTTTGTCTTGCTTAATTTGGAAAGAGAGAGTGGATTTCGTGTCATTATATATGTTAGACGTGGGCAGATTTAGGAAGGTGATTCCTCTTCTAATTTCTAGGTCTTAAATATTGAGAAAACTAGAGAAAGGCCCAAGAAATCATAAATGATTTGCTTTGAGAAGTAATAGCTGATCGGTTGTAATTTTATCTTATTTATTTTTTCTTAGTATAGGTTATTGAAGGATGCTAACTATATTTAATAACTTGATATGCATATCCATACGCCCTTCACAAATCAATATTATTCTCTCTGGAAATTGCACCACCATGTTGGCCAGGTTGAATTGTCTTCTCTGTCATGCCATCGGTCCAGTAAAGATAAAATTACAAAACCTTGATGGACATAATTACATATTATAAACTTAATCTGTTGCTGAAACAGGGAGAGGAGATCACGTCGTTGATTTACTTGGAAGTTATTTCATCCCCCTCGGCTTCCCAAGCGGTCGCTGTCTTCCCAATCTTGTGAATAACTCTGGTGACCTCTTCCGATGAAACATTGCCAGTCACTGTGACCTTATTGAGCTGTGTGTCGATGTTGTAAGTTTCGATGTCTGCTAGTCAAAAACACCGGACATGTGGATGTTAACGCAAATTCAAGTTCTTCTTCTTCTTCTTTTACAAATCAAGTAGAGGGCGAAGGGGTGATCGAATCCAGGTTCATCAAGAGACTCAATATAAATCAAGGATAGCTTGAATTAATATGGATGGACTCAATATAGTTACCTTACCTCGTATTTTTTTGATAGCTTTCAATATCTTCTTAATACATTCATCGCAATGTAAACCCACTTTCAACTCCACCACCTATTGCCAAATCGAAGCATTAACTGAAGTCCAAAATGATTCAACAGCAAAGAGAAGTAGCTAGATTAGATACTGAAAATACTTTGATGCAGTACGTGTACTTACGTTAGCCATTCTGTTTGATGAAACCTGCAATTAAGATGGTGGAAATGGCTAGACAGAGAGGAAATCAAGAGGAAGAGAAATAAGGAAAGAAATATTAATGGTGGCAAAGGGACCAGTACTTCCAGCATATAAATTAACGAGCAAGTTGAGAGGGGCATTGGATTCTTTACTTGATTGGTGGAATTTATCACATTTAATGATAAAGCTGCCTTCGTTTCCATGGTGTTGACTTATGAGGAAAGACTTTGTCCACACATGGGGTCGGCATAAAAGCATATTAATTCTGCCTGCTTTGATTGGGACAAATACACAAAGTTCTTTCCCGTGTTTTGTTTTATTAAAGCTACGACGTTTCGTGATCTATATATATTCTATGGGTTTTTACTTTCTGCAGTATGTAGTATGTACAAAGGATCATAGAGTGCAAAAATCTGCCGATTAGGGTGATTGATTGCGTGAATACAAAAGGTTGATGGTATAGCAGGCAGAAAGAACGGGCTACAGAGCGTCACTTCTCACATGAGCCAGTTTGTCACCGAGACATACCGCTGTTTTGCTGAAATTTAAAAAAAATATATATTTTAAATGAATATATTTTGATGTTTTTAGATAATTTTGATGTGTAGATGTCAAAAAATAATTTTAAAAAAATAATAATAAAATATTATTTTAATGTATTTCAACATGAAAAATATTTTGAAAAACTATCGTAACCGCTCTCCTAAACAGACCGTACGACCTTGAAAAAACGAGATGAAAAAAAGCTGTTCTCTTAACGAGTAATAAAGTACATAAGAGTATTATTAGAGCACCTAGATTTCTCGAAATAAATTCAGTTCAACAAGTGGGCGCTCTGTAGTCTATGAAATTTTTATTTAAAAAGATGGGATCCAAACATACGTGCTACTTTTTTGAACCTAGCCGATAACCGGATGGCACGTAACCGCGGGCACGTGTCAGTTTTGAGAGTGCGTGGGCACGTCGTTGTGAGTGACTGCATGCAATTTTCTATTGCTTCCTAAGAAGCCAACAAATTGGTCTATGCATCGATCGCCGATATTCTGATCTCCAAACAATGTCATCATCTGCTGCTTCGCGTTCTCTCTGTATGCGGATCCTTCCTTGTCATCATTAACCAGCCTAAGTGACTCGGCTACCGAGTTCCTCGTAAACGACCCGTCTTCCTCGTCTCTCGGCACTTCTATCCCAACCTTCTTCTCTTCAAAAACCCTTGCAATCAATCCCTGGTCTATGGCGTAGGGTAACATGATTAAAGCAAGCCCAAAGGAGAGTGCCTCTATAACTGAGCTATAACCGCAGTGAGTCAGAAAAAACCCAACCGATTCATGGGCCATAATCCTTGGTTGTGGCGCCCAGCTCTTCCACACCACTCCACGTCCTTTGACTCGTTCCTCGAATCCATCCGGTAACCTGACCGAGTCATCCCCGTTCCTCAGAGTCCAAAAGAACGGCAGCCCTGATAACTCTACACCCAGTGCCAGCTCAGTTATTTCATTCTGACTCATTGTTAACTCGCTTCCAAACGCTATGTAAACCACAGATCCCTGGGCTTGCTTGTCTAGCCACTCACTGATCGGAACCCAGTACTCTTCGTCCACCCCGCCCTCGCTAAACTGAGCAGATGGTGGCAGTAGGCCTACGGGGATTACAGGCTTACCGTGAAGGTCTTCCATAAGTCTTAAGAAATCAGCCTCTAACTCTAAGCAGCTCCTTATGGCTATAACATCGCAGCCAGCAAGCACGGATCCCGCACGAAATTTATCGGTGACACCCGAACTGTTCACTTCTATGTGATCGCTTAGCTTCATGGATGCGAAACGCCACTTTAGAGGGAAATGTGACCCACTTTGGAGGGACCGTGAAGTGTTGTGGTTCGGTCCTTGCATCGTCTCCGTTGAGTCTGGCTGAATATGATGGCCCGAAGAAGGTTGTGGTCCATGCACTTAAAATGCTGAAGAAAACACCAGAGATCCCAAGCTTGGTTGCTATCTCGGGTAACCAGTAAGGAGCGAAATCAAAGATGATCCAATCTGGAGAAGAAGATTGTAAGAAGTGAAATAAAGAATCCTGGAGGCTGTCAAAGGCTTTCTTTAGGTATGGAATCTTGTCGTAAGGCAAGTCTGCGGTGGCCTCTGCGTTATCTGGGAGATTTTCTACATGGGGCAAAGGGAGGCTCACTAAATTGATTCGTGCTGTTAAATTCGGAGGTATTGGCGGTAAACGGTGGATGTTTCTTGGGGTAGATATGAAGGAGATTTTGTGACCCCTTTGAGCTATTTGCTTGGCTAGCTCTAGATATGGGATCATATGACCAAAAGCAAGCCATGGGAACATGGCTACGTGGAGCTCGTCTTGTTTATCCATTGATTACTCCCTGATCTAATTGTTTTTGTGGCTTTAATTTCGTATTCTGTAGTCCAGGTTGTATAGTGAATGATCGATCGATAGTGTTTTCTTTTTCATTTTGCCCTTCTAAAAACAAATAAAATACGTCACTATTCAGGGTATACTCATCATTCGAATAAAAAATCTTAAGGCTTCTCTCAAGGGTATTAAATTAAATAAAACACTAAAACGACTTTGTTGAGGGTAACATACAGTAGTTGTCTTTCTGTACAGCGAAACAACCTTGTTATCATTCGAATGTAATGCTTTGAATGCTTCCTGCGATCTATGGCCTCTCTCTTTGAAAAATGTCTTAGCTCCGACAATTATTGGTGAGGCTTCAATATTGTAATGCTTCCTCTACTTGCCAGCCGGCTATGTCTGCCGACAATCTTGGCTTTCAACTGCCCATTACTCTAGTGTTTTAGGAACTTCAACTGTTTTCTTAACAAGTAATGAAGTATATTATAATTATATTATTATTGTTAATTAACAAAAACACTAAAATACATTGTTGTTTCACTGTAGCTTTGGTGGCTGTAGCTTCTAATCCTGTAGTCCAGAATATATAGTGGATGATCGATAGTGTTTTTTTTTCTCTTTCATTTTGACCTTCTAAAAACAAATAAAATACCTCACTATTGAGGGTATCTACAATATCTGTCTTTCTATACAGTGAAACAACTTTGTTACCATTCGAATAAAAAATCTCAAGGGTATTTTCATCTATTAATTGTTTTGTGGGTAGCAAAATTATTAAATTATTTTTTAAAAGTAAAATTCCATTCACTAATGATCAAAAGTATTTTGGTATTTTTGTAATTACTGTTTTGTAAGAACTATTTTCTTAATACAAAATCACCTCCAGTGTTTTCTGTAATAAACAGCAAAGAAGTTCTGGAAATGTCTTAGCTCCGACAATTATTAGGAGCCAGCTATGCCTGCTGACTCATTACTCTAGTGCTTTCTAATCAGGTAATAAAGTATATATTATTTAGATAAAATAGAGCACATAGATTTCTCGAAACAGATTTTAGTTTCAACAAGTGGCACTCTATAGTCTATACTCTATTACACTGCTTACAATTTTTATATTTTTTTAAAAAGCACTCCAGGGTCTAGAACATACGTGCTCATTTTTAGAACCTTGCCGAGAGCCGGATGGCACATAAGCAATGGCACGTGTCAGCTTCGCGAGCGCGTGGGCACGTCATTGTTGAGTCACTGCATGCAATTTTCTGTTACTTCCTAAGAAGCCAACAAATTGGTCTATGCATCGATCGCCGATATTCTGATCTCCAAACAATGTCATCATCTGCTGCTTCGCGTTCTCTCTGTATGCGGATCCTTCCTTGTCATCATTAACCAGCCTGAGTGACTCGGCTACCGAGTTCCTCGTAAACGACCCGTCTTCCTCGTCTCTCGGCACTTCTATCCCAACCTTCTTCTCTTCAAAAACCCTTGCAATCAATCCCTGGTCTATGGCGTAGGGTAACATGATTAAAGCAAGCCCAAAGGAGAGTGCCTCTATAACTGAGCTATAACCGCAGTGAGTCAGAAAAAACCCAACCGATTCATGGGCCATAATCCTTGGTTGTGGCGCCCAGCTCTTCCACACCACTCCACGTCCTTTGACTCGTTCCTCGAATCCATCCGGTAGCCTGACCGAGTCATCCCCGTTCCTCAGAGCCCAAAAGAACGGCAGCCCTGATAGCTCTAACCCCAGTGCCAGCTCAGTTATTTCATTCTGACTCATTGTTAACTCGCTTCCAAACGCTATGTAAACCACAGATCCCTGGGCTTGCTTGTCTAGCCACTCACTGATCGGAACCCACTCTCCGTCCACCCCGCCCTCGCTAAACTGATGAGCAGATGGTAGCAGTAGGCCTACGGGGATTACAGGCTTACCGTGAAGGTCTTCCACAAGTCTTAAGAAATCAGCCTCTAACTCTAAGCAGCTCCTTACGGCTAGAACATCGCAGCCAGCAAGCACGGATCCCCAGCGAAATAAATCAGTGACACCCGAACTGTTCACTTCTATGTGATCAAAAAACCGCTTAGCTTCATGGATGCGAAACGCCACTTTAGAGGGAAATGTGACCCACTCTGGAGGGACCGTGAAGTGTTGTGGTTCGGTCCTTGGATCGTCGCCGTTGAGCATGGCTGGGCATGATGGCCCAGCGAAGGATATGGTCCATGCACTAAAAATGCTAAAGAGAACACCAGAGATCCCAAGCTTGGCTGTTATCTCAGGTAACCAGTAAGGAGCGAAATCAAAGATGATCCAATCTGGAGGAGAAGATTGTAAGAAGTGAAATAAAGAGTCCTGGAGCCTGTCAAAGGCTATCTTCAGGTATGGAATCTTGTCGTGAGGCAAGTCTGCGGTGGCCTCTGCGTTATCTGGGAGATTTTCTACATGGGGCAAAGCGAGGCTCACTAAATTGATTCGTGGTGTTAAATTCGGAGGCAGTGGTGGTAAACGGTGGATGTTTCTTGGGGTAGATATGAAGGAGATTTTGTGACCCCTTTGAGCTAGTTGCTTGGCGAGCTCCAGAAATGGGATCATATGACCAAAAGCAAGCCATGGGAACATGGCTATGTGGAGCTCGTCATGTTCATCCATTGCTTACTCCCTGATCCCTTCTGTGGCTTTAATTTCTTATCCTGTATCACACAACTGACACACACATGTGAAAACTAGTTATAACATGGGTATAAAAAATCATTATAAATTAATGAAAAATGAGCTCCACTGTTTTAATTTTTAATAAAAGCTATAAAATTGATGATCGATATCTATTTTCGTATATCTAGAAACGATTGTGAATTATAACCAATGACGGCCAGCATTAATGATAAGCAGCTGGCAGGCGATGAAATAGGAGGTCTGCATGCACTAACAGACAATAAAATTACATGTATCCATAAAAAGCTGATGTTACAAGGGATGAGACGCAGCAACTTACATTAATCTTGTTTTCTTCTGAATAGAGGGATAAAGCGGCGTCGTCGTTCGTCAACAAGCGTAACTTGCTTACAACGACGATTGATTAGGGCACCACATTGGTCGGTGCAAGGCATTGCAGATGATCATGTGTTTAGGGCGCAGACTATGGATCTAATTTACATTTATACGCAACGATTATGGATCGGTGCACATATATTATACATTTATACCAAGGGTCAAAATTATGCATTTACAAACATTTAAAAAATATTTTTTTTAATATGAGATATTTTTTTCTTTTTTTTTTAATAATGTACAAACTAAACCAACAAGTGATTATATAAATATTCGCATAATTTCAATGCGCTGCTTATGAGTGTGATAGTACAGAAATATTTTCAATTTATTTTTTAAATCAGATGAAGATAATATTTTTCATTTATATTTTGTCAATGCCCGACGGGATCATCATAGCAAGATGCTATTGGCCGCGAGTTATATTTCGAGCCGCCGGTGATGTTTTTTTGTTGTCTGCATATAGTAATATTATAGTTGGTTGGATTGGCGGGCAACGGTTGGCAATGAATAACTTCACAGACGACGGCATGAGTAACATTCACTCCGCTGGGAACGCGCGTGTCTTAAGATGGGGCGTTGACTTTTCAAAAACTTGGCGAGCCGCCGTTTCACCATCTCCTTTTCAATTTTCAAAATTCAGTTGCTTATCCTATAATCAATTTTCAATTAACCAATATATATATAGATATATTTCATTTATAATTTACCTTTTAATTTATTGATTTGAATAAAAGAGTTATAAAAAAATAATGAACATTTACGATCTAAAATAAGAATTTATATACCGAAACAATATCAATTTAAAATAAAAAGGATGAGAGTTTTTTTTATGAACATTATTAATAAATGGACTTGACTGAGAATTTGTTTCAAATTGTTGGGGTCAAATTGATAAAATGAATAAGTTTGGGACTCCATAGATAATGAGTATATAGGTTAGGAACCAAATAGATTAGAGGTTGCTTTCTGTTGAGAGAAATTGAAGTGGCATCTCCTGGAAGCGCGTGATCTCATTGCTGCTCATAAGAGGTCCCTTTCCCTCGCCTCTACTTGACAATATCCTGTCCCGTTAATAAATCAAATACTGCCACGCGTTCTTCTTCCTCTTTACTCGTTAGTTACTTGCGTCAGAAGATTGCCCGTAAATCTACGACTCCCGCACCCGAATGCTTCTCCTTCCCCTCTCTTTCCTTCTCAACGAAAAAGCTGGAGAGAGAGCATTTTCATTGTTTCAATCCTTCACTTTGTTGATAAATTACGTTTCGTTTTATAGAAAACAAATCTTAAATTGAAAATGGGAAATGCCCTGAGGTTCCTCTACGGGCATTGTTGCAAGCCTGCAACAGCTGGGCACTCTGATTCATGGGGACCCGTATCAGCCGCCACAGTTGGTGTTTCAGTTCTTGCACAAGATTTGTTTCAATTTGAAATCACCTCCCAGGTATTCTTTCTTGCTCTGGTTTTAAACTTTTCTCAAGTTTTGGCTGACTCTGGTAATATTTGACTATGCTTATGGTACAATTAGATTCTTGTCCATAGTCAATCTGAGTGGTTCTTGGAACTTTTTGGAGTTTATGTATTTTTTTAAAATTTATATGTTATGGTTGAGCATAATTTAATGATCTTTAGAGTTGAGTGTCTTTTGTTTTTTGTTTTTTGTTTTCTTAAGGTCCCAGAAGGACTTGGTAAGCATGTGGTCTCATCCAAGAAGGCTCAAGCTAATTGGTAATAGCTATAAAACAATCTTTAATTCCCTGTAAAGTTACAAGCATGTAGTGATATATAGTTAATCTGAACTTTGGACTTCAAAAGGTATAGAAAGTTGTCGGAGGCATGGAAAGAAGCAAAACCTCCGCCAAAAACACCCGAAGAAGCTGCCAGGCTTGTTATTCAGACCTTGAAGAGACACCAAAAGGCAGATGTTGAGGTACTAATTGAAAACACCATTTTCAGCATTAGACTACATCGGGCGAGGTTTAATGCAAAATGATCGCTCCTATTTTTCCTTACAGGGTTTGTTGGCTTTCTACGGTCTCCCACATCCCCATGCTCTTGCTCAAGTTACTGCCGGGGCACCAACATCTTTGCCTCAAGGGGTCAAGTTCGAGCTGCAAACTTTACCGGTTAATTATTGCAATAACCCTTGATCAAACTCTTAAATTTATTTACAATCTAGTTTTTTTGAGTTGGTTTGATTTGATAAACCATTTGAATTAATCAACCCAGGTTGATACAAAAGCTGTAGCTGATGGAGATACCATAACAGTTTATGTTAACACGACCGACCACAGGGAGTCATCTTCTGTACCAGGGGAAGTTCAAAAGGCCGCTGCTCAAAGATCAAAAGCTCGTGCGGCGAGGAACTACGGGAAGGCAGATGCACTTCAAAAAAAAATTGTTGCAGCAGGATATCGGTTGGCTATCTGATTTCCCTTTTACAATAAATTTTGTTAAATTAATCCCCGGGGTGACATATTCGTTTCAAATATTTCGTTTTCGTGCAGGGTAATAAGTGTTCAGAACGACGAGATTCTTGCTCGAAAGTATCGCATTCGATTAAGGTGACTTCTGCTCCTTGTAGGATTCGGTCCCTGATTAGGCTCATGTGTTGCAGAGGTTAATGACTTTCGACTGCAAAAAATGTAGGGGCATAGATACACCTGAGAGTGCAATGCCGTACGGGAAAGAAGCGAAAGATGAGCTAGCTAACCTTGTTCAGGGCAAGTGTTTGCGAGTCTTTGTCTACGGACAAGATCGTTATGGCCGCTGTGTAGGAGATATATATTGCAATGGAATGTTCGTACAGGTGTGGTGTTCTCCATTTTTCTTGAATTGATCTTTATATGATTTACTAGCAGCGCACGAATTTTCTAAAACCTGTGTGTAATAATAGGAAGTAATGCTGAAGAAGGGTCTTGCATGGCATTATACTGCATATGATCAACGCCGGGAGCTAGAAACAGTAAGCAGCCATTGTTTTTTGCGAACTCCCGCGTCATAAATTTGTTCGCAGTCTTGATTCTTGTGTGTTTCTGATTTTAGTGGGAAAAGGAGGCTCGGGCAAAGCGTGTAGGGTTGTGGGCTTCATCAAACCCTCAGATGCCATGGGAATGGAGAAAGGAAAAACGTGAAGGCAGATTGCATTGACCTAGTTAACTCGAGCACTGTGACTTTTTGTTTGACTGCATCGACCACGTTAAGCAGGCATAACCCAAACCGGGCTATATTAACCCTTAAGTTGTGCCCTGTATCTGTTCAGTTTTTGTAATTTAGTGTTGGATTGAAAATGCCATTGAAGCCAGTAAACTTGAGGCTAAAAGCAGGGAAAGATTATAATTATTTTAAAAAAATAAAAAAAATATTATTTTAATACATTTTAAGATAAAAAAAAACACCTTTAAAAATAGCTCAACCAAGCATGAAGGATTGATAATCATTGCAAATTGATAAGAGAAGATCAGTGGGACAGTGTATAAAATGCAATATTCCTGTCTTTGTCCACGCCCCAGGGACCATGTACCCAAAACGACAAGAATTTACCAGTTAACAAAAAGTGCAAAACTTTTTTTCCGAATAAGTACATAATCGAAGATTAATGCAAAAACCCAAGCGGGGCCATTAAAGCATCCTCTTCATTTCCACACACTGCTAAACTGCTTGTGGTAAAAGTAAAGAGTAAACGAGAGGTGAAATTCTTTCTACAACTGGTCTGAAAATCAATGCATCATAGCCCAAAATTTCAAATGCAAAAACACCGTTGCAACTGAGAAAGCATACCTAGAGTTGGGTGGTACAGAACCAAAAACTAAATCAAATGACGCAAAAGATTTCATCAGCATCTGGACTTCCAAAGAGGACACGGCCGAATTGGACACTGCAAAAGATGATAAACGTAATTTAGCACAGAAGCTCTTCGCAACTTGCGAAAATCCATGAAATGCAAACTACAATTAATAGTTTTGTATCTTTTCAGTTACCAATTTTCTTCTCTTGGCTGACCATCAACCTGAACAGCCAGCCATTCCTACCCAACAATATTTCATTTGTTTATCCTCCCAGATCTTTCCTCCTTGAAGGAATGCACAGCTAAATCCCTCCCAAACACAATTCATGGCTTACCGATAAAATTCTCATAGAAACTGGAGTTCAATGTACTGCCCAAACTAGCCATTTCAGCTGTTGAGTAGAGGCCTCTCAACAGGCGGTCACTTTAAGTATTACAACGGCACACTCAGCAATTACATTTCTCTCTTGCTAATATTAAATGGTTACTATAGCTTCTCTCAACCTTTCTTCTAGGAAATACCATTGACTGTTTCGAATCACTACAAAGCATTGATATCAAGATGAAAACTCACAATCACCACAAACTAGTGATGGATAGGCAGGCCAATTCAGCATAATGTAAAAAAGATAGACAGAAACTTTATCCAAGAACAATGCCAAGGGCTGTAACGGCATGGTTTGTGATTCAGAAGATACAAAACAATTAGGATGATTGATGATGGGGCAATTCAAAAGAAGTTATGTCAGGTAATCATAGTCATGTTTAGCAAGTCAGTGGTACAAAAACGCCCTAAATTTATAAATAATAGATTGATATGGACCTGAATATGCATTCATATATCTAAGATACATCAAATGTCAACAAAATTTACTTATCCTCATGAATGAGCAAAGACTCAACAGCGTCGGAAATTCGAAATTCTTCACTTTTCATGGATCTACCCAGCATCATCTCTATTTAATCTTTATTTGCCAGTAGAAAATAAAATCAGATATGAAACAATGGCGTAAAGGAGTAAAATGGGTCAAAATGAATACTGGAAAGCTGTTTCACAGTTCAGCTTAAGATTAAGAACTCGGGAAAATAAAGCAAACATTATAGAGATAGATCATAGGAGTCAGGGGAACTCTAAGATTCAGTTGACATCTTAAAGTATTTATACAAAGAAAAGTTTTTTTAATATAGTATCCAATGTGTGGAGGGAGGATTAGGAAAGGCAATAGAGTAGAAGCTGTTTCGTCTTGCTTCCTGGCACTGGTTTTAAAGGCATATACCAGTCCAGTAGACATCCTAATTCCTCAAGGCAACTTCATAGCAGTTGATATTCACCTAAAACCACTTAAAATCATGGAGTGCAATGTTGTCAACAACAAATTATGTCACTAGTCTTTAGCACTATGGTGTTACTTCCAGAACCTTTCTCCTAATTTATGGTTTTCAAGCAACAAGAGAATAAACACAGTGCTTCTCACGCTTTCACAGGAATGAACAAAACAGCTGCATAACAAGAGCTTCCGTTGAAGCTGAACATGACCCATCATTATTTAGCATGCCATAAAATCTAGAACTTGTTATTATGCATCCAGTAATGATTAATTTTCTGTACCAAGGATGAGTTTTCTACCACTGCATGGAGGGAAAAGGGAAAAAGAATCAATCAAAAACAAGAACTTAGTAAATCAGCAGCAGCAAGGGTAGAAATTCACCAGGTGTTCTCATTTGTGATTTTGCCAGGACTAAAAATGTTTGATCTTATTCCCTGTCATCCTCTGAATCTGAGTCACTTGCATTATAACCTAAAGAAGTGCAAATAAAAGTCAGGTAAGACAATCGGAGCCATTCTCTAGAGTACCATTGAGAAGAGAGAGCATGTACCTGGCCGTTTATTGCTCACTTTCCACACTGAAGCTCGACGTTTTGAAGCTCTACTAATCCAAGCACTTCCCTTAAACACAAGTTTATATAGACCATTTAGAATGGCAAAATCACAAGTGGGGAAATACAAAACTGATGACTGGGCAGATAAATTAACAAATGGAAGGCTCAGAATCGCATGTAGGAATGTAGGATTAGCAATGAAATGAAAAGCCTTTATCCTATACATACTATGAGACTGTCACGCTGAAATATGTCACTGAACACACTCTTTCGTGTTGAAAAGAATGAAAACTTTGGATTGTGTAACAATTTGAAACAAATGATTCTATGAAGATGTTTTCCAACCCTAAACTCAAAAAACAAACCACGAAGGAGATTGATCTAGATTGAGAAAATCAAGCATAATTCACAGTTCTAATTGCCAATTTAAAACCCAAATTTCAGATATCCATTAGGCTTTCAGTGACCTCCCAAACATCAAAATGTATTTACCATCCCCCAATCCGGCTGCTAACTGCAAAGAGAAGAATCTATAAACAACAGCAATAGGGACTATAAAATATCAAAGCACTAACTTCTGTTCATATTCCTAATTTCCTCAGCAAACAAACAAACATAGAGCCTCGGAATACTATGTAATCTGCACAGCCCAATTGTTATATACACAAACAAACAAACGTGAAATGGCAAAAGAAATACCAGCAACCTAATCCGAATTGTGTTTTCCCTTATTTAAAACCAAAGGCAACATAACACTCAAAACCCAATATTTTCTCATTTACAACTCACAAAAACCTTGAAATGGCAAATCAATGGCTGTATCCTACAACCCTAGAACACAATACAACGCTAGTAACAATAAAATTAAAGAAACAAAGAAAACCCAGAGACGAAAACAGCATTAAGAACCATACAAAAAAATAGTCAACGAAAAAAAACAGATTAAACCTTTTCAACATCTTTAGGGACGCCATAGCCATTAAAATACATCTGACCCACAAGAACTTGCATTGAAATGTCACCAGTCTTTGCTTCCTTTAGTGTGTCTTGAAACCATCTTTTAGCACAATCCGAGACAACCTGACCTAAAGGCACTCGTTTTTGGCCATCCAAAATAAGAGCACTGACTTCCATCCTTTTCACCTTCAATCGCTCCGAGTCAACCCGGACCTCACTCGGCCGCGATGGAACAGCGGGTACGGTGCTTCTTTTGTGTCTTGGTTTGTGTGAAGAGACAATTTTGGATAGTTCTAGGAGTTTGCCTGTGGAAGGAAGTGACTTTCCCATACAAGAGAAAAGGACTGAGCAATTTTTTTCTCTTTATTTTTCTCTGGGGGGGGGGGGGGGGGGTTCCTTCTAATTTTTGGGGTCTTTACTTTATTTTTATTTTTATTATGAATAATGAAGATGATTTCATAGACCTTTCTTCTTTATTTATTAATAATTACAGAAGGATTCAGATTTGTGGGCTGTGAAGCGGCAAACGCATGAGGAGACCTTTGTCCCGTGAGCTTCTGTTTTTCTCTTATTACGGCCTAATCCCCATTCGCCCTAATCAACCTGCGATCTCATTGAAATGGGGCTAATCCTATTTACCAATCCCTACCTCCGAAATCAAACTTGACAGACGAAATTAACATGAGAGTGTAGTGAGGGGGGGGAATGGATATTTTATTTTGGATTAACTTTTCAATTTAGTCCTCAAATGCCTGGAAATTTGAGGGAGAAGAAGCGTGGGGATGTAATGAAATCTGGGAAACTTTGTTGCGTATAGCAAACACAAATGAAATTTGAAGGAGGTGTTCAAGGTTTGTCAATCCTCCCAGCCCCCAAAATCTAAATCCATAGGATTTATAAGATAGGGTACTAGGGAGAAGAAGAAATGTGGTTTATAGTTTTTAACTTTTCAACCACTTCAGTTCCATGGGATAAGCTTAATGGTTGAAAAAGTTATTGAATTCTTTAATTTATTAAGTTAAAAAAACACATTATATAAATGCGGAGAAGAACTTTTAATATCATTTAAAGATTTTGAATTGTTTAGTTTTATAGATATACATACTAAATTTCGAGTTTAAATTAAAATATATATTTTCTATAAAAATCTGAAATAATCAAAATTTTATTTATTTATCTAAATTCATAAATTATATTTTCTAGAATTCCAAATTTCCTCATGTAAAAAAAAAGTAATTGACTTGTGCAAGAAAAGAAGAAGGTGCCCTCTAGTTTTTTCGATTATCAATTCATCGTGACTAATACCTGGTAAGATTAAAGATGAGAAAAATCAACTCACGATGCAAACTAGAAGTTTTTCCCATGATGATTTGGCCATCAGGATTCAGGCCACGTCCTACGAAGCCGTAACAATTTCTGACCAACTGCTAAAATGAAGAAGCGCCTATTAATGGCGCAGACCGCTCTCCAACGTTCATTTCGAAACTCCTGGCAGCAATAATTCTCATTTGAAATTAGGAAGATCCATTTACAGGCAAAAAGGAAAATATATCTACCTGTACACGTCCTATTATAGATTGTTTACTCAAAATCTTCAGTGGTTAAAGATATGATGAACATGATGCTGACAAGTATAAATAGGAAACAAACCAAGCTACACCGACGGTTTTTTGGAAAAATTAAACGGTAAAAATTGGCGACAAATCTGACTGTCTTCTTCTAGCTAGCTGGTTTCCTTCAGGTTTTGAGGCAATTCAATGACGGTTTATGAGGTCCCTCCTGTTAGTGTGGTTGGGGAAAGCTATTGCGCCCCTTACCCCCTGGAGTTGATTGTCAGGAAGAAGATTAAAAAACTATCCAATGCCCAGTTTGAAGTGTTTGATCTCAGTGGGAACCTTCTCCTCCAGATAGATGGTGGTGTCTGGAACTTCCAGTTGAAAAGAGTTTTGCGTGATCCTGCTGGTTTTCCTATCCTCACGATGCGCGGAAAGGTAATCGATAATCCGCGCGTGATATTTCTTGATGTTTTGAGGAACACGAGAAGTGATTGATTCTTACAATGTTTATATCTATGCGTTTTTATTGAAGAACCTGACCAGCTGTGAATGGTTTGTCTTTCCTTTTCTGGCTCTTTTCAAGGTGCTTACATTATGGCATAAATGGAAGGCTCATGCAGGTGAGAGCACGGATGACAGCAATGTCCTTTTCACTGTAAAACAATCCCATCCTCTCCAAATCAAAAAAGCGATCAACGTGTTTTTGACCAACAGCTCCAAGAAAAAAGAGCCTGACTTTCACGTAACTGGAGCTTATACTTCTCTGTCATTCAAAGTTTATGAAGGCCGTAGACTCATTGCAGAGGTACCAGTGGATAACCTCCACGCTTTCATGGCTAATTTCTATAATAATTTACCCTGCGGGTTTGAAAATGGGAACAGCATCTGTTTTGCCGATGTTCGGTGTTGCTGAACATCATTTTTCCGTCGAGAAAAGGGTGTGCATGGATGGTTTTAGATGATAGAATGATTTGTTAATGGAACGATATTTTACAGGTCAAACATAACTTCACGCTTGAAAGTTTCTGCAAGGGAAAGGAAAAATACAGGGTTAAAGTTTATCCAGAGGTTGATTATGCTTTCATTGTGGCGTTGCTCGTAATTCTTGACGAGAATGACACCCCTTGAGCAGGCGGCCGTCCGATTCCATGAACCACTGCTTCCATGGCCGCTGCTTAATTACGAGCTTTCGTTATTCTCTTCATCAGAATTGGTTCCGTTTTAATCTGGTCCTCAAGCGAAGCTGGTCCCAGTAGTTTGCGCCTTCTTTCTCGTCTTCCTCAAATTTCAAGACTCTTTTCCAGGATCGATCTCCTTAATTACCTTCATTCCATTGTGTATTTGTCCCTGTGATAATCATTTTTTCTAGTTTTTGTGATTATAATTTGAATAGAAGCTTTTATGAAATTTATGGCAAATTATATTGATTAACCAGATATTTTTAAAATTATAATTTTAATTACACTATACCATACTATATTGTCAAACAAACTCTAAATACCTCAATAATAGTTAGAATGTATGAAGATACAAGCACAATAAATCCTTGCCAATTATTAAAACCCACGACTTACTATTAGCAGCTATGTGGGCAACTGCCAAAATTTGTAGACGACTGACAAATTATTTTTTAATATAAACAGATGGATAGAGAGCCAGTTCAGATTTGTTTATGCTGATACAAATTCAAATTGATGCCGTCCTCCCATCAACTTAAATATATTTTTTTGATACTAGTACATCAAAATAATCTATAAATTTTTAAAAAATATATATATATAAAACATAATATCAAATAAACACTCAATGATGCAATAGTTAGTAAGGGTGTATTTTGCAATATTTTACAATGGAGACGTTTACTTTTCAATAATTATGTGCTCTTAAAACTATAACAATCAAATAAAATCTTAAGAAATGTTAAATGTGACTTTTAAGCTTTAATAAGATATTATTTTAAGAACAAGGTGATATGTATGACATGAATATAAAAAGAGGATGTGACATCACAAGTCTTTTTTTTTTATTGACTGAATCCTTATTCTATTCATTTTGTTTTATTTTCATCCTTTGCTATAACATCATTGATTTAATTATGAGAATAAGAACACTTGATAAAGAGACTCAGTCAAATATAAAAAACATATATAAATTCAATCAAAATAATTTGAAAAGTAAAAAAACAAATAACCAGTAAAAAAAACTTTAATTTCAAAGCATATAAATTATTTTTAAAAAACCAAACGAAATTTAAAATTATTCTTCAATCTGATGCATTAAACTAAAACTAAAGATACCATCATCAAGATGCTGAAAAATATATTTTACTCGTGTTCAAAGATTTCAAGCCAAACACCTTTCCCCCCATCAATTTCCTCTACAAACATCTCTTTAATTTCTATGAAGTTGGTCATTTAAAATTAAATACTCATGGGTCATTATTATATATCACCTTTTCCATCAGGTGATTTCTTGTTTGGGAATGTGTTTATAAAGTATTTATAAAAAAAAATATTATTTTAAATTAAATATTTTATTTATAATTTTAGATCATATTAATATTAAAAATAATTTTAAAAAAATATTATTTTAATTTATTTCTAAATAAAAATTATTTTAAAAACCAATATCAATCACAGTCCACGCAATTATATCTAGCTCATGCCCGGTCCAATCAACTACACCCGGTCCATCCAAGGGGTCCTGGCGTGAGTGGTGAGGGCGCTCTCGTCCCTTAAGAGAGGTCAGGGGTTCAATCCCTACTCTTGTATGGAGCTGGCCATTTGGGGAGCACTTTCACTCCTTCGGGGCCCACCCGGTGCGAACGTGGATTAGTCTGGACCAGTGTCTAGGACACCGCGTGGTTTATACCAAAAAAAAAAACTACACCCGGTCCAATCAACTACACAATCTATCACGATAAGCATGCCACCGTATTCACAGATAGTAATTATTGTTGCCCAATCGGATGGTCCAATTATGTTGCGTGTGAAATTGAAGCAATAACTAGATTTTCTCCGCTACTTGTGCACAGGACACGTGGAATAAAAAAAAGAAAACTATAGATTTGGCAATTAAACATGAGTTAATTAAAAAGGTTTTATATCCAGGGAAAAAGAACAGAAAAGGAGAGGTGCGGAAAATGACAGGAGCGTGGTGGGAAAATACATGGAAGGAAAACAACAAAAAAATTGATATCAAAATAATAATTACATCACGCGCAACATCTTCTCCCACCATTGAAATCGCCAAGTGTCGATATCTGGTTTGTAAATCTATTGTGGTCTCCAACCAATTACATCGTACGGTAGCTTTCGATGTGAATTTGATGAGACATGGTGAGAGAAACTTTGAAGGAGAATAATTAAGCTCCAATTTTCGAAATGCGCTTCAAATTATCAACAACACCTAGCCTCCCGACAGGACAAATTCCTAGGTTTGTTTTCGGAACAAAAGTGGATGGATTCTAGCATCAAGCCCTAAATCAAAAGGGCACCACCACCGTGGTTTGTGTTTTCTTTTTCGAAAAATAGAGAAAAGGGTATTTTGTAGGCATCGACTTTTGTTCGGTTCGGGTAGCTATCAACTGATTCTAATCATGTTGGTCTTCTTATCGTGATATTGAATCGAATTGGAGAGAAATAAAGCGTTATTCACACCGATTGATCATGTATTCACTATCAAAATTAATAATTTTTACCAGTTAAACTTTATGTTGGTATCATAATATAATTTTTGCCGGCAATTATTTTACCTACAAACACCCGAACCGCAATTGTCCAAAGATAAAGCACTAATCGGTAATTTTATTTCTATCGATGATTCCATTAGCACTCGGCCCCATCGACAAAAAACACCTATGGTAAATATATTAATAAAAACATTAATCGTAATTCTATCGATATATTCTGTTAGTGGAGCCGTCAAAATATATCATTGGTGGTTTCATTGTTAATATTCCATTAGCGATTTTATCGGTAGAGCCGTCAATAATAATGATATTTTGAGTAATTTTTGTTCGGCTCTCTAGAAAATATTGACAAAATATTGTGTTGCCGTTACCAATGAAATATTTTTGTGTCGTTTTATGTTATATATTTTTAAATTTTACTATAATTCTCTCAATGTTAACTACCACCATCATTTACCGACAAAACAATTAAGTCAGTAAAGATTTAAGTAAAATACCGACAGCAACACTCATAGTAAATATCAACAAAAATAATGACGATAATATTTCAAGGTCAGAATGAATTAGCCGGGGGGGTTTCCAGTAAAGATAAGAGATCATGGCATATTCGGAGTCGCATGTGAGCAGGGAGCCAGAGAAGCCCTGTCACAAAAAAGTATGTGGAATGATATTCGACGTAGAGAATCAAACATTAAATTATTCATCGAACACTACTCATGCTGGCCAACATTCCAGTTTGATCAAAATTGTATCTAAAAGTAATCCGCCTGACATCCTTAAGTCAGCAATTTTTAAGACAAGGAGCAATTAATCCCAAACTTAGACCAGAACTATCAGTGTTAGTGTTTTTCTCTCTCTGCAATATCCACTGATCTCGACCGGCCTTTTATAGGAAATCTAATCCCCGCGAGCTTGAATTTTGATGGACAAGATATGTGGAGATGACCTTCCAAACCAGCATACACCTTTTAAATTAAAATTGAGAAGGCGCAAGTGGGGTCTTGGTCTAGTGGTTGAAGGGACTTGTTTCTTTTCTCTGCACCAGGGTTCAAGTCCCACCATGTACGCCTGTCACCCCTGCAGTGCCTTACCTGCTCACTGGGTTTGCAAAATGTCCAATCAGTCTGGGGATTAGTTGTGACGCGCGAAGCTGACCCGGACACTCTGGTTATAAAAAAAAAATATATGAGAAGGGTACCCTTATTGAAGTCACTGAGACACTATTCCTTGAATGAAATTGAATTTAATCAAAGCGTTAGGATAATTAAACCAAATTCTTCTAAATTGATTAGTTAAATAGATTGAAACAGATTATCTGTCCTCGTCTGCCAACAGACAAACAAGTGTTTTGGCTCGTGTATAAGATCAGATACGTGTTGGGTTTGAGTATTGGACTTCAGAAACATTATGCGTTCTATCCACGATCATGTCGTCCCAACTTGTGGTTAATTATTAAGATAAAGGAGAGAAAAATTCAAGCTCTGGACTGCTTAAACTGCGCTTCAAGTGATTATCATGTCCACATTCACGAGCCTTGATAAACAATGTGACAAAAATAAATACTTTTATATGGATTGCGTATTGTTGACTATTTTTTTTTATATCGAATTAATATCGTGCGTGTTTCGTATTGACCAGGGAGTTGCTAAATAGTTATCAAGGGTTGCAAGATTGGGAATGATCGACCATTTAGTTTGAAGATTTCCATGACAGTCAACATACAGTTGCTGTCTTACGAGGTACTTATGTTAATTACATGTAAATAAGATTGCTTAATTTAGTGGGATTAATTTAAGTGATTATTTGGGAAGCAGCTGGAAAAGTGTTTTCTTTTAGGCTGTGTTTGTTTCCCGGAATTCATTTTCCGGAAAATCACTTTCCAAACTTTCATGTGTTTGTTTGACTTCCGGAAAGTTGGTCAACGGAAAACACTTTCCAGTCAAAGAAAAATTTGGTTTGGTTTTCAGGAAAGTGTTTTCCGGAAAATTTGGACTGAAAACATTTTCCGGAAGTTGTGAAGAATTTAGAAATGTCATTATTTGCTGATTATATCAAATTTGATCCTCAAACTTTTGACTGCTATATATAATTTGTTTTGAATATTTATTTTTCAATTCTATCTCTTAAAATTTAATTTTTATATTAATTTTGGTCCTTATTTTTATAATTGCTATTTGCTTTTTTCTTATCATTTTTTTATTTAAATTTTTTATTTATCAAATTTGGTCCTCATTTTTTTTTATTGTTACTTATTTTATTTGAAATAATTTATGAAATGTTAATTATTATTATTTTAATTTATTCACCTTTCATTTTTTTTTTAAATTTTTAGATTTGATCTCTATTATTTTGATTATTATTTATTTTATTTGAGATAATTTATGAAATTATATTTTTTTCAATTTCATTCTCATTCAACTTTTTAATTTGTAAGATTTGTTCCTCATTATTTTAATAAACTTGAAAAAAATAATAATTTATTAATAAATTATTTTCCAGTTCATTTTCCATAACACAAAAAAACACTGGAAAGTGTTTTCCAGTTCATTTTCTATAACACTGCCAAACATCGGAATTCACTTTCCCCGGAATTCACTTTCCAAAAGGAAACTATTTTCCAGCAAACAAACAGGACCTTAAATAATTTTTTTGTTTTAAATTATATTTTAAATTATTTTCATGTACTGATATTAAAAATAATTTTTTTTTAAATAATATTATTTTAATTTATTTTTAAATAAAAAATACATAAAAAAACCATAATGACACTACCAAACAAAACACAACACAACTATGGAGTGAAGCAAAAGCAGCCTTTAATTATTACAGCTACAGCTAAAAAATGAAGAAAAAAGAGAGCCTATGGAGCCTCACCGTGGGAAAGAAAGCTAAAAGCACCTTTTGACATTGAACATTACTGCGTTAAAAATTTTAGTTTTAAAATCGTAATATTAAAAATGATTTAAAATAATAAAAAATACTATTTTTAATATATCCTATATAAAAAACATTTTAAAAATAATCCCCATCATATTATCAAATAATTACCACACTTCTCGCCATGTTCACTAATTTCAAGTGATTTAAAAAGAAAAGAAATCTGATAATGTAGTCCACGCATTTTGCCTCAAAACACTTGATATGGGTGTGCACGTTAACGATACAATGGGCCTACTCTCTCCGTGTAGTTTGAAAGTATTAGCTGTTAACAGACCAAGTCTGGCCCGTCTAATTTAATAATCATAAAATGACAAGAAATCTGCTGTTTCCATTCCATTTCACACAAGTACACACACGTGCGTGTTTGTCTATATATATCTACATGTATTTCACTGAATATACTTTGTTGGTATAGAAGATATACTCTTAAAAATGTCCATGAAGAAATTTAATCTCACTTGACACGCATTTTATGCATTATCGGTATGTAGTGTGAGTCCCCGAGGGTGGGGTGTAGCGGCACAGCCTGGGGTTCAGTCATCCAAAGTGATGTCGATGCCCTGCACCATCAACTGCTCTCGTAAGAGCCTGGGACAGCCAGGGGATTTACGCATGCCCTGGGCCCACAAAGTGCACTTTCCAGGCCACATGTTCCTCCTGTTTCAAAAAAAAAAAAAAGGTATGTAGTTTGATGATTTCCCTTCATTACGGCATCTGACGGGCTGTTTGGACTTTGGAGACCCGCTGCCCCTTCAAATGATGCTGACCACGTCTTAAACTCAACATACACCGTCCAGAAACAAACACGCCACAAGGCTACAGGGTCCAGACTCAGTGACTCACCCCAACTTCATCAAAAAGCTATGCATCCACCAAATTAAGATAGAACAGGAAAAAAAGATTATAATAAGAAAATCACAGTTTATTGCACAATCAAAATACCAAATTACAGGGACATGGAGTGCTGACCAAATAGGTCTCCCCATCTAGGCCGTCTTCTGCTACTTTCACTTTTCACACACACACTACTTCAAGAGTCAGAACCGAACCAAACAAGACCTAAGCGACTCACATCTCTCTTGACACGTAAAACACACACGTGTGCACCCTATTATTCCAAGCTACATGTATATTGCAACACTCCCGGATGCACCAGATCAAAGTCCACTCAAATGGCCAGAACCAAGCCCGGCACGGACTTACCGACCAGCTTGGAGAGGCTGCTCTCCCAGACGGAAGGGCAATGCAACAGAGATATCTCGGGCGTTGATGACGACTTTGACTTTGACTTAAAATCAGACGGCTGTGATTGATTTCCAAGACGAGTAACGGTGAGAGAGGTATTGAAGTACTCTCTGACCTGGGTAATTATCCCATCCGTAACAGTCCAGGCGTGCACCCAGGAAATGGAGCTTGTATCCCACCCTTCAACAATCACGAGGTTTCCAAAAGAGGTGATGGAAATAGGAGAGAATCGAAACGGCACGTCGTTGTCTTTTTGTTCACCAGTAAGAAGGCGCATCATAAACTGGTGAGACGGCGGGCCATGGAACCACCACTCAAGGTCGTGGGCTAGGATCTTGTGTACCGTGCTCACGTCACGTGACTTTAAGGCTTCATAGAAAGCAAGAACCACGTCTTGGTTCTTTTTTGTTGATGCTGGTAGCTTCGGTGCAGTGATTTCTGCCAGAACTACTTGTGAGTTAGCCAGTTCTTGGGAAAGCGCTGAATTGACGGGGGTAGCTTCGTTTAGCAGAAACAGCAACCAGAGAGGATGGAGAAGCTGTTGAGGTTGTCAGGGAGGAGATGGGGATTTATATAGAGACGGACACGGATTAGGTTCTGACTGTGCTTTTTATGTTTGGTTGGTTTGCAAGGGTATTTATGTCCTTTTAATTCTGCGCAGCGTTTTATTCACGATAAAATAACTACTTTTTACAATCAAAAAGCAAAGGACTGAACGCGCACTAAATTAGTAGTTTTATAACTTTTATACTTAATCGAATAGTTTAATTATGCCTATAGACCCTATACCCCCAGATAAAAACGAGGGTGTTTGTATTTTTGTATACAGTTTTTTTTGTCTAAGCTTAAAGGATCTTTTTGTTTTTTTACCTTTATTTTTTTATTTAACCTTTAATCCTTCTGTATTTATGAATATCACATTTGATCTATATTGTTCTACTATTATCAATATAATGTCAAGTTCGTGGCTGTTTCTATTAGTATTGATAACAGGGAATAGGTTATTTGTCTTACTGCCACGTAGACATGGGCGTAATGTTTATTGAAAAATATATGTGTTTTATTGACTAGTCAAAACTGTCAATTTAATAGACGAATAAAAGATAGAGCGCGTGTATTGTAGTTTTTCAAGGCTTCAAAATTAATACTGAAAGAAATGATATCATAGAAACCGAAGTGTAATATTCCTGATTTTGCAGGGGTTAAAATATATTCTTGCTACAGTGTATTATCAAGTGACGTGGCGTGAAATGACTGGAGAATCGTGCCTCGTTTGTTTTCCCACTGCCAGGTAAGCGGCGAAGACAAATTTAGTCAGGCCAACTTTTTTGACCTTTGAACTTGAATTCGTTGCCTAGCGTTAAAGGGATTGCATTCCTGCGTCTAGAAGACAAATTGTCGCCAATTTTGAAATATTAATTGGACAATAGAAAAAACTTAAACTCGGAATTATTATAAATTTTGAAATTTAATTTCTCTTGTAATGTTAAAATTCTCATGTTATATCAGCTTTTACGATAATTCTTTACTTGACTGTTGACTACATATTTCTATTTATGAAAAAAAACTACTTTATTAATGCAATATTCTCGCATGGCATGCTAAACAGGATAAATTATATAGTAGTGAGTTTTGAATTATTTAAAGATAAGGTGTTGAATTTAGTGATTTAATGAAAGCACTGACAGGGTTTTAGAAAGAAAAAAATTGCAAAGAAAAAAATTGCAACTAATATAGCGACAGTACGAAGATGTCAATAAAATAGATTGTCTTTAAGAAACGTGTTGTAATGTCAAAAATTTTAATCTATATAATAGATCTCAAGTTCGAGTAAAGACGTATATCTTTTGTAAAAATCTGAAATAGTCAATGTTTTACTCATTCATTTAGATTCACAAAATATATTTTTCAGAAAATGAAGTTTTCTAATATAAAAAATAAAATTATTCCCTATAAATCTACAAGAGTGTAGAATTACAAGCATTAACGATGTGATCTCACTGATTTTTCTCATGGAAAACTTTTGCTAGATATTGAAATGAAGCAAATTACTCTTTTTTTTTCCTTATAGAAAATGGCAAACATTAGCATAAGAAGATATGCAGTCAATATATAGACTAAATAGCCAGTTGTATTCCATCTATAGGTTAAAATTACCAGTAAATGGTCTTTGCTTTTTTAAGTTTCTTTGAAGGTTTCAAATTTTAGACAATCTTGTGAATAATAATAATTTATATATATATATATATATATATATCATTTTTATATATATTTGAAATCTGATTGAAAAGAGAAACAATCTTGATGAAACCGAATTTAAAAACATGCCCTTGCAGACAAAAAAAGAAAAAGAATCCCAACTTCACCGGCCGTATTGGATGGATCCAAACAGAAACAAAAATTAATACACTAGCTTGAAAACAACGTCTTTAATTTTATCTTTGAATTTTGATTCCCTGAGATGTTTAAATTAATGGGTCCACAGTGGCCCCACGAAGGGATTGTGGCATTGTGCAACTTGCTGCCCACTAATTACGTTCAACTTTGGATATTACAATGGGAGGCCGCGACTTTTTGACCAACCGATTGCCTGTCCCTGTTTTTCAAAAAACAAATTTGAAAAAGTTTGATATTTTTTTATTTTTTTTTGTATTTTAAAATTATTTTAATATGCTAATTACAAAAATAATTTTTTAAAATTAAAAAATATCATTTTAATATGTATCTAAACAAAAATTATTTTAATATATATCTAAACAAAAATCATTTTAAAAAGATTTTCAAACAGTGCCAAGATGCAAGTAGTCGTCAGAAATTGATTTAACAAGGACGGTCACGATTACTTTCATTTGATTGATTAATGGAATTCTGAATCATATGGCAAAATCCTAAAAAAAAGAAAGAAAAAGAAAAGATGAAATCCTACGGAAATTGTATTTTTTTTTTTTAGAATTACCATTACTATTTAAGCATACTCGCATACGGGACCATAAACAATTATTATCGGTAAGAATTTGAGATTAAAAAATTTATTTTCTTGTAGTTTTGAATTCGAATTATGTGGTTGCTAATATAATAATCATTGAAAACTTACGTAATTATTAATTTTAAGAATCATGATGTGTGCATAAATTGATATGGAAACTCATATTAATAATAACAAAAAAGACCATAAACTTTGGATTGATATCTATTTTTAATCATATTTCATGATTTTATCTTATCAACTGCTCTGCCATAACTGCTGTGTATATATAGAGCTTTGCACTTACATATGAAACTTTGAATTGCCCATCACTGAAAATACACTTCCACTAATACAAAAAAGAAGCAAGCCTTGCGGTACGCCTGTCACTTCCGCGTTGTCTTATATGTTCACTGGGCTTGCAGGATGTTCAGTGAACCCGGGAATTTAGTTGTGGTGCGTGCAAGCTGGCCCGGATACCCTGGTTATAAAAAAGAAATTGAAAGGAAAAATCCCGTGGTGTCTCTCATGCTAATTGGGCTTGCAGGATGTTCAGTGAATCGATGATTTAGTTGTGGTGCGTGCAAGCTGTCCCGGACACCCAGGTTAAAAAAAGAAATTGAAAGGAAAAAAGCATTGGAGAAGACGTCCATCCATCGCTATTCACTGGCATTTTCAGCTGCAAATGACCTCTTTGTCCCGTAAAGAAGCCTGGGCCCGTTGCTAGTAAAGTCTCTTGCAACAGAGGTTCAAGATGGTTAGACTGGAGATAGCATGATCAACGGTAACTAGCAACACTAACGGTCTTAGGATTGAGATCGGAAGGCTAGATTGTAACTAAGAGTCTTAAACCACTTTCAAAGATCACTGGACTGGAACAGTGAATGTCCAAGTGGGAGCTCGTGTTCGAACAGCTCCTGCAAGCTACGGCGAACGCCTGTTCCGACGAGGAGAACGAGCCATTTGGCATGGATGAGTTTGTGTCTCTTTTTTTATTGGATTTAGGGCCTGTTTGGGAGGGCAGCTGCAGTTGTTTTTGAAAGTGTTTTTCGTTTAGAAATACATCAAAATGATATTTTTTTATTTTTTAAAAATCATTTTTGACATCAACACATCAAAATGATCTAAAAATACCAAAAAATTTTCATTTAAAATTAAAAAAAATTGAATTTTGACCAAACGCCGGTTTGACCGCAGTGCAAAAAGGTACTTAATGGAAACACAATCATTTTTTATATTTTGATATTATCCTCGAATATATTTATTCGAGGGTATTCTTGGAAGTTTAAGACTGATCAGTCATGTTTGACTGTTTGTGTCGATGATTTTTAAAATTTTTTTTTATATTTTTTTAAAATATTTCAGATAAAAATAATATAAAAACATTAAAAAAATGTTTAGAATAAAAAAAAAATATCTTTTTTTCCTTAAGAAACACTGACAAGTGATTGCCAAACACCACCTTCAGAAATGAGAAAATTTGCTCGCCTCATTTTCACCTAGCTATTTATTACCTATAGGCTAACCGCTACCCTCCCACTATCACTACCTCACATTTAGTGCTCTTCCAGTGGCCATTTATTTCTCAACGGCTTAATAGTAATTTCAGTACATTAATGTTTATTTTTTTACTAATTAAATATTTTCATTAAGTTTCGACATTACTGCTAGACTGACACGTAGCATGATGACATGTTCGTCCAGCATGCATAGTCCTTTAATTTATTTCTAATTAAATATATGTACTTTTATTTTTTTCTATTTGATTGTTTATGCAATCATCAAGAACCTTGTTTTTTATATATAAAGAATTAATTTACTTGATATTTGATAATATAAAATAATTTTAATTTTTATAAAACTAAGAAATAATATAAGCATTCTAGTAAAAAGAAAGTATCAACAATTATAATTATAATTCCCTTTCCGATGACATTTTTTCTTGTCAATTTTACACACTTTTAAATAGATTTTTCTTGATGTTCACTTTGTATATTTATACAAGTCATATTTGAACAATACAAAAAATTTAAACAACAAAACCATATATATCAAATTTATTTTAATTAAAAAAAAACTAGACTCATTCAATTTCCTCCACTTTAACTAGAATTAAATATATCAATATTTCAATTATTTTTTAAATAAAATATCAATATTCATCTAAACATTTGCAAGTTGAGGGATTTTAGAGATTGCTGATACATGATTTATAATTGATTGTTTGACACTGTGTTTTAAAAATATTTTTTTAAAAAATATTTTTTAATTTTTTATTGTAAATTAATTTTTTTTAGTCTATTGATCATTCTCGTGTTGATATTAATTTTTTTTTTAAATAAAACAATAATTTTAATATATTTATAAACAAAAAGTATTTTAAAAAATAAAATTAACAACTCACTCACTAAATTAAGCGAGCAAAAACATGCACGCATTTCGATTCATCTACGTGCAGTTCTGGCATGACAGAAGCTAATTTCCCACTACCACCCTGTTTGCCAGAGACAACAAAGCATCAATGCCCTTTGGGATACACGCGCGTGGAGCCTTGAAGCTTCATCTTCCGGTTGTCTTCCCTGCAGTGGCCTTCGGCCATTCTCCTCGAATACCATCGCCGGAAAAGCTAATTTGTCCTTGTATACAGCAGGCGTTCTGCCGATACAATCCTTACCGGATTTTGTTGTCAATTTGTGATCAATCAAACTACTACTCTACTACACCATCCTCCCTGCGTGATACAACACGCGTATACGATACACAGGCAACACAACAGAAATCAAAAGCAAATAAAATGAAATGGTGAAAATATGAAAAAGCGTGGAGCAAGAACAAGTGCATGCTGTGGTAGTTTTTTTCATTACTGCCTGCCTATGCATTCATGGGGTGAATCAAACAAAAATAGTTTAATATATCCTGTTAAACGGTGGGGTTCTTGATTCAAATAACTCCTTTCCTTTTCCAATCATCCTTCCGAAATTAATTCAGGTGACCACTTCATCTCGGAACTTAAAAAGTTTTGCCACAAAATCATTCTCTATATGTATCTACGTTTCTCCATGTCGCACGCCTTCTCCTCGGAGAGTGGGCATTACATGGAGTCCACTTCCTGTCGGGAAAGAGATATGAAAACACAATCACCCACTTCCCACTAAATTCGGCATCCCCTTACCCCTTCCAGCATGAATTTCATTTGACCACCATGACACCATCTTTCTTTCTTTATAATTCCTATGTCAACGGGAAAGCTCTGGCGCCAAACTTTCCCTGTCCTTTCCACGTAATGTCATGGCACTACCGATAATGGCACCAGGGGGCACCGCATATTATTTTATCATGGCAACTGAAAAACTGGTGGTGAATTGGTCTGAACTACGTAGAATGGAGAGAGATCAATCTAGTAGCTACACAAGGTCCTGAGGAATAGAGATCGATCCACTATTTGTCTGAATTTTCTGGGAATGAGCAGGAAAAAACATATCGCACAGACAATCTTAAATTTGCAACGTTAATACACAGACAGAATCATGTGACAGGATTATGCAGTCTGAGTCAGGTTCTATGAGCGTGCACGCACCGCAACTCATCGAAAAAGTTGGTCTGACAGGTGCAAAGCCATGGTAATCACACAGAGAATGCAAGTGATCAACATCAATAATAAAGCGAACATGGAACTCTTGGCCATGGTGGTATTACAGGTTCATAATGCTGCTTAGCATGCCCCATTATAGGCAGATAAATTGACAGCTTGAAATGCTGGCCACAATTGTGAGAAACAGATCTATCAATACCTAATCAAACAGCAGAGCAGACCCAACTGGTCGAACCTGCTATGCTAACAATAGAAGCCACCACCACCGGTAATTTAATGACCGCCGTGACAAAGTAACCACTCTCTCTCACGAGGAAAGAAATAGCTAAAATGAAATATCTTCTAATAATTAATACTTTCTCTCTCCCTCTGAAAAGATTATCATAATTTACTTTTCACAGACATTAACAATATAAATATCATGTCACCATTTTTTATCCATACTCTTAAAAATACCGCTTTTTAATTGTGGATTCTATGTAAATGAACTCTAATTAGGGTATTATAGTAAAATAAATAATTATAATATTTTGATCACATAATTATTTTAGTATAAATAAAAATAGAAAGTGGGAAAATCTCTAATCTCTCTGAGACTGAAAGAGTATTAGTTAATCAACATGCACGCAGTCTCAAACAGGTAAATACACGGGCATCAGTGTCCAAAATCGAGGACTTTCCATTTCTCCCCGAGTACCAATCACAATTGTAAGATGGCAGGTTACTATTAAGACCGCCGATGTTAAACATCTCTTTTGTAATCAAACTGATATTTCAACTTAAGCATAATAACAGTATAACATTGTCTAATTCTAAGTTTCGTGCATAAAAGAATTTGGATCGTAATACCATGTCAGCTAAAAGTGGTATCAGCTACTATACTTTCATTGAACAATAATTAAAAATAAAAACAATCTAAAACAAACTAAAAAAGAAAGAAATAGAAGTTGAATACAAAACAAAAAACGCATGTAAATCACATGTATAAGGAACATAAAAAGGTTTAAGTTTTGCAGGAAGGGGATTGAGTGAGGCAGAACAAAAGGGCTCCCTTAAGTGATCTTTTAACCCGTATAGTATATGATTCAGACAGGATATCGAAGGGATACCTTGTCGGAAGATTTGTGTTTTTTTCTTCGCTCATACTCTTATCCACAGTGGCAAGCATTCTCTTTTGTCTCAATGTTTTGTTTTCCTGAAAGGCAAACTAATTTATCAAATATAAAAGAACTAGGTTGATAAGATTTCCCAAAATCTTTTTAGTCAAAAGTGCCACAAATTGGAGCCATATGCCATGAATATGAGCTGCTATTTGTCTTTTCTCACCACCTTCACTCGTACAATCAAAAGATGCACTACCTGCTTTTTCTTCCACATCCCTTTAGTGAATCTAACAAAAACCTGGGAAGCAGCCGGCAAACAAATTAAGCAGCCAAAGTAGATGCACCACCTGCTCTGCTTCCACATCCCCCTAGTGAATCTAACAAAAACGTGGGAAGCAGCCGGCAAATAAATTAAGCAGCCAAAGTATTGGACAAGCAATTCACCAAGGAAAAGATGTTGGTGGGTCACAGAACCCCGGTATAAAAACATAGAAAGTAAAGTAAGCACTCAGATATCATTTCATTGCAAAGAACCTAAGCACCACTTTCTGTAATGTTGCTATCAGAAAATAATTGCTTATGGAAAATATTTTCTTCAAATTTAAATTTAACTATGGACAAGATTTTTATGCCATACGAAAAATAATGGTGTTCAGAATAAACACTTTTAATCAGGCAAAATAGTATGAAAAAAGGGAGGAGTTTCGATTGCATTTCACCGCATTGCACTCAGAATACAAGTAATAGTTTTCACAGCCCATTCATTGTTGACTAATTAAAGAATAAGAAAAGATATATATTTTCTTTTCCAGCTAACTGGCCTCTCTTTCTATCAATGAGGGAGCGGGAGGAATCATAGTGTCATCCGTACCTCCTCTGGAAGACTCTGCTTTCACCATAGGAAGGAGCTTACCAGGAGTCTCATGCTCCTTTGAAATTATACTCGGACTTGGAGAATTAAATGTCATAACACTGGATGGGCTAGAGTTTTTGCCATGTGGAGAACTTGGGTTTGAACCATCTTTGCCGTAGAAAGGTGAATGTGGCATCTGGTTACTACTGTCCATTTGCTTCTGATAGAATTTATCTTCCACGATATCATAAGAATTCCCTGTTCGGACTTCCTGAGCAAGAGAGCACCAGCAACAACATAGCCACAAAGTGCAATCAGAAACTGCCGGTTCACCAAAACAAAATGTGTAAGCTGGCAAATTGAATCTCTTTCTCAATTGAATCCTCCAAAAGCCACCGTACAGTAATCCAAACGCACAAAGAATAATTCCGGTTATACCTAATGCCTCTCTGACAGTCTCGTTATCAATATTAACAGCAGCCAAGTTAAAAATCCAGAAAGGAGCCAAGCAAAAGAGGAGAAACGTTAAAATGTGAACATACATGTTCCCAAATCCGAATCTCTCCATGTTCCACCCTAAGACACAAAAAGAGCAGAAAAGTGATAGATATGCTATAGATATGTCATCCCAAAAATCAAGTATCCCTCCACTCCACTGTGGTCTAGTCTCAACAATTCTTTGTTCATCTTTGATTGCAAATGAATAACTCTTTTCTAATGATTTTGACCTCAACTTCTCTGCCCCTTCACCAGTAGTAATCTGCATCTGTGCTTCCTCATCTATTTCAGACTCATAATCCTTCCCAAGAGGGCTAAGAATGGAGTATAGACCAGCAATTGCAGGTGCAGCTATTGCAACAGAAATGCATATTCCAACTCCTATGGCTGGTCTCTCTGATCTCCTATATCCTATATTTAGACCACAAAGTGCATATTGAGCAAAACAGTTAAGATGGAGTAGAGCCACAATCACCATCATATGTGCCCATTCATGTGGCTTATAAGTCCCATTCTTGCAGTAAATCTTTCTGAGTCTAGAAATGTCTTTTGCTTTCCATCTACAGAGAAGCACAAGGTGATAAAATCTCTTTGGATGTTGGTACAGACAAATGAGAGTAAACAGTGCATTGAGAATTTGATTATTGACTTCAAACCATACATCTCTCTGGGACTTCTTAGGTAGTGCATGGTCCAACATCCCAGTCATGACTAGGAACAAAATTGCACCGGAGATAGCAACGCATATGATCCACACAAAAAGGGCCATGTTCATTGGTTCCCGGATCCATTCTTTGCCCATTTTCACGAGTGAAGCCCAATCAATCTTTCGTGCGAAAACCCCATTGACGCGCTCTTTAAAACCATGGCCACTTGAAGAAGTCACTGAATGTGAAAACTCATCTCTCTCCTGCGCTAACTGTCTGAATTTGGCAAATGCAGAACCAGATCTGAGAAAGTTTATCCTATTGGGGATGGAAATTAAACTGCCTTGGGACTTCCTCTCTGAGTTTTCATTGCTTGATAGTGTCCTTCTAGATGCTGAAATCTGAAGAGGAATTTGACCCCCGGATTTAGTAACATTACATTCCTCAATTTCGTCTTTAGGGTTCCTGTTATTAACCGAAGCCATTCTCTCTATCAAAAATTGACCTGTTAATCAGAACTACAGCCGTGACCTAAACAGTGAATGTTTAAAGCAGAGAGGGCGAACTCCAATATGCAATATCCTCTATGTTTTGTCTAGTTTTGAAACCTAAACAACATAAAACGAAATCTTACATTAACTGGAGTTGAAAAGGTAGTGTGAAATGAAAAAAAGCAAGAGATACTTCACCTGAAATGCAAACTCTATAGAATACCAACAATGTGTCAAATGGACAAACATCACAAACCAAGACCATAATGCACCACGCATTTAGAAGCTGACCGAGGAGAACAATATTTAAGTTTGCTGTCAACAAAACGGCAACGATTAAACTTGCATATAAAGTGGAGAAAAGATTGCCAATTCCATACAAGCAATTGGAATTGGATGATGTAACAAAAGCAAGAAATAACCTATCCTTAAAACCCAGAAACAGATATGCATTACAAAAAAGGGCAGTCCTTCCGTTAGCTGGGCCGTTACAGAAACTTAAATTGGATAATTCAACCAAGGATTTGATGCATCAAAATTAACACAGAAATGAATGTAATTAGTTGATACGCCTAATATTAAAACAGCTATACACATCACAACGAAAGCATTAACATGAAGAACCACCGAGAAAAGAATTAGAAGGAAATCTAAAGAACCCCAAGAAACAAGAAAAGTAAAATCAAAGATTTACCACCAGGTGAATTGATTGATGCAGAAACACAGTTTGAAAGAAACTTATGATTTCATGGAACTTGTCCAAAAATGATTGGCTAGTTCAATGATTAAGTGGAACAATAAGCAGCTGTTCAAATGGATTTGTACCTCTTCTTATTTATTTTTTAAATTTTGCCAAGGAGAAAAGAAGGAATCGAGTTGCCCAGGTCAGGTGGGCGAGGTAGAGTTGCTTTGCTTGAACTGGAAAAATGCTGAACGATGTCGTTTTGTGGTAAGTAAACTGTAAGGAGGCGAGACGGTAACCATTTGTTTGTCTCCAGGGGAGTGAAGTGAAGATTGACGTCATAAGGGGGGGCAATGCAGGATCGCATTCCATCCTTTGATCGTATCCTATCCACCCATCAATCAAAGATTCTTGTCTTGTAAGCTTCTCTCTCCTCTTAAATAATTTTCTAACCACTTGTTAACGAATATAAACGAATAAATCTCATCTCCTCCATTGGGTCTGGAATACTCTAATTTATATTGCATGATCCAGGTGCTTAACACCAGCCTAGAATATTCCAATCCATAATTTATTTTGCTGTTCTAATCAGTAACTTATTTGTTAAATCTAGCACATTTTGAAATTTAAATATGATAATAAATAATATAAATTATATTTTGAGCCTTAAATTTTTAGATAAATTAATTTTTTAACATGATATCAAATTTTTGTTAATCAAATTACTCTAGCTGTCAGAAGTTCAAATCTCACCTCCGTCATTCTATTTAATAAAAATCAAGTACAAAATAATATAAACTTGTACAAGTTTCAAGCTAAAAAACTTTCACTTAAGAATATATATATTAAAAAATAATATAAATCATATTTTATAATTTCGCCTAAAAACTTAGAATTGACTCTTATGAAAATCATTTAATGCATAGATTACTAGGTTAAGTCGATTAATCATTTTGTCGAGAACAATTTCTTGGATTGAGTTAACCCGTTGGATCATTAAATTTAGCCAAGTCAACATCCAAAAATATTCAAAATACAAATCAACACTACGCTAGCCAGGTTTTAGATCACCTAATCAACCTATCAAGCCAAACCATGTTTAGACCTTACATTTTAAAACCAAACCGTGGATGCCAAACCACATTAATATTAGATTGATTCATGAGATTAAAGACTTAAAACTAGGTTCAGGACATGCCACTTCAGAGTTCGGTTGTTCAAGGCTTGAAATTCCAAAACTCCACGAACTCTTACCGATCCAACTGCTGTCGGTTGCTGTTTTGAGTAATGACCGATTAAACAAACCAGTTAAACACGGCATTCATTGGTTCATTTAGCTTTCGACACTGTATCCGGAAAAACATTAGTAGAATCTCACAAGAATAAAACATAAATGATGGGTTTGATTCAATCCAAAACAAACAGCTATATGTAGAAAACCTCCGTTTATTTCAGCAATCGCATGTTAATGCTGGGTGTGAAGGGATTGACAAACTCAACAATCATGATTCATGAATAAGCCACTCATCCAGGACCAGATGAGTGAAACAACTAAAAACTACACGGAAGCCAATGCAGCTTCTTTCCTTGTTGCAAATTCACCATATGCGCAAGACCATGTGGGTTTTGATTGAAGAAATTTGATTTTACCCTCCGCCAATCCCTTTCTCCTCTAGTTTGTGGGGGGGAACCACATGACGCAAAAAAAAAAAAAAAACACCATATATCACAACTACAAACTCAAGTCCACAATTGCAAGCATGCACACTCCAAGTAAAACCCAAACCAGATACACTTTAATAGAACACATTTTGAACAAATGCAAACAGACATCTCACCGAAATAACAGATGGTTGAAACATAAAATTTAGGTGAGGTCATCCTCCTCTAGTTCTTTAGCTTTCAGTTTCTCTTTCACCCTCAATAGAAGGGTTGTCTTCCAGGAATCCTGCACAGCAATTGGAAAGGACCACCACCATCAGCAGATCGAGATACCAGATATCACGGGGTTAGAAATAATAAAGACTGAAATAGTAAGAGGTTAACAGGTGACTGTATAGTTCTGCTATCAACTTCTCAACTACATGACAGGTACGTATGACTAGGATGGTGAAACTAGTTTAATACCCATCATGCTATTTCAAATAACAATAGGAGTAAATATAACACCCTTGACGAGTACAGCATGTATATGTACAAAGTTACATGCATTCACAGATTTTCTAGTAAACAGGTTTACCCCTAAACCTGAAAAAATGATTTTTTAGACATGTAAAGCACTTGAGGATTGTAAAGAGATATGTACCAGTGGTGTCATGCTATCAAATTCCTTAACAACATCAGTGAACTTTGCAACATCTTCCTCATCAATGGCAGCAGCAATATCCTGTCACCAGAAAAAAATGTGTTTGGCATTCCATTGTTACTCCAAAAAGAGTGGGAGCGGAGCAAGAGAGACAGGAATGATGCGGTGCCAGGGGTAGAGATATTCAGATTTCATTAATAAAAGTGTGGAAACACACAAATGAATACTTGCATATGAGAGTCTGTGTCTAAAGTTTACAAACTATTATAACAAGCGTGAGCAGAAGATCAATTGAATGCTAGGAGTTTTGTAGCTGAGAAGCATAAATTTATGGAGATTCAAAACCAACATGCAAAATAGATGCAATGGACTGTTTCCAGGGAAATCACTATAAAAGAAACATAAAAAGACCAACAAAAGTTTCCCACGCTGGACACAACATACCACTAGCAATTTATATTCACGAGTTCCTGAAAAAGTTGGATCCATTTCCTGCAACAGAAATTCAAATTTTATTGATTCTATCCAAGTAGTGAGATAAATAATCCAGGTGCAACCAGGGAGCCAAACTTAATACCTGGTATCGCTCCAATGCATTGGTAATTGCAACAACATCACCTTTGCAGAGCTGGCAAATGCCAGCATTAAGAAGATGACCTTTGACTCCATATTTCAGTAAATTACTTTTAAGCGATTGTCGGGCTATCTCTTCATAAATGTCAATTGAAGTCTGATATCTGAACACGTACAATGAGAAGTTGTTCAAATCTCTAAAAACCATGCTAACATGCAGTCCAGGTAAATGAAATAATCAGGGCCTTTTATCTTTTGTTATCATGCCCATTTTGACTAGTTGACCCATGTCTATTGCAAGGGTCAAGAATGTGATCACCTATGGGATGTGCAATAAACTGACAACATTTCCAAATGCACATACAAAAAGCAAAATACAGTTGTTTTATGAGAATAAAGCAAACACTTAAGGGGAATGAATTTTCATATCTCAGGTAATCAACCAGTCCAGTATTCCATCATTTAGCAGTGTACACAAATTGACATCACTTTACTCAACTATTAACGCTTAATACTAGTTTGTCATACCAAGCAATATCTGCAGCAACATTCAATGTGGACAGAGAAAGAGAAACATATACATTTAACCTATACGAATCCATGTAAAAGCAATCAAACACAAGAAAGCAATACCAAAAAAGAAAAAGACACCCTTACTGTTCTAGCTGAGCAGCAAATTCTGCCACTTTCTGGTTGCATTGGTTGGCAGAAGTTGTTACATCTTCATTCTGGAAGAAATCAGCGGCCTTGTGATAAAATTCCATAGATTTCTCAATATTTGCATCCGACTCATACAACTCAGCAATTTCCTGCACAATAAGAGGTAGTTCCAGGTTCTTGAATATCTATTTGAATTAGAACAACATGGACCCCTATGACAATTTTATAATTGTATCCCTAGTATATAGTCTGAGAGCTGCATGGTATCAAATTCTTGAAGCTTGATAATGTTGCAAATGATTAACATAGTAAAACCTAAGACAATTACCTACATATCAATGCTGGTACAATGAGTACAACAAACGCAACACTGATACAAAGAGTATACCTTTAGATATCTTGCAGCCATACTGATCCTTCCTATATCACAGAACATGTCTACAGCCTGAACTAAGCATGAAATTGCCTCTGCGCAAGGAGAAGTTCCAAAATATGAGACAATATGGAAAGGGGACACAAAATTGGGGGAAGACATGGCTATCACATTACAACCTCATTTCATTTCACAGATCAATAAGCGATATTAATATCCTTAGAGCTTCATGCACGAACCCATGACAAGCACAAAAAACAAGGCACACCACCAACAAACCAACACTAACATAAATTGCATTTGCAATAAATTCACGCATCAGCTTTTATGATTGTGTCGGAGAGCAAGCGCTAGTGCATACCACTTGTGGATGTTTTCTTATAGCAATGAGCAGCATCAACATATGCTGAGGCAGCTTCATGTTTGCTATCCAACTACAAAACATAAGATAACAGTAATGTCTTGAAAAAAAGTGATATATAATAAAATTCAGAGCTTAATTTAATCACAGCAAAACAGGCACCTTCAAATGACACTGTGATAGCTTGACATACGTTGATCCAGCCTTTTCCCCTGAAACACAATTACCAGAAAAAATGAGCAACCAATCGTACAGGCCTACAGCAAATGAGGATATCACCCAGCTTTGTATGCTTATTAAGTGACAATTTAATTGATAAACTTTGACTGCAATCCAATCAAAACCCTAAAAAAAGGCAAATTCATATCCATTGTTAGCGTAATTTCCAAATAAATAAATCAAACTGAATTGTTGCCACGAGATCCCAAATAAATAAAGAAATGAGAAGAAATTATTAATTTTAATATTTATTATTGTGTAAAAAGAAATGGGGATAGAACGGATACAGGATTTAGCGAGCTTGAAGTTGTTGGCAGCTTTATCGAATAGATCGGCGGCGTCTTCATGTTTGGAACCGAAAAAACCCCAACCGTTCAATTTCTTCTCTGCTTTCTTCTCGAGATCATCTCCTTTCGCTACCAAATCCATTTTTCTACTTTCTCAGAGGTCTCTCGCTCTTGCTTTCCTTTTCCTTTTGTATTGGTTTTATTGTTAATATGATCGGCGGACGGTGAGGAAAATGTCAATCGAAATGGAGACTTAAAGAAAAATCCGTTAAAGTAAATAGAGAACGATGATGATATATGAAATTTGTTATGAAGCGGAATGAGAAAACAGATGGCATATTCACTCCTTGTGATTTCTAAATGTTTCACTTCAGGCCTTATGGTTTTAGCTATTTCTATATTGACCTACATTTCCATTAAAATTCCAATATAATTTTTTTATTTACCGGTAAATGTTTGACCAGCCATCATAAGACAGCTGCATTTTAAAAATATTTTAAAAAAACTTGATTTATTTTTTATTTTTTATTTTTAATTAAATTATTTTTTTAATATTTTTAGATTATTTTTATATGTTGATGTCAAAAATAATTTTTAAAAAATAAAAAAAAAATATTATTTTATTGTATAAACAGAAATTATTTTAAAAAATAATCTTAGCTGCAATCCCAAATAAACTATTTTTGGCATTGAGTTTGATATTGTAAATATATATTTTTTATTTTTATTAAAATTTATTTATTCTGTATTATTTTTTAATAATTGCATTTAAAAAAACATATTAAAAAATTATCTTTATCGTACTCTTAAACCTGCATTAAACCTCTTCGTTAAAATATTAAACAGATCACTTATATCATAATTGATGCTTGGTAAAAAAATAATTAAAAAACCACTCTTAATCTGAAATAAATATTTAATTAAATAAAATTTAGGTATTTATTTAATAAAAATGATGTAAAGGTGTTTATTTAAAGAGTATCGCTATTGGTGACATTATATCCAATAAGATTACAAGAGAGAGAATACATTGTTAAGAATTTATTTAAAATAACACTCAATCTGTATTTTAAAAGCATTTTTTTTATGAAAATAATGAAACTAAATCAATATATATATATATATAATTTTTTTACTGGTTATTAAGAGTTTATCATGGCATGTGGGATTGATTATATAATTTTGTTTACTAATAGTTTATTGTTTAAAAATCACTCGAATACAATCTTAAGGCCACATTCTAAGCAGGCAGCTGTTCGACTGGGCTTCGAACTGGGCTGTCACAGATTACATCGTATCCAGACGCGATGGGAATCTTTTTTGTTGAATTCGAAACCAAATTCAAACTTATACCCGCGTCCATGTAGAAAATTTAGAACAGGCCCAATGGGCTAATAAGGCAAATGAGGCCCATATTGATGGTCCAGTGTCGGCTCCGAAGGAGGATTTTAGTCCATAAAAGCCTACTTGTATACAAACGAACTCGGTTGTCCGAATCAGCTATGTTGCTTGCTTGCTTCAAGGTAAGAAGACTCAGAACTACATATTTATTTTTTCTTCCATAACATGTTTTAGGCTGGGACTGTTCTTTCAGCTTTCATAAACGGAAGTATATTCAACGATGAGATGAGTGGATTTTTTCTAGCCTGAAATCAGAATCAGAATTGGAATTGAGAGAAGCCATCTGAAGATAGATCATTTTATGTTTGGGAAGATGACTTGAATTGTTTTTTAAATTATTTTTTGTTAAAAAATATATTTTTTTATTTTAAAAAAATATTTTTATATCATTATATCAAAATAATTTAAAAACATTAAATTTTTTTAATTTAAAATCTTTTTTTTAAAAAAAAAGCTTTTGAAAGAAAATGTAAACCAATCATTTAAGAGCATTAGAAAGCAAGAAGAAGAAGCTATCACGTCTTCTCTAAAGTTATTGTTTTTTTTTTACCAACAAGTTTTTGATGGCATTCATCAAGACGTCATCTAGATAGACACTTTCGGTTTTAAATAGATTATCATTTGATTAAAATTTTTAAAAATGTTTTGATATGGGAAAAGACAAACAACCATAGAAGCTCAGACAATCTCGTTAACTTGTCCTCGCATCCGAGAGAAAGTATCATGGTATTTTAGCCCAGCATGCCGGTGACGGCCTAAAAACAGTATCGGAGACCAAGAACATGACCTGTTTTGGGGTCCAGGTCCACTTAAATCTAGACACGTTCATCATTCTCTCCAATCATATGACCCCATATTCCAACCTGTCCTATTCTGCTCCGAAACTCCGACGCCATTGTCTTTGTCATCCCAATCTTACTCTTCCCCTAACCAATCATATTCCATCTCCATCAATGTCACTTTGGTCATTTAACCATCACATGATTCACCCCAGGCTTACCTTTAATACTCGCATTTAAGACTTAATCATGAACAAGACAACTTATTCAAAAATATCCTTGTTGTTCATGCTCCCGGAATGTCGCCTGCCACCGGAAAATATGTTCCGCTTCTGCCGGAAAAGAAGCAGGGGGAGAAGCGTGCATCGGTACATGGAGCAGTGTTCAACGTGTCAACTAGTATAATAGGTGCAGGAATTATGTCCATACCTGGCACACTAAAGGTGCTAGGTGTAATACCTGCTCTAGTGCTGATTATGATTATTGCATGGCTGGTTGATATTTCTGTGGAGTTCTTGCTGAGGTACACACAATCTGGGGAGTCAACAACATATGCCGGTGTCATGAGGGAGGTTTTTGGGAGGGTAGGATCCGTGTCTGTACAAATATGTGTCATAATCACTAATCTTGGTTGCTTGATCATTTATTTGATTATCATTGGTAAGTGTGCGCGTGCGCTCGCTCGTGCATGGAACTTGGTTGTTGGATTTTATGTTTTTCAAATTAGGGAAGTGATCAATACTGGGACTTGTTTATCAGCCCTGTTAACTAGGCTTTCTGCACTTGAATTTGAAGAATGAACAGTTCTTCAATTAGTTCATGAAATTTAATTGCCATTTTTTGTCAGGGGATGTACTCTCAGGGAATTTTCATGATGGATCAATGCACTTGGGCGTGTTGCAAGAATGGTTTGGAATTCACTGGTGGAATTCCCGTGCTTTTGCGCTCCTCTTCGTTGTTATCCTTGTTATGCTTCCTCTGGTTCTGATCAGGCGTGTGGGTAGGTTTAATTTTCATCCTTCTTTTATTTTTTATTCATCCTTGTTCCCAGCCAAATAGAGCATTGATGATATATTCTAGACATAGTTATCTTAAATCTACGCTGTTCAAGTTCTAATTTCACTATTGCTATGAATGAACATCTGGAGAAAAAATAGTTTATACGAGGATCATGATGAGAATAAGGAGACATGAGTATGTTTTGGGTGGAGATCCACAGTTAAAGATATTGGACAGTTTCTATACGTGGGTATATGGAGATGCGGAGTTGCATTTAGAATCAGGAGCTTTTATCTTTGATTTTGAAACTTGTTAATGGAAGCAGAAGATACAAAACAAGGTCCCTGGACATCTGTTGCGGAACCTTCCATTTCAATCCTATCGGAATTCAATTATCACATTTGAAACCCCGGTTATGATAATCAGTTTTACTGAACAACAGGAAAGACTCAGCTTGTTGTCTTAGAAGTTTTTCATGATTAAAGGATTGATGAGAGATCAGGACTGCATTAAGTTGAGCTGGATAAATTGTTGGTGGATAGAATAGAAAATCCAAGGAAAATATTGAACATTTAATGCTCAGGAAATCTTTCAGAGCTTACAGTGGCTGACAGGAGTAAACAAACAAAAGGAAACAAGAAAGCAAATCCATACATATTTTTTCCTTTTCTGAAAATAGAGTGAAGATTCTACTCGGTTAGTTTTTGATTGGATAAATTTTAAGGTTTTCCTTTTCCTGACGGTAGACTATCTATTAGGATAGCTGGCTAAATGATTTTTTTCCCCGCTCCCTTTTGAGCTTCCTTGTGGTGGAGTCCGTGATGTTTCTTGCTTCTAGCCACATCCTTATCTTTTGAGCTTCAATTTACTTTTCAGAAGAATTTTTCTTTAAAAAGAAACTGGTAAGATAACTGCTGAATTTTGGGAATTGCTATTAGCAGAAGTCGTGGAAAACGTTTGTTCACTTTGGTTGGCTTGTTTTTCCAGAATCATTGAGGTTCAGCTCAGCTATATCAGTCCTCCTCGCAGTAATTTTTGTTGGCATATGTTCAGTGATGGCAATCCATGCACTAATTGAAGGGAAAACCAAAACTCCTAGATTACTGCCCCATCTAGATAATAAGACTTCCTTCCTCAACCTTTTCACTGCAGTTCCCGTGATTGTGACAGCCTTCACATTTCATTTTAATGGTGAGAATGCTGTTTGATATCTTAATTTATATAGTCAAAAGACTATAACATGTTATTGTTTGCCTATTCTTCCTCTCAAGTTCCTTCGTTGAATGTGTGCAGTTCATCCAATAAGTTCCGAGCTCGCGAAACCTTCTGATATGATTTCAGCAGTGAAAATTTCCCTCTTACTTTGTGCTGGCATCTACTTCACCACAGGGATTTTTGGGTATCTTTTGTTTGGGGAATCAATCGTGGCCGATATACTGGTCAATTTTGACCTGAGTTCTGATACAGCAATCGGTGCATTACTCAATGACACAGTCAGACTTAGCTATGCCTTTCACCTCATGCTGGCGTTTCCCCTCTTGAACTTCTCATTGAGGGCAAACATTGATGAACTTCTTTTCCCTAAGAAGCCTCTTTTAGAAAAAGATTCCATCAGATTTGTGTCCCTCACTCTTGTATTACTAGTTTTCGCTTACCTGGCAGCAATTGCAATCCCAAATATATGGTACTTCTTTCAGTTCATGGGATCAACCTCAGCAGTGTGTCTTGCCTTCATTTTCCCAGGTGCTATTGTTTTAAGGTACTGGTCTGTCCTTCCTAAATTGATATTTTGCAGTATAAATTTGACAGTTTTGCACTATAAAATCCCTTTTGTCTTCTCATGAATTACAGGGATGTTCACAGCATATCAACGACACGAGATAAGATCACGGCGGCAGTGATGATAATCCTAGCTGTAACAACAAGCACAATTGCCTTGTCAACAAATATCTATATTCTGGTTAGAAACAAGTGATAGCAATAGCTGCCACCCCCTTTTCCTGTGTTTTTCTAGTTGAGGTGCTTGTATTGCTACATGTGTCCTTTCAATCCAACCGCAGCTTCTCCGAAAGTGTAGGTTGTAATTTTGTACATTGAACTGGCATCAGATTCAGTTATGCCTGCACATTACTGTAAGAGATAGACAAACTATAAAATTGATGAAAAGCTAAGAACTATTCATCAATTCTTTTGAAGGAGTGTTTACCAATCTGCTTTTATTTTAGTCTCATGTTTATTGGTTATTCATCAAATTCTGTCTTGCGAAGAGTCTTAGTAGAAATCATTAATAAATGCAATCTCATGCATTATACAAGAACTACAATCACATAACAACGTGTTTAAATCACGGTGGTGTTGCGTATAAACAAAGAATAGAATATGGGGATCAAACACAAATCACAAGGGTGGGTAAGATGATAATCTGAACTTTCTTGAATCAGATTCTCACAGACGACAATATAAAAGATAAGATTTCATACAGCAAACGGTAGTTTGCAAGAAACAATTTTGCTGAGTAAGCTTGCAAAGAAGCACGAGCTACACAGGGTTAACAGATGAAGAACAAGATTAGCATAGCATTATTTCCATGTTACCATTCAAATAGCCGAAATTGTTTTTAGTATTTTCAATAAACTCCCCATAGAATCAAGGTCCAACAGAGCAGCAGCCACATCCATCCATCCATCCACTCCAGCACCAATAAAAACATCCATTTCTGGAGAGCACATAGACGATGATGGAACAGTTAGCACAAAAAAATTGGTGGGCGTGTGCTGAGTGCTACATGGGATCCACTTACATCAAAATGGTAGAAAGATGCCCCTTGTGAATGACAAAGCAGCGCAGAAAATTACACTCATCCCGTCGTTTTCCCATAAATCATTCATCCCAGAATCCGAAGCAGCACCATCCTAGAACAAATAAATACAAAACACAATCAAACCACACTATCCAAAACAGCATAAAAACTTTTTTTTTGGTATAAACCACGCGGTGTCTCAGGCGCTGGCCCAGACTAATCCACGTTCGCACCGGGTGGGCCCCAAAGGGTGAAAGTGCTCTCCAAATGACCGGCTCCATACAAGAGGAGGGGTTGAACCCCTGACCTCTTTTAAGGGATGAGAGCGCCCTCACCACTCACGCCAGGACCCCTTGGGTAACAGCATAAAACCTTAACCACATGCAATTGCTCACACCCTGGAACCTTCTTGAGTAGCAGTATGTTTTGCTTCAGAAACTTCCTCCCTGAAACGATGTCATTCCTACGTTTACTGACAGAAACGCTTCTTATGCTGTCCTTGTTGTTCGCGAAAGAGCGCTAATCTACTCTCTTTTTTCCCCTAGTTAACTCTTTCCTTATAAGAGATTTGTCTAATTTATTTTTGTTTCAACGGTTAATCTATCCTCGCTTTCGTTTTGATCATTGATTCATCTCTTCTTTCTTCTTCTTCTTCTTTTCATCTCAATGGTAAGAAGTATCATTTTTTTTTTTATCTTTAAACCAATCTTCACTACTTAAATCTCTTTCTAATCAGATGTTACATATATTAATGCATGTGTATGAAAATTATTGGCATCTTGCTTCGTGAATATTTTCTTATAAATCAACAATTCCGGAGAACAAATTTAGTTTTGTCCAACTCAATTTTATAATAAACACTTGATCATGTAGAAAAGACTAAACACAGGTTAGTTAGTCTAGGACTACAGTAGGATTCATCATACCTTTTATTTTATTTTTTTAATAATTATGTTAAGATTTGTAATTTTTTTTTTCATATTAATTACACATGATAACATGCTGGTTCGTATAAAATACAGATGGTGCAGCCTTGATAACCCAAATCCATGCATATACATCCTAGAATATAATTGCTGGAATATGAAGCATTTCATTTTCCTTTCATTAGGGCAATGCATGAACTCTCACGAATGATCGATCACGCTTCACCTAGAACAAATTCAAGAAACATGCACACAAGTCCAATGCCAATGCATCTTCCAAAGCACGACACAATTGCTTCCGGTAACCACCATCACTTTCGATATGATATATTAAAGAATAATATATATCATATTTCGGATCTCATCTAGCAGTTTAAACTTTTAGGTAACAACTTAAGTTTTTAGATAAGATGGTTCCTTGACATGACATGTTATTTGTCTCTCCAAATACCAAAATTCCAAAACATCTTAAAGTAGAAATAGCATTAATGCAATGTTTCTGCAAGTTCTTGAATGGCGAGTGAACGCATCATACAGCACTTGTCAAACTGTTTTGTAAGGCTCGTGTATAAATCTCTACATGAATACACTTTTCCTGACATGAAATATACATGCTACTATACAGTCACACACCTATACCAAAGCACACATCCATCTTGATGCAAACTCAAGATTCCCAATAAGAGATGGTTTAATCAATTTTGCTTGTGGTACTACTAGACGCCAATAATTTCAGGGACTTCAAGATTTCTCTGGAAGCTAATTTTTTGGCTGTCTTCTTATCTGCAGCTGTAGCTGTATGTTTGAATATCTCACCATTAGCCTCAACCACTATTGTAAAGGAAGCATTCTTACCGTTGTGGGAAACAGATTTCTTGTAGTTAAAGGATTGCTTTTGACATAATTCGGTCAATTCTCTTGCAGGATGGAGTCTTACTGTCTCAGGCGTAATTAGAGGCTCCAAAAGTGGTCTTATACTTTGAAAGACTATCTCCTTGTTGTATCCTGAATCTACAAGAATAGCCCCTGCTAGAGACTCTATAACATCTCCAAGTACCTGTTAGGATTAGCAGCCATACAGGTATAAAATGAGATTAGAATTTGAATTTGTTATCTGCTAGTTAGCTTTTTCATTTTTCAATACAGTAATAATGCTGAATTCTGACTGCCCATGAATAATCAATTGCATGTTACACAACTTGACAAAGTTTGCCAACACAGGAAGGAGCGGTTTAACATAATTGACAATATAGCTAACTTCAACATAAAATGACAGCAAAAACAAGAATAAATAGAGGGAAAAACAATTGCTGTTAAATCAAATAACATGTGCAAAACCGAAGAGCTTTAAAGCAAGCGTATTTCACTTTAATGTGTTTGGTACTAACCTTGGGGAATGATGTCTCAGATTCCCATCCGAATGTCGATGCCAAAGAAGTTTTCTGAAAATTTTTAGCAGTGTCGACTATATGCTTGTGAAGGGCTTGTGAGTTATGAAGAATGTGTTCGTGCAAGCCTCCCTTAATGACTGATTGTGCATAACAGTCATTGTTTACAGAAGCAGACCTCAAGTCAGTTAACAGTCCTGGTGACATCCCGGGATATTCCTTGTACAAATGCAGCGTGATGAGATAATCTAGCACAGCGTCTCCAAGAAATTCCAGTCGCTGAACAACAGTTAGACACGTTGAAGTGAAGATCACTAAAAACCAGCATTTACAATAAGGATCACAGAAACTAAAGCAATCTTCGAAAAGAGAGAATATCTGTGTGCACTTTGTAGTGTTATATCATTATACTTTCATAAAACAGCATAAATGTTATCATAACTATGGATAAAATTACCTGATAGCATCTTGGGATCTCAGGAAGCATGTAAGAACCATGGGTCAATGCCTCTACTAACAGAGAAGGGTCACGAAATGAATAGTTTAACAGTGACTCTAAGTAGCGAACGTTAACAAACTTCTCTGCCTGCAAATGGAAGTGCCTCTCATACGGTACAATCGTGAAATCCACTTTTATACCAATCCAATCCATGAACAACAAGGCCTGTACTTCACCACCAGCACCAAGGTGTGCCCCAATGAGTGCCTCAACAACATCAGCAACTTTCTTACTTTTCACCTCTCTTCTTCCCCTGATGTAAATTTTTCTGCGCTCAGAAAGCGGCTCCTCACTTAAAAAATCACTTCCACACTTGTCACCAGGAACCATCCAGAGTTTTGGATTGAAATATTCACTGCGGATAAACCCCTATAATTCAATCAAATGAGGGAAGATTAATCAAATGAACCATGAAAACGTTTTCTCGGTACTAAATATTTCTGATGGTCAAGTAAAATCATTTGAACTTTTTTCTCGAAGGAAAGACTACCGGAATTTTGTGTTCACATCCACGTCTACAGAGTGCAGCATTAGAAATAATTTTTTCCTTCTTTATAGTAAGAAGGCCCTCATGATGATTTTGATAAAGTTTAAATAGATGCTGGCTTGCAGCATATTTAAGAAAAGAATCTCCAAGAGTTTCTAAGGATTCCAAATGAAATTTCTCTTGGCACTTCTTTGTCGTAATTGCTTCCAATACCTACCATATAATAAAGTCTGGTCAGTGTAATTCCAAAAAAAAAAAAATTCACATAATTAGAGCCAGAATAAATTACCTTCATCACTGGAATATCAACATTTTGCATGCAATGATCCGAATACATCTTCTTTAAGTTGGAAGCAACAAGCAGAGACTCTAGTCGATGCATTAGTGATGGGATAAATGTATAAGAATAAAGAGTGCTGATTGAGAATGGAGATAAAATTATGTCACAAAGTTCAGGAGGCAACTCTGCATATGCATTCTTCGATTCTGTCATGCCCATAAACAAATATCATTAATAATGTAAATACAGTATAGTTATCACACATACTGTAAGAAATAAAATAAAATAAAATAAAATAAAAGGGTCTGGATTCCATATCCAGATGGCCTAAACTGGCAACCAATTTCCCCTTGATTTATTTTGTAGCATAAAAAACTGAAGATAGAGAGAGAGGACCAGATCTTGAAAGGTTCTTGGCAAGGCCAGGCCAACGTGTTATAATTTGGTCCATTTTACTACACCGGTTTAATTAATTCATTATTTTAACATAAACATGCTTTTGTGTTGTATTGACAGGAAAAAAACATTAGATAAAACATATTTTAAACCGGTGATGTTTCTGTTTATTTTACAATCTTTAAAAGAACAGAAAAGGCTGAAATTTTTCTATCTTGGTATCATAGTTTTCATGTCCTAAAGGGTAGATAGTCCATGGCAAGACAAGACAAGACAAGACAAGACAAGACAAGAAAACAAGACCTTTCTCCTTTTGTTTTCTGCATCTGATAAGAAAATTTTGTGCTGGAAAAATATGTCTCCCTTTAAGTAATGGTTCTCGATCAAAACACAACTGGATGCTATGCCTGTAATCAAGTGTGAGTTTAAAGTCACACATAGGGCTACAAAAATAAATTATATAGCATGATACCGATGAAAAATCAAAGAGCAATACCGCTTTGCATAGTACTCCTTGTAAGTGATTGGAACTCCATCCCTCTGCTTAAAAAGCGACATTCCATTCAAATCCTCGGAAACACCCGTAATACAATAGAGACTACCATTGTGGGGGGTGCAGACCAAGGAATTCTGAAGCACGCATTCGCAAACTGGACCACCTTTGGTATGGACAACATGGGCATTTTCCTTCCAAGAACAGTTGAAGTGGTCCTCGTAATTACAAGAAAACAGAACAGAACTAATAGGGGCCCAGTCAATGGAAGGTTGTGAGCGTGACCTGGTAGCTGGAAGTAGAAAATAGTCCACAACACCTGTCCCTAACTCTAATCCTTTTAAGAGCTCTTCTAATTTGTTCACATCACGATCTATAAGAACTTTGAAAAGCGTAACCTGAAACCTCCTACATAAGAGAACCTGGCAATCAAGCAAAAAACAGAAGTGAGGAAATACATTATGTAATTTTCCATCACATATTACACCTGTGACAAGAAAAGAAGAAAACAGGATGACATACCTGCACTTGATCAAGATAAATATCTCCAATATACCTCAAGTTCACTGCCAATTTTCCTCTCTCAACTTCTAATTCAAAACCCATGCTACTTAAGACATCAGATTCAAGCTCAGTCTTCATGACAAGCACAATATCATGGACAGGAACATCATAATCAAATTTCTGATTCAATTCAATTATGTAGCAGTAGTACTTTGCCTTCAAATTCTGTGGACCTTGACTGACCAGCTCAGGTGGAAAATAAAAGGGTTGGTCATCATCATACCGTTCATTCCCTATAAAATAAACAATTACAAGATTAAAATGTTTAAAGAGAACTGAAGTAAAAAATGATTTTTTTTAGAAAGTGCACATAGTGCTTTGAAAGTATAAAAAACGCAAACCAATAAAAGAAAGGTTGCAAACAGCATTTACCAGCTTCTTGAGTTACAGCTTCTTCCTCGACAATATCAGGAACAAGATTGTCTGTTAAAGCACCAATTAAATGGAGTTGCTTGCATGCTTCAAGACATGCCTTCTGTTTCAGATTTTTAATATTTCCCTCCACACAAATATCTTGTATGGGAGAGCCTTTTGGAAGATGTAGTGTGCAAGTCATCATCTCCTTGTCTATAATATATCTGTGAGCTGGTTTAAAATACCTACAAAAGATACAACCCCCGCCCCATACCAAAAAAGAGAAGAGGGGGCAGGTGGTGTGGAGTGTGTAAGCAACAATGGTACAATACAAGCTTTTGACCAGCTATAAAATAAATTATTAAGAGCTTAGCTTAGCTGTCCTCAAAATTCAAAATACAAAAAAAAATGAGAGGGAGGGGTCAAACTTTCTTATAACTTATAATTTGTATGTAATTTGTAAATGAAAGTAAATGTAAAATTAAATGTAATTTGATAAAATAATTATAATATTAGATATAATATTAGATATTAGAAAATCTTAGATATTAGAGATATTAGAAAATTATTTCTTCATAAATTCTAAATAATTAAAAATTTGAATCTTCACAATTAAGAATACCGATAACTCACCCATCGGAAGGAAGACGTGAGCAATAGAAGCATATCAAACTAATGCTTGAACTAAGAGTTACAACTGCCCCCGTGGCTTCAACATAATAGAACTCGTCTTCACACTGCAGAGCTGAACAAGGAGTGGAAGTGTGGCTCAGTGACTCCCTTCTCATTATTTCAGTGCTAGAAAGATAGTTCTCTAGTCGAGCATGTGTGGCCAAATCCTCTCTACGGTTGCCAAAAAAAGTGAAAGAGATCAAACACTAATGATAACATAAATTCTCAGTAAAATGAACAAAAGAAGCTATTCATATTCACTAACAATACTCGTTGTTACTATGTACAATAAGAGTCACTGGAACATTACCTGTTCACCATTAGTAAGTAGTCTGAATTCTGCATCCTAGCACGACCTCGGGACTGTATGAAACTGCTGGCTGAGGTTGGAGGATCAAATCTAATCACCAAGTTGCAGCTTTGTACATCTAATCCTTCCTCAAGGATTGATGTTGCAACAATGATGTTCACCTGGAAGCATGTGATTTTACTCATTTCAACCCGGACAATATCATGAATATATTATTTTGGATCCAGAGAGGAGGAATTGCATACCATGCCTTTACGAAATTCTTCCATAATTTCATTTTGCATATGGCGTGTCTGGGATTGCAACCCTGAATTATTTCCTGCTATGTATTTAGTCTTCCAGCCACTATGTTTGGGAAGCAACTCCCTCAATAGAGATTCAAGGACAACAGCAGTAATGACCCTTTCCACAAATACTATACATCTCATGTCCTTTAAATCCCTGTTATTAAATGCACAAAGGAAACTCATCAACACACTAGCTGGTGTAAGAGTGACCAAAATATTAATTTTAGGATTTATTTAGTCAAAATATGTTGTATGCATACTGTTTAATGAATATTCCTTGTGCAGTCGGATTATCTCATGAGCATTTAGTTTGAAAAATTAAGAACTGCTCATCAATGGGAACAGGCAAGCTCTTGTATAAACTCATTAAAAGACTCAGACCACAGTGTGCAACTTTTCACTTGTTTTGATCTTTTATATGCAAATAAGAACATTTCCAGAAGACTTCAGAAACTAGAACCATTCCCTATCTTCTTTCAAACATATAGACCTATATAAGATGGATCCAGCTACTCAAAATATATCTGATGAAGGTAATTGGGGATGCATATACAGTTCTGCACCAACCTGTACAGAAGAAGTGACTTGATAAGGCAGAGGACTTTTTCAGTTATATGCCCCGCACCCACATCAGCCTCGGTGTTGTCACCAATACAGCATCCTAGACGATGTTCAATACAATAAAGAAAAAGAAAAACAAGAAAAGTAAGAAGAGAATCAGCAGTTAAAATCTCCAAAAATTCTCTTGCCAAGTTAGAAAAGGTACCAGCTGAAACGAAATTAGAAATCACCAATGAGGCATCCCAGCAAAACTTCTTAACAATTGTCTCACCAGCCACGTCTACTCTACCCCATGCAATGAATTCACTATCAGAATCAGAGTGCGATAAGAACTGTGCAGCCTGTTTCATCAAAATACATTAAATGATTTTAACTACCCGGATATCAGTGCAATGACAGTCAGGTACATGAGGAGTGCAGACTTAGAAAATACCTGCAAAGCCAACCAAACACCAAGTTCCCCTAAACAAAACATCAAATGTGAATGTACTTTTGATATTTTACTGCATACAGATTCTGCAGCATGCTCACTGAGATCCAATTTCTCGAGAAATACTTCATGCTGAAAAAAAGTAAATCGACCAACAATAAAATCACAGAAGCCACCGGCATCCCATCCAAACTTGCAATAAAGAAAGTACACACCTTTGCTTTTAAATTCCCCAACTCATTTTTCAAGTAAGCAAATACATCATCAGGTATCTTCATGTGCTCATAAACTAAGAATTTTGGTGTTGAGAATGGTATAAATTTGGCAAGCACAGTCTCGCTATCACAAGTGTGTACCTTCAATACAAGAAATGTTATCATAAACAAATTATTGAAGAATAAAACAGATTCACGTGCAACAGAGTGATCTGGAACATAACAATCAAAAAACAAATCTAGCAATGACTAAGTCTATTTGCTGAACATGTAGAAATGATGTTCTAAGCTAAAGCTACATAAGTATTCTTATATTTCCCCTGAACCCAAATATATACAGAAAATAAAAGGGCAAAGATCATGGATTTTCTAGATCCAATGGAAGGCTATGGGGTTCCTCCAGCTTGCCTAAACCCGGTAACATGTAATGAGCTGTACAGCATGTACCCAAGATATAATTTTCAAGAAATTTTGAGCAAGGAAGGGAAAATGTTATGGATATTAGCTGAGTGCAATTGAAATGTGCCGTGTGGGGTCATTTAAATGTGTAGAAGTCACCCGAAAGCAAAAGGAGATGATATACACAATAATTTCAAATAGGAATGTGAAAAATCAATTCAATATCCAAATAAAAAGAAAGCAGTGCTGATAATAGAATCTTGTACGTGAAAGGATGGGTATGAAAGATTATCGTAAGGTCAGAGAATTAATATATGATGCATCATTTAGGTGTTTTTCCCCGTGAATAACAGTCTAAGTGCACCAAGAGAACACCAAAAGCACCAAGAAAAAGTAATCTTTCTTATACAAGAAATGTGGAACTAAGTGAACTCCTTAAAGGTTATGCACAGCATTACTCCTTTCAACTGAATTATTTCATTGACCATTCCCAATAAATCACTAACAATGATCTAATGAAAAACTCCTTTATAATGAAGAGATCCATTGGCCAGACCTAAGACACATTTTCTTATGAAAAGGGGACCTTGAGGATTTTACAACAAACAACTCATGGCTTTAGTGCAAATAAGTATTATGGTGACCAAGCATATGGGAAGAAACCAACGTAAATATTCTTAAAAAGAAGCTAGAAGCAACCTTTGAATTCATAATATTCTCAAGTTCACAAATCTGCTGCCTGTATGATTCTGAGTTTGCACCTTTAACAAAAAGCAAGAAAAAAAGGTAAATCTTACATCAAGTGAAATAGTGTAAAATGCAAGTATCAAGCAAACAATATGATCTATTGCTAAAGCATACCCTTTGACTTTATGAGAGAGGCCGTCATCCCAAAAATCCTAGGAAGATCATGGTGACCAGACCCTAACTCACGATGAAAGAACTCCTGCAAATGTAAATCTTTCAAAATTAGCAGAATATTCACTGTACAACATTGACTTCAAGCATAATATTTTGTGGCCGTAAGTAAACATAAATGGTGACTTAATACACATTAGTTTAATTAATAATGTGACCTAAACTAACTACAAAACTTTGCGTCCAACTAAACCACTCTTGTGACTGGCACCCAACATGTTATTGTACAGGTGTTTATAACTCTCTTAAATCTATTCATATTTATTTTAGCATCGAATTTTCTCATCAATAAAAAGATGGTATGTTTGGTTCTCGCAACAGCTAGTAGAATTCATAGGATGCTTAGAAATGCCTGCATGTATTTAATATAATTGCAGAATTCCATCAAAAAACCTGCAGAAAATCAGGTTATTCTTCTTGAATCCGACACCCTTGCTAGTTTCTTCTACCTAATCCACACAGATCTTCACACAATGGACAACAAAAAAATGTTTGAAACTCTAATTGAGCAGGGTTCATTTCTCATAAAACAGGGAAAACAAAAGAACTTCAGAAACTTTTCCCTGAAAAAACAAATATCACTTCAACTAGTGTTATTATGAATCAAAGGTAAATCATCGTGATACAGCAGAATAAAAATTTAATAAACAGGTAGAACAGAGGGGTGAGAGATAGCTCACCGTCATGATGCATGCATAAGGGTGATTGCCCCTGGCATGATGACATTCATCGAATATCAACACCTTTATCAAGTCTAGCTTGAAATAGCCCTGCCTCAATGTCACAAATATCAAATTTGTTATGTATTTTGATTACCTTTACAAGGAGGAATTCAGTCCTCTAAATACATGTAATACTTCCTAATTTACAGTATATGAATCCTGATTTGTAGCATGTAATAAATACAAGATTTGCTGTTACAATTGCCACCCATATATTGCTGATTTACTTTCCATATATTGACATCCCCCCTCAAATTGATGCTGGCCGATCAAGAAGCATCAATTTGTCAATCATGAATTGATGTCGATGCCGAGACAAAGCCTTCGTAAAGACATCAGCCGTTTGATGCTCAGTGGAAATATGAGGAAGTGTAAGAATATTATTATCAAGAGCTTCACGAATATAGTGACAATCAACCTCAATATGTTTGGTGCGTTCATGAAACACGGGATTAGTGGCAATCTGAATAGCACTCGTGTTATCAGCATGAAGTGATGTAGGATGATGTTGAGGAAATCCAAGTTCTTGTAACAAACCCCGGAGCCACACAATTTCAGAACATGCAGCGGACATAGCTCGATACTCAGATTCCGTGGAAGATTTTGAAGTACGATCTTGCTTTTTGCTTTTCCATGAAATTAAAGCATTTCCAAGGAACATACACCATCCCGTAATAGATCGCCGTGTATCCATACATCCTGCCCAGTCTGCATCACTATAACCTGTTAATTGTAAGGAATTGTCGGCAGGAAAAAATACCCCTCTTCCAGATGTGCCCTTAAGATAACGAATAATTCTCTTGACAGCAGCTAGATGAGATTGACGAGGATTCTGTAAAAACTGACTAACTTGTTGTACTGCAAAAGAAATATCTGGCCGAGTAATGGTTAAATAATTCAAACTGCCCACCAATTGCCTGTATATGGAAGGATCAGACAATAAATCACCATCATTCTGACAAAGTTTTAAATTAATCTCAAGAGGTGTAAGAACACTATTTCCTGATTCAAGACCGGCCAAAATAAGTATCTCTTGGGTATATTTGTGCTGATGTAAAAATATTCCGTTAGTCATAGAGTGCACCTGTAGGCCAAGAAAATAATGTAGTTCTCCCAGATCTTTCATATGGAATGCAGTGTGAAGAGAACGCTGCAAATTCTCAATGAGTGGAATATCAGATCCTGTGATAATAATATCATCCACATATACCAGAAGAGCAACAATACCATTAGCAGTATGCTGAAGAAATAGGGAGGAATCATATTGACTCTGAATAAATTGCAGATCCAGCAGAGTAGTACGAAACTTTTCAAACCATGCTCGAGGTGCTTGTTTTAGACCATACAGTGACCGTTTCAACCAACAAACTTTATCAGATGGGTGAGTAAACATACCAGGAGGAGGAGTCATATAGATCTCTTCTTTTAGATCGCCATGTAAAAACGCATTTTTTACATCCATTTGCCGAAGTGACCATCTTTTGGAAGCAGCAATTGCCAAAATAGTTCGTATGGTCGTCATTTTAGCAACAGGTGCAAATGTCTCCTCATAATTAATTCCATATGCTTGGCAATTTCCAAGGGCAACTAACCGTGCTTTGTACCGATCCACAGACCCATCAGGTTTTAATTTGACAGTGTATACCCATTTGCAACCAATAGGTTTGGTGCCACGTGGACAAGAGACAATATCCCATGTGTGATTATCCTTAAGAGCCTGAAGTTCCTCCTGCATTGCTTGTGCCCAACAGTCTTGGGTAGAAGCCTGAGCATAATTCTTAGGCACAAGAGTACTATCAATAGTAGTTGCTGAATATCCATACCTGTTGGGGGCACGAGAAACTCGAGTTGATCGTCTTAGTTGAGGAGCATGATCAGGCGTCGGTTCCGTGTTCGGAAGGGGTAAAGTGGATGGTGGATGACGTCTTTGATATACAATTCCTGGCTTAAAACGTTCAAAGACATAAGATGTACTATTATCATCAAATGTTGGAAGCTGGATAGGAGTGGATTCTGTAGGAGTACAAGAAGGAAAAAAATTCTGATTTTCAAAGAAAATCACATTTCGAGAGATACGAATTTTATGAGCATTTGCATCATAACACACAAACCCTTTATGAGAATTACTGTATCCTAGGAAAGCACAACGAGCAGCTTGGGCTGAAAGTTTATTTCGTTCAGTAGAGGGTAAATGAACAAAACAAACACATCCAAAAACATGAAGAGAATCATACTCAGGAAGAACACCAAATAAAATAGAGTATGGAGATGCAAATTTAAGAACCTGGGAAGGCAAACGATTAATTAGATGAACGGCTGTCGACAAGGCTTCTACCCAAAATCGAGTAGGTACGGAAGAATCAATTAATAAGGTGCGAACAACATCTAAAAGATGACGATTCTTACGCTCAGCAACTCCATTTTGTTGAGGAGTGTAAGGACAAGATTTTTGAGAGAGAATTCCTTTGTTTTTGAGATAGTCCTGAAATTCTTTGGACACATATTCCCCCCCAGAGTCAGATCGTAGAATTTTAATATGAGCATAAAATTGATTTTCAACAAATGCAACAAAAGCTTGAAATGTTGAGAACACATCAGCCTTAGAGCGGAGAAAATATATCCAAGTGAAACGACTGAAGTCATCAATAAATGTGACAAAATATTTATACTGAGCATGAGAAAGAACAGGACTCACACCCCACACATCAGTATGTATAATATCAAAACACTTAGAAGCACGACTACCATGCGAAGGAAAGGATAATGTTTTGCTTTTGCCCAACTTGCAAGAACTACAATCCAAAGATTCCATTGAAAAAATTTTCCCCAAATATCCATGTTTCATAAGATGAGCCAATACAGTAGAATTGGGATGCCCCAACTTTTTATGCCAAAAATGAGGATTATTAATGACAGTAGAATAAGCACAAGAATTAATACTAGAAAATTGTATTGGAAATAAACGTCCCACTTTAGGCCCCTTCGCGATCACTTTCCCCGATACTTGATCCTGCACACAACAACCATTATGATCAAATAGAATTTTACAGTTATTTTCTACCATTTGCCCAACAGAGATTAAACTTGTGGATAATTTTGGTGACACAAAAATATCTTCGAAACGAGAACCCAAATTACCAATTGATAAAATCGGAAGATTATCACCATTTGCCACCTGTATATGCTGATTGCCCATATATTTTTGCACATTATACAACCCATTTTCACTGCTAGTCATATGATTTGACGCTGCCGAATCCATTAACCAGTATTTATCATTAACCGGAATTATATCTGAATTAATTTCAGATTTCTCATGTGACCCGACTGCCAACCCATGTGACCCGACTGCCAAATCAAATGACCCTTGCCCGTGTCCGTGCCCGTGCCCGACTGCCAACCCGTGATTAATTGTAAATTTCTCAGCCAACCCGTGATTATTTTCACATTTCTCAGCCAACCCGTTTTCACATTTCTCAGCCAACCCGTGATTAATTTCACATTTCTCTGCCAACCCATGAATCTTGTTATTTGCCAGAAACATAGAGTTGAATTTAGTTTGCTTACCTTGGAACCCAAATGCTGAGAGGGCTGAGACAATCATCTGCTGCATCTGCTGCATCATCTCCGGCGTGAGAGTTGTTGATGAAGAGCTCATCGTCGACGAAGGTTCTGGTGTCGACGATGAGACAGCTGCAGCGGCTATGGAAGCACCACCACCAAGCCCTAACCCTCGGTTCTGTGGTCGCAGACGGCATTCCTTGATTAGGTGCCCTTCTTTCTTACAGTAATTGCAGATTTTCTTGCTGCAATTTCTGGAAATATGCCCTAATTCCTTGCAATTGAAACACTGCACACCCACACCCATACTCCTCTTCCCTGAGTCAACTCGTCGTCCCCTTCCCTGAGCCATGTAAGCCACATTCATCTCGGTGGCAGTGTCTTGAGTCAACTCGTGTTGAGTTGTGAGTCTACGTTCTTCCCGAAGTAATTCCCCCAAGCATTCATCTAAATTGGGTACTGGATTCCGATTGATCAGACTGGCTCTCACGGCCTCAAATTCTGGCCGGAGTTTCATCAGAAATTGGTCCCTCTGGCTCTCGGCATGAACAAGGTAAAGTGCCGTTAAACTCTCCTTTGGTACTTTGGAGTAAATTATGCCAGTATATTCACTCCATAAATTCAGAAATCCAGTGTAGAATTGCTCAATTGAAAGATTACCTTGTTTGTAATTAGCAATTCCCATTTCGACTTGAAATTTTTGAGCCGAATTGTTCTGGGAATAGATGCGTCGAAAATAATCCCAGATTTCCTTCCCTGTGCCAAACGATCGGAGATTGTTGATCATATGGGGTTCAACAGACCCCAGTATCCATGAGATGATTTTTGCATCGTTGGTAGTCCATGCACTCAGCTTCTCTGAATCAGTTGCTGCTGGTGCTGGTAGTGACCCATCAAGATGCCCCCATAGTTCTTTCGCTGTTACAAACATTCGGAATTGAAATTCCCAACTGGCATAGTTTTTGCCATTGAATCGAGTAAGAAACGCCTCTCCAGACATAGTAGAAAACCCCAAAAAATATCACCAAAAAATACTGACGAAATTCAGTATGTAAACTGAAGAAAATCGAAGGTCTAGGTCAGAAGAATAAGCTCTGATACCATGTCACAAATATCAAATTTGTTATGTATTTTGATTACCTTTACAAGGAGGAATTCAGTCCTCTAAATACATGTAATACTTCCTAATTTACAGTATATGAATCCTGATTTGTAGCATGTAATAAATACAAGATTTGCTGTTACAATTGCCACCCATATATTGCTGATTTACTTTCCATATATTGACACTCAAGCCGTTCAGAAAAATTTGATGTGTCATAACAAGCACCTATACATATTAATCCAAAGGTTATTGTCCATTGCATGAGCCATATGCTGGTAACATTGGCAAACTACAAAAATCTGCTGCAATAAGGAAGAGGATGATTGTGAAGAAAATTTTAAAAGAAATAAAATCAGAGGAGAAATGGCTAAGCAGCAAGTTGACAACAACTGAAATGAAGTCATTGATGGATAATTAATTTTATGTCAGAAAATCAAAGATATATCATGCAATTTTTCAAAGGAAATCTACCACTTGATATTATTGAAGAAGAACCAGAATTCCTGATAAAATTCCAGATACATGTTAAACACTAGATCAGGGCTACCTTCATCATATTTCTTCAAATCTCTCAGGTTTAAAGCGACAACATTGAAAAATATAAAAAATCAAGTCCTAAAATAAATCCATCAAATTTCTCAGGTTTAAAAGCTACAACAGTGAGAAATATAAAAACCAAGTCCTAAAACAAGAAATGATATATAAAAGCCTTCCAAAATCACCATTTGAATACTATAACTAGAGAAAGTATAAACCACATCCACTACCAGCAACACTAGAATGCTAATCAATAACCACTGAAAACAGATTTATTTTTTTCTTTATTTTGGGCCTCTCGGAGTATGTTCTGATTGTTGTAGTTCAAAATGTTTCCCCCTTTTGGATATTAAAAAAACAGCTGGCCAATTGAGGACAAATTCTTAAGTAAGACCATGAAACATGGGGACAAACAGGTGAAAACTCGGAAGTTAAAAACATAAGATGAGGCTAACAGATGCAAATGATTACAAAGAAAGCAGAGATTAAAAAAAAAGATAATCAATTAAGCAGCTTACCTCATGTTTGAGTATTTCCTGCTTCCATGTAGCAGCATCCCAGAAGTCAACTCCCATGTCTCCCCAGTACACGCCCACATTCATGTCTGTATGCATTCTCACAGCTCCAGCTTGCTAGTAATCATGGAGGGCAGCAAGAACGAAGACACAAAAAACAAAGTTCACTTTTTTGAGTTTTACTTTCGTTATTCATATCCAACTACCTCAAAATCATCATCAACATTAAACTTGTGAAGAAAATTCCATTCATTCTCTCATTTTTTAAACATTTGATGGAACTCTGGCTTCGATATCAACTCCCCAAGTTTCAGTTTGTAACTTGAAGAAAAAAGTTGAGTAAGCTACACCCGAAGTATTTGCTGAAGTATCTAAAAAATAGTTGGGGAAATTTCATTGCATTGCGAAAGTTTCGACTGCCCGATAAAATATTTTTTCAAATTCAGCTTTAGCAACGACATGGCATTTTCAGAACTCCACTGTACACCCGAAGTATTTGCTGAAGTATCTAAAAAATAGTTGGGGAAATTTCATTGCATTGCGAAAGTTTCGACTGCCCGATAAAATATTTTTTCAAATTCAGCTTTAGCAACGACATGGCATTTTCAGAACTCCACTGTACATGTACAAGGCAAGTTGTGTACAACTCATAAAGTTATATAAAAAAAAAAAAAAAAACGTCTTCGCTGGCGATTCCTAACATCTCCAATATTTAGTCCTCTTGTTATGAATTTCAGCAGCAGACAAATAAAACTTTTAAATTGAATTGTTGTACTGTTGCTAAGTAAATGGATTAACATAAATCCCACATAACATACACACACATACATGTAGAGGAGAAAGGAGCTTAATCTGTCATACTTGGCTAGCCAGGAGAACTTCAGGAACCAGGAAAACAGCAATAAAACGTGAAGGCTTGCGAAGAAGATGGGCGTAACTGCGCAGTAGCATGGTGGCAATCAAAGTCTTGCCAGAACCAGTCTCCAAAAAGACAATCGTGTTCTGCTTTAACGCCTTCTCCAAAGCCTCCAGTTGATAACTGTGAGGAAAAAAAGGTATCCCGGCACAGAAAAACATTAAAAAAAAATCTGTGTAGAAAACACAAAACTACATGAACGAAAGAATAGTCAGAAACCCATTTACTGCTCGAGGAAAAAAAAACTCTTTTTTCTTTCTTTTTTAAAGGCATTCAGTAAGAAACCAGACAATGGAGAAGAAGGAATCAAGAAAATACCTTCTAGCAAAAGGGAGAGGATCGGCAGGGGGCTGTTGGATTGTGTCTATATCCAAGCTAACAGGCTCCATCACTGTTCAATGCAACTCAAAGGGCACTCGAGATTCTCTGGAAAGAAAGAAAAAAAAGAAAAACCATCTCTCCGAAAACATGATCAAAATGAAAATCCAGAGAAAAGGACTAAACAAGAACTGGGGAAGAGTAAAACTTAATCAGTAATTGAAAAACATAAAACTCACCCGCTCCTCGGCTGATTGAAGTATGAATAGCAAGATGATCGCTTCAGTAAATAGAGAGATTGTAGAGAAGAGAATAACAAAAGTGAGTTAACAATGCGATTGGATGGAAATCTCCAAGAGGGTATTGTTGTAAAGAGAAAACTTGAGGAAAAGGGATACAACAATACTGAGTGATGCTTTTCTAGTCTGCTTGCCTCCGCTAGGAGGCAACTTCCTAAGGAAGGAGCCAGTCATTGTACTGTAGTTTTAAAAAGAAAAGGGAAGAGGGTTCTGTTTAAAAAAGAAAAGAAAGACGACCCTTGACTGACTTGGCTTGTTGAATGCTGGAGATTGAGGGCGAGTTTTGGTTTGGTTTGGTTGGGAAGTCAAGAGGTAGTTTGGCTGTGAAATTGACGCGCGTGGTCGTAGTTGCTGATGGTGATCAATGGTCATGTCATGATATGCCATTCTTAAATTTCAAAGGAATCTGGAGAATCTAGCTTGCTCATGTCTGAAGCTCTGAACACTTCGGTCACACGTTTCTCTCTGCCCTCTGTAGTTTGACTCTCTACTTCTTGTACCTTGTATTTTGTTCCTTTCCCTCGTTTTGGATATGCATGCACTCTCTGCGTCTATTTATATTGTATTTTTTAAATTATCATGCTGGACTGTACCTTGTTATTATTTTTCTTTTGATGTCCCAGTTACCTTACACCTTCTTAGAGCATGTTCGGAATATAATAAAAGTTACTTTTAAAAAATATTGTTTTAGAAATATATTAATATAATACATTAAAATAATTTAAAAACATAAAATAAAAATAAAGCTTGAAAAATAAAAGTATATTTCAACTGCAATGTCAAGCAAGATAAATTTACTTCTTTCACCGTTGCATGATATATTTATTGAAATGCATTATGATGAATTACTAGGTTAAATAAAGTTGATGCCTTGATGGATAACAAAAACATCACTATTTTTTAGGGTAACGTTTGATTACAATCTCGGAACATCAAAAACAACAATAAAAAAAGACATGAAAATAAAATTAAGTCATGTTTTCAAATATGATATTTTTATATTCTTAAAATATCATCGTGGAAAACTTTTGATTCCAAACTTATATAGATAAGAAATGCAATTATAAAAATAGTTATTATTATGATTTTAAAATATAGCTTGTGAGAGACGTGGGTTAATACCTTACTCATATGTCAATAGGATCAACTTCAAAAAAATATCAAAATGCATTATTTTGGCCATAAAAAATTAGAAAAGAGCTAGTGGGTTCTTTACATGGGTCTTGACCTTGAGTCACCGGTTGACTCATGTGTTTTTATAAGGTCAAGCTAGGTTAATCCCTCCACTATTTTCTCTTAAGTTTGTACCAGTCCAAGCCTGGGCTGGTCGAGTTTTGAGTCGACTCTTCATGTTTTTCATCACTATTAAATTCAATCCTTAATATAAACAAAAATAATATTAAATTGTTTTTTTTAATATGTAAGCTTGATAATATATGTATATAGAGTGTTGCCCATATGTTTTTTTAAATAAAAAATAAAATTGCCCTCTAAGATGGTCACGTTTAGTAATTTTACTGTATATTAACAATATGATATGATTGAGGTGTCCTTGATCAATACACTAGTGATAAATTGATATAATAAAAGAGATTGTGTGATCACCCAGCCAAAAATTTTGGTCTTGTTCTGGAACGATAAAATAATTATTTCATTGCGAGTCGTGTGAATTCATGATGAAATGTGAATGTATACGTAATGAAACACTAATCTCTTATAGACTTTTCATTTTAATGTGCATGTGTGTAATATTTAACATATGATCTTTAATTATTTTCAAATTCAAACTTATTTTTAATCCGTAATGCTAATTAAATGCATTTTTTTCTAGATACAATCATAATTATTTTTTATAATTATCATTGTCCCTTGAATTAACCTCAAAACCAAACACATATAACTTTAGGGCAGAAAAGGAAGTTGCTACAACAAAAATTATCTACATGGGGCTTCTAGGTGGTATTTGATTATTATTTTGAGACATGATAAATAAAAATTGCCGACGTAAAAAAGATAAAACAAAATATGAGTCGAAAACAAAATTGTAACCGCCAATAATATACAAAATAAAATGATTATTCTTGTGTCATATCTAGTCGATGATGAACGAGACTTGATTAAATATGAAAACAATTTCTTTATAAAAAAACATAAAAATTCAATTAATAACATAAGAGCAGGAATTCTAAAACTCATAGTCAAGTTTATATTCATTGCAGAATAAAATGCAAAAAAAAAAAAAAAAAAAAAACCAATTAATGGAATTCACTGACGCAATAACTTGAAACCAAAAGTTCCGGACCTCATGTCCCAAAACAAACCAACCTCGTCTCCTGGGTTCAGATACCTGGCACGGACCACATCCCCGAGGCCTAGAATGCAGGTATCGTTAGGTCCGGTCTTCAGAAACACGCTCTCACTTTGAATCTTCTTGGGCATGTCATCTGTGTAATCTACCAGGATGACAAAACATTTGTTGCCTCGGACCACATGGTCGGCCATGTCCAGGGTCCAATACCTGAAGACATGTTCGAACATCTCTTCATGAGAAAGTGTGAGCTCTGTGGTCACGACCTCGTTCCTGGTAATGGACTTCCTGATCTGCCATGGATTGTTAGGATCGATGCGCGGAGCTGGATACCAGTCCCTTATCTCGACCAGGCCACGGGTCACCTGGCGCGGCTCGCTGCGAGCAGCCACTGCATCTTCTTCGGCTTTGGTGAGCAGAAAACTGTAGTAGAAGGTCTTCCTCATGGTGGCCGTGACGATGATGGCAGTGGCAGGGGCTCCAATAAAAATCAAGAGAAGGGTATTTTTGGTATTGTGTGTGATGAATTGGTTTAGCTAATAAGGAAATTAGAGATCTTATCTTTTGTTTACCTTTCTCGCATTGGAATAGAGCTGGATTTTCTCTGGATGTGGCTGTGAAGCAAATTCATTTCCATCCTCGAAGGATGACCATTTTCACAGTGAAACACAAAATTGAAACCTGTGATCAAGAAGATACTTGATCCCTTTATTACTCGATATTTTTATTTTTATTATCCATCCATGAGCATTGATTGTTTTTTTTTACTTTCCATCTTTAAATTAGAAATCCATCTGTCATCTGTCAACTTTTTAATATGATTATAAATTAAAAATGTTAGAGAATAATATAAATCATATCTTGGAATTTTGTTTAACAATTTAATTTTTTAGGTGAGACGATTTCAAAATATGATATAAAAACTTTGTTGATGCAACGGTTATGAATTCAAATCTCACTACCTTGATTCTATTTTATAAAAATTAAACACCGGAGAGTATAAACCTATTTATAAACTTTAAGTATAAAAGATTTTCATTTGAGAGAGGTTTTAAAAAATAATATAAATTATTTTTTGAGATTTCACCTAATATTTTTTTTTCAGATGAGATGATTATTTAAGAAAAAAAAATCTAAACTTATGCCAAAGAGGGTTTTGTTTTGGGTAGATATAAGATATTAAAACATTTTGCATGTAATATACTATTATGTTTTGGAATTTTGGTAAATAATACGGTGGCGCTGTCGTGAACTCGTGATGGGATGGTGAAGATCAACGGCGCCCATCCCCTGGATTTTTCAAACCTTCATTATAGACCTCATTAATCAGTATATTTTCCATATTGACCCCTGTAATATTTTAATTTAACCCCTTTTTTTTTTCTCTTCAAGGTCCTATTTTATTTAACCTGACTCCGTAACAATTTTACTTACTCTCAACGCTTAATAATGACGAGGGGATGGCAGTGATTGTGGTGAAGAGTTGACAACAAAAAATACTCCACATTTAGTAACAATAAAATTATTACACTCCATTGCACCATCAAAAAAATAAATGATATTGAATACAAAAAATAAGTGACCGTTGATTCAGAAGGAGGTTTTTTTTTGCTTTTTCTGGATTTTACTTTAAAAGCCAGATAGAACCCATTTAGCTGTATAAAATTGATTGCAGTGTATGCATGGGATGTGGGTGTGTTCCGTTGGTGGTTCAACCTCTTTTCTTTAAAAAATAATTTTAATTTAAAATTATTTTTTATATATTTTTAAATTATTTTAATGTGTTGATTTCTAAATAAAAAAAAGATTTATTAAAATAATGGTTGTCATACTCTCAAAATATGATCTTTGTATTTGAAGCCAAGAAATTGTCTTTTCGACAAGTTCCGATTGGAGTTTTTTTTTCATCTCATTAATTATATATAAATTACAGTCATGCTATTAAATCTTTGTATTTGAACTATGAACTATGAAATATAACGTTAAAAAATAATATAAATTATATTATAATTTTATCTAATAATTTCACTATTAAATAACATGATTTTTTAAGTATAATTACATAATTTATTGATCAAGTAATTTTAAATTTAAATTTCTTCATTTTAATTTATTTTCTAATAAAAACGAAGCACAAAGATAATGTAACTTTGACGAAAACACTTTTTTTCAGATCTATATACCAAAAAGAAACAGTTTTTTGTCATGGACCTGATTCATTCATAAACACGGGCCCATTATCCATTTAAAAGTAAGAGGCCCGTGTTGTTTCTCTCGTTTTTCCTGCCTTTTCCCAGGCTTGTAGCCCATGTCAGTTGAGATTAGAAAACTGTGAAGGATCACAGGGCGGGGTCTTGTAGGTGAAAAAAGGGCCTATCAAAGTTAAAATACACTGTCTATTCACGGTCTGTTTAAATATTTAAAAATATTATTGAAGTTATTTTTTAAATTGTATTTTTTTAATTAAAATAATTTTTTTTTTTTTATCTTATAAACCAAGAACAATCTAGTAATTTACTAGAAATATATTTTTTTAACTAGAAACAAACCAAGAACAATCTAGTAATTTACTAGAAATATATTTTTTTAACTAGAAACAAACCAAGAACAATCTAGTAATTTACTAAAAAGTTACCGTGAGATTAGATTATATATTTGTTTGGAAATATATGGTTAAGTTTACTTTTAAAATTGTTTTTCTTACAAATATATGGAAATAATATTGTTTCTTAAAAAATCATTTTTAATATTAAAATGATCTATTTTTTTTTATTTTTTAGTCGGTTTCTCTGTATAGAAATTATCTAAAAACACTTAAATTATTCAATTTTTAGTTTAAAATAATAATAATAAAATTACTTATAAAATATACTGCCAAACATAAACTATATAGCAGTGCGATACGGAGGTTTTCCAAATCCGATTCTGGCCAGGAAAAAAAGATCTATAAAACCCTCCAAATCTCTATACAAAGAAACCCGTCTCTCTATTTCTTCCTCTTCTTTATACACAGCGTCTTTAGTTTCAGAGCTAATCATAGGCACCATGACACCAGTTACTGGAAACAAGGGGCAGGAGAAATCCTACAGGAAGAGACAAGCCACGATAGAGAAGAAAGCAACAGAGCTCGCAATTTTGTGCGATGTTCCTGTTTGTGTCATTGTCAAAGACAATACTGACGGCAGAGTCTCAACCGTGCCACAAGATAGAGGACAGGTGGTCGATATTCTCTTGTCATACAAACGCAGACTGCCGGCAGAATTAGTGGCAGGTAATGCGAATTCCAGGGCAGAGAAACAGGATGAGACCTGGGAACCAAGTTTTAATAACTTACCCGATGAAAATTTGATGGAGTTTATGAAGGAATTGGAGGAGAAGTCGGAGATGGTGGATGAAGCAATCAAGAGAAAAGAGGAGATTACTAGCAAGGAAAAGAAGGGGAAAGGAAAAAGAATTCATGACGAGTCGTCAAAATTCGGCAATAAAAAGGCAAAGGGCATTGTTCTTGATTCAAAAACGAACACCTCTTCGTCTTCTGCAGATTCTGATGGCATTGTTCTTGATTCAAAAACGACCAACTCCTCGTCTTCTGCATATTCTGATGGCATTGTTCTTGATTCAAAAACGACCAACTCTTCGTCTTCTGCAGATTATGGCCTAGATTCTCTTGGCAATGGCACCATCAGCAACGCTGGTTTTCCTGATGCAGTTTCAACTCCATGGAAATCGACTGAAGGAACGCTTGCGGGTGAGATTGACAGAGGTTCTGATGTCGGAGCTTTACCTGCATTGACAGTGCGGCCTGTAAAGCTGTTTGGGATTTTTCTCAATTGAGATGCATGTGCCGTGGCTTGAGTTTTTATAATTTGCCTCTCTTCTTAAGAAATTCTCTCCGTGTAGTTTTCTTGAATTTTACCCTTGATAAGACAGGAATAATTACTGGATTTCTTGCGAGTTATGGGTACTTAGGTGAATGCACGATACTTAGAACTTGGTTCTTTTTTAAGTGTAATTGTTCAACCTATATCTTGTCCTGGTAGCTGTAGTTACATCCGATCCTATGGGCAACAATGTGTCAAACCTAATTACACTTATATATATAGTTTACATGCTTTTTTTTCTTTATATATATATATATATATATAGTTTACATGCTTTTTTTCTTTATATATATATATATATATATATATATATATATATATATTTAATTCACTATAAAACTTAATTGATGGATACAGGGTTAAGAGTTTCTTTCTTTTCTAATTAATCTTCTTATAGGAATATATATAGAGCATAATATGGAGCATATATATAATTATATATAATTAAATTCAAGTAGGTTTTTTGTAAACCATAAAACATGATTTATACTACAAAAACAGACAGCCTCAAATTTTAAGCCACCACGATCGAAACAAGACTGTTTTTTTTTTTAAAGTTTTTAATAACAAATTATATACTATCGAGCTATAATTTTTTCAAAACTAATTTTTTTCTCGACCGATTTTCTAGTAAAACATCCAACTCCCTAATAGAAAATACAAGTTGCTTCTCCCCTCGGCGGGTGATATAAATGATTAAAACAATTTTTATTTGCCCTATCTCGTGTTTGTTTCTTAGAAACAGCAGTACTAGTATTTAACTTCATGGGCCTAGACCCAACATTTGCATCTATATGGGCCTCCTGACAATGAGAAAAGATCCGAATACTGGAATGTAGGCCCATAAATTGGAATACTACTATTATGGACAAAATTGAAATAACAAAAACGAGCAGAGGCATATATGGATGAAAATAAAGAATATAAAACTAGGGTTTAGACGCATTGGACTCTGATATATATTACCGCCATCTACTCTGGTCTCCAAGCCGTCTCTACTCAAGGAGGAGGAGGTGGAGATAAACCGCAAAAATGGTAATTTCTTTTATTATCAACTCCTATCGGACTGGTTTGCTCATCCTCGTTTTTTCTTTCTGTTTGTTTATTTGCATAGAGTAAGATCTGTCTGGAAAATAGTCCGTGTCTATCCATCCTTACAGATGCGTCCAGGGTTTTGTTGTTTTGAAATACCTGCATGGTATCAACTGCTTCCATTCGGGCTCTACATTTCTTTCCTTTTTATTACAATCTAATACCAATGTTATTGCCTCGCTATTGTTAGTGATTTGATGTATTTTGGTTTTGCGGTAATTATGTTGTTTTAGGTAGGTTCTGGAATTTAAAAACAGTTTCAGGGGGACTCTTTTAGATGGTTATTTGAAGTAGTTTTAATTTTTGATGACTTCAAATGGTGTAACTAGCTCTCAATTCTAGCCATTGACGGAGAATAAAATCAACTGTATTTCAATTCCAGCAATTGACGGAGAATGAAATCTAACTGTGTTTAATTCCAGCAAATGTGTTTGATGGCTTGCAGCGTCTTAATCTTCTGGTCAGCTAGAATTAGCTTCGGTGCTAGCCTAATGTTTTAAAAGCCGCCTTTTCAATTCTTTCCAGTCAGATGGATGCTTTTGACTTAGATTGAGATGTGCTATTACTTTTTTTTTTGAAGAATGAATTTAAGGAATTTAACAACAGTCAAATGCACTTCTTATAGTGGAAATTGGATCGCCTTCCAATGTGCTGTGAAATAAGTTTTTTTGGGACTATAGAAGTTATCATGTTTCTGTTCTTCTGGAAAAATGCTCTGATTGTTTCTTCTTTAACTGATGATCGGTTTGGTTTTTATACTTTCCTAATAGATTTTTGTCGTGGCCATTAACAGCCAAAGCAAATACATGAAATCAAGGATTTTCTTCTCACAGCAAGAAGGAAGGATGCTCGTTCTGTTAAAATCAAGAGAAGCAAAGATGTGGTGAAGTTCAAGGTTCGTTGCTCCAAGTATCTTTACACACTATGCGTGTTTGACCCTGAGAAGGCTGACAAGTTGAAACAATCCCTTCCTCCAGGTACAGGGGACCTTCTGTTTTCAATGGCTGTTCATATTTGTGATATTGGACCTTTTCATCACTGTGTTTTGTTCGGTGGCTACTCATGTCTATGACCTATCATGTTGTTCTTGCATTTTGCACATTTCATCCTTTTGACTTGTTCATGCTTTTTGCTCCTAGTCAATCTAGAATTTATGCGTGTATTATTTATTAGATATCACTATGATTTCATCTTCTTATAAATATCTCTTGCTTGTGATGCTCGAGAAAGTTGAGATAAAATTAAGAACTCCATACTTTCTTTACCTCCTTTCCCCTTATATGCAATTTATTTTAGGTGATTGCTTCTTATCCGGTTCCTTCAAATTTGTTTGTAGGTTTGAGTGTTCAGGACCTTTGAAGAAACAATCGGAGTGATTCTGGGCCTATACAGAAGTCATGAGATTATTTTAGCTTCTTTATCTTTCTTTTTTCTTGTGATTTTTGAGTAATGTTTTCTTGATTCAGTGACTGATCATTGAGATCCTATCCGGTTTGTGGAGGCCTTCTTATACAATCTTGATTTTCAAGCGGTGGATTTGTAGAATCGCTTCTCAAAATATTTATAATCATTTTGTTCTCATGGTCAACTTTTTTTCTGGGATTCGTCTTTTCTGAACTCCCTCCCGTGTTTACAAATTTACAGAGAATCAATCGATTTCAGGGATCATATGTTCATTGATACTATATATTTTATTGCAGAGGCAAAATCTTCAATCCATTGTATGTTTAGGCATCATTTCATACTCTACGAATGATCTGGAGACTGTAAATGAGGTTCCATCAAGAAATACGCAAATAACCGTACAAAATTCCTGACCGAGGAAGGAACTCGCGTGGGGCTAGTCGGGGTTAAGAGAATAATCACCTTGAAATGGAATTCCAGACGATTAGTCTGGTTTAAGAGTTGTCGGAAATCCTAAACTGCTGTTTTCAAGACCATCCTTTGAGTTTGATAGGAGAGGTCGTATGTTTAGTCAAGATAAATATTTCTGCTTTCCAATATTTTTGTGTGTCATCTGCTAGATGGTGCCCTATCAATTTCACAACATTTGAACAGTTCAGATTTCTTGAAGAAATTAGTTTTTAAGGAATGAAAAACAACACGATAACATTAAAAAGCATGCGATAGTTTCCTTTCAAACAAATTAGTCAGGTCGGAGAACTCTAAAGAACTGAAAATTCATAATGAACAAAGAAGAGTCAGGGAGGAGAGGTCACTGAATCCCTTAAAATCTAGAATCCTGCTTTTGGAATACGTTATCAACTACCTGGATTTATCAAATGATGTTTTTCTTCGATCGAAGTTCTACCCGTGCGGCCAAGCCTCGTTATGCAAGTTGGCAGGGTAACCCTAAAATTAAGAGTTTTGGATTCAAACTCCCAGTAAATAGAATGGAAAAAGAAGAAGAAATCATTCAGTTGAGGAATGGAGCAACGTGCTGAATAAGATTATTGCGGGCACTGTCAGGAGAAATTGAGAAAATGAAATTTCAGACTCAAATTCAGCCGTGGATTTGGTTGGATGTGATTCACGTCTGGAGGAAATGAGTTCTTTTCAGGAGCTGAATGATGCTGTAACAGTACAGATCCCAAAGTAATTATTAGATTGTGTTTTTGAGCAAGGGATTGAGGATCTGCTACTTCATTTTCATCCTGAAGAAGACTCCCAGCGGTACAGATCCCAAAGTAACGTGAGATATTATTAGATTGTGTTTAATTAATAAATAGTAAAGATTGATTATTTTGATAAATAAAAAACCTCAAAAGAGTTCCATACACGGAAGATCCTGGCACCATGCTGTGCATTATATACATACATCAAAATGGATTCCTACATCAAAGCATGTACTTGTAAAATAGGCGTGGAGTGAACTATGACATGAGTAGTTGCATTCCATCAAGACCTCAGCTCTCCTTTTTCTTTTGTGGAAGGCAGATTGTTTTCGCTTTTTAGGAGCATGCATCGCCAATGTCTGCATAATTTAAAAAGCATAGCAAAATTTAACCAGAGGAACACTGTCTGTAGCTGTGATTTCTGAACAAACTAGAATTCGGCTGAAAAGTAACCTGAGATCACCAATTCACCTATTCATCAAATAGGAGGAAATAAACAGCTGAAAGTGTTCGTGATCAGGTTCTGGTGCACTAATATGTGATTACTCATTAGTCATTGCAATAGTACATCTGATCAAAGGGATTGTAGTTTTGGCAGGTCTGATAACCCTTGCTTGTAGCGTCAGGAAATTGTGATTGCTAGCAGTGTGCTCCATTGGAAAGAAAAGGGTTTAGGCGTGTTATATAAATAGCTTCTTCCCCTGTGATCCTGTAATGGTATGTGATTGTGGTACGTGTATTCTGGACTTCACTCCAGGAGGGAGAGAGTGATCTCTCAGTTGAAAGTGGGCCTAGTTCACAGGCTCAAGATCATGACTAATCACCTACAGCAGTTGGCCCAACACCCATTTAACACGGCAAGGAAACGTTCATCAAAGTGGGAGAGGGGATATTTTCAAGGTTTTATTCGTCTTTTACGGACGTCGGTACGATTTTAAATTAGGAACAAATTAAGTCAGAAGTGAAGAGATTTTCTTATAATGATTTAGTTATTTCCTCCAATTTTGGAAGTGTCTTGCCTCATCCGTACCTAGTTATAAACTCATCACTTCATAGTTCTATATTTCCAAGTGATTAAAGGACTTGCACCAGTCATGGGATTTTTTTTAAAGCTCATTAATGTTGCTGTACTTCCTTAATTAAGAGACTGGAGCCAAGAATTAACAAACTAGTAGATTGATTATATGTGGTGCTGGATGGTTAAAATTTATTTATGTGAATAGATGACGCGAAGTGGGGCTCAAAATTAAAGTCACCAGGAAACAAAAAAAAAAGTGTTTACTTTCGCCCGATGCATATGCAATTGGCAACACTAAATTATATTCTCGGCCATAGCAACCATAGTTCTGAAACCTCGTTGGGTTGACGGGTTTACATCAGACTCGTGACCTGATATTAGACCAGTTCATGCATGCACCGCGCCGGCCGGTTCAGAACAGAGAGTATACAGAAACACTGTCTGCCTCAAACTGGATATGTTAAAGGAGGGAAATTGGTGCTGTTGCTTAATTATGCATAGAAAGGATGCAAAGATAACACAGCAAACATGTATATAAAAGTGGAAGAAGCCCAGCTCAAATCACGAGCAACAATGCGCGCCCGTAGGTGTAGATATTCATGCATCAAAACACTCCACTAAGAAAATGAGGTGGCACTTGTACAGATGCTCAAGGGAAGATCAACTTAGGCTAGGCCACAGTGTAAGGAGTAATAAACACTTAAATCCAAGACGGGACGACAACTTCAAGAAACAGTTTTGAGTTATGATATCCCTTAATCTTAAACAACACTAGCGATATTTATTTATTTATGTTTGATCTATAGCTAGCTGTTATTAAGGAACATGACGTGATGATGAAAGATTTATGATTTATATACTGGATTTCAAGCTCGAGCTCGGATATATAATTTTTGTAAGAGTAGAACAGTTAGAGTTTTACTTGCTCATTTGAATCCACAAAATTTATTTTCTAGAGAGTAGGATTTACTTGCATCCAAAAAAATAAATAGCTAGCCAGGTTCTTTAAAAATGGTTTGAATCCCAAACAGAGTTTCTAGCCCTTCGTGGGGTTTTGAGGCTAATCAAAGATCGATGAAGAAAGAGACGAGAATGAGCATTCCTAGGGCTTGCTAGTTTATCAGAGGATTCTATTTTAGACAGTCACAGACACGCATGAGGCATTCACTATTTTAATGCTAACTGGAACTATATATATACAAATGTGACTTCTACAATTTTGACTTTGACTTCGGGGTTCTCATGGCATGTATCTAAGTGTATCCCAAAGACTGACATTTTCTGAGCATCTAAAATTACTAGTTTTTACACAGTGACTGTTGTCTTACTCATTTCTGAGATTTCGAATTAATATTTAATCACGTTTTTAAAAAAATAGTATATACTGTTTTATCATACGTTTTCTTATAAAGTAATATTTAACCACCCATTAATGTATACTTAGCACACGGGTCTCATTTTTTTTTTTTTTTTAAATTACAGCCAACGCCTTATTTATTTGACAGCACAAGGCATAGAAGTTCTTGCTATCATTAATAAGGCTTTACTCCTGCTTCTGCAAATTCTTTCGAGTGAGATTTTTTTTTTTTTGGTTGCTAAAATGCATTGATAAGGGTGCAGCGAGAGAGAGAGAGAGAGAGAGATGATGATGACTAGGTATTGGCGATGGCAGTATTTACGTAGAGGTATTCCTTCCAAGGAGGCACGGGTGCTCCGCTGATTTCTCCAATGCAATCCCAGTTCCCGCTGGCTCTTGCCTTTGAATTTGTATTATAATTTATAACCACACACTCTTTCCTTGGCTTCTGTGCTTCATACGACCTTATAATTGTATAGACTATGATCTTTTCTACTCTTATATATGCGTGATCTTCCCAACTATGAAACAAATTATATTGATTAAAAATGCATGAAGATATCATCATTTATATTATATAGTTTTTCCAACACTTCTACACTTACTTTATTCTCAGCACAGAGCTAGCTAGCTCGCTAGCTATTTATGGATACAACAAAACTTAAATATATAATGCAACTCCGAGGAACGTGAAAATGGATATGAACTCGATTGGCGCTGTAAGAGCAAAGTGGTGAGATTGTACGTCCAAGAACTCATGCTTGTTTAACTTGAGGTCGTTTGTCTGAAAGGAATAAAAACACATAAATCACTCACGTGTGGATGAATTTGACTCCAGCAATGGAAATTTCTATGGTCTTCAAAATCTGCTTTCGTCTATGAGGAACTGCTTGCCTTAATTTACTAATTACATGTAATATATTAGAATTCATAGCTGGGGTAATATATAAGTGTATATGTGGTCTATGTTATGAGTTATCTACTATTTAAATTTAAGAAAAGATTAAGAATTAAAAAAAAATACTAGTAAAAGCAGTACTAGTTAATATGCAACTGAAAAGAAATTTAGTTGGTTTTAATTAGTTGATTGAAAAACACCATGACTGTCGAGAAAAAAAAAACATGTCGTTTTCCGACAGTAATTTTTGTACATGCATGCAATATATGTTTTTATTCGATCCATAGATTAAATTCATAGTTTGATAGACGAATCTAAATGTATTGTTTGACATGGGTTAAAATTTAATAGTCATTGGTGGTAGCAAAGACCTTATTATTTATATTTGAGATTTTTTATTTTTATTTTTTCTGGTTGTATTTTTCTTGTTTTTTATAGATAGATTTAAACTTTTAATTGAACTACAATTTTACTGATTAATATATTTATCTTGTGCTGTTACTTTTGTAGGATGAAAGATTATTGAATTATATATTGAATTATATATTGAACCCTAGTTCTTATATACATTATACGCCGTGTCAAATATAGATTGTAGTTCAATATTTCACTCAATAACTTGTGTTTTTTTTTAGCTAAATTGATTTTTAGATGATGAGCAATTGACCTGCTGCTAGTTAATTTTATAAACCTTTATTAGTTTAAATTTAATATTAATAATATTATTTTAAAAAAGACACTTTATCATAATTGAAGATTAAGATACATCTGAGTAGAATTAATGGATCTATTCGACATAAACATACCATTTTTTTTCTTTCATGGAGCTCCAAACCAATATCACAGCATATTTTTCCAAAGGGATCTTGATAAAAGTAATTATCTGCACCTGCCTAGCTTTCACTCTCCCAGCAGGAGACACTTTTGTTTTCTAGCAGGTACCTTGGCTGTTGGCCACTACCACCTCTAAATGCCATAATTTGCGATAACCAAAATTTGATAACCGAGCGGCTGTCCGCAATCATTTAAACCCTCCCATTAATTTCCTCCTCGCTTGTTATCCGGTCTTCTGTCTGGTTCTCGCCACCCCTACCACACCACTCCCAGTCCTTGACCATAACTTTTACCAACCTGCGTGTGTTCCACTTCGATACAAACCCTAGCTAGTCGCATCGTTTCTAGCCTGGTCAGCTGGATATGGTTCTTGAGATTTTAACGTTAGTAATCTACATGTCCTAGGATCGTATTGTTTAATTAGAGAAAATCCCGAACCTTTACGGGTGATCTCAGTAGGTAATACTAGCGGCTTGTTCATGTATTTTATATTCATATTGTCCTAGTATTTTCGAATCATTTTGATATAAAAATAGATTATAAAATAATTAATAACACAATATCAACTATTATAATTAAGAAGCATCTTTCTTTGAAATTAGAGCAAAAACATTGAAAAACAAAAGTTACAGTCTATAGGGATCGTGATCTCTGAATCTGTGCTGTCTTCGAACAACTTGTGTCTCTTGTTTCTTTGCGAGATTGAAAGAATTGTTTTTTTCTTCTTCTTCTCCAAAATAATGATAAAGACTGCATTCTCTTCACCGTGCCATCGTTGTCCATGAAGGAAAATTCCGTGCAACACATATATAGAAGATGGCCATCACCGTGATCGATCTTACTGGATAGATAGCTCAAGACTCAAGGTACCTAATTAGTGTTAATTTCTCAGAATATTGGACCCTAAGATTAAAAATGTGTTAGAAACAAAGAAGAAGAAGAAGAAGAAAGAAGCTATCGGAGGACGACATTCTATATTGAGTGAAAATAATGCAAAACGTAAAAGGAGAATATTCAGTTAAAATTCTCTTTTCGCTATAAAATATTCAGGCAATTCATGTTCTATAGGAAATAGTAATGGGTGAAAAGTAATCAAAGGGTTCATGCGTCGCATGGATCATATGCTAAACTCTGTTATTTGCATGTAAGTGCAGATATGTTGGATTTTACAAGGGGGCGCAGAGCTGCAGTAGCATGTCAAGTGGACGCACAAAGAAACTTGAAACAATGTGGCTGAACTGGTCAGACCCTGATTTTTTTTTCAATTTGAATTCCACATTAATTAGGGTTTTTAGAGATTTTAACTGATCATTATCACAGAATTCCATTAATCACCCGTTGATGGTGAATTGCTTGCGATCCTTGTCATGCTTGCCATCAACGACGATGAGAAAGGGTGAAGAGCCGTCGATTAACCCTTCATCATTTATGGATAACAATAGCAAGCCATAACTGCTATTTAGAGAATTTAAAGGGTAATCCAAAATATTATGTCTCGTGCAGTATGTCTTAATTGCCTTTTCTCCGATTGTTAAGTTAATTTACCGGTATTTTGCTGTTCTTAATACAGGGAGCAGAATTGCTAGCTTTGTTCGGAAATAATTGACACGGTTTATAATATGTTACTCAACCGGTAAATCAATATATAAACCGGTCAGCCAGTATATAAAATATAATTAATATCATAGCTCTGAATTATAATGTTAATTAAAGATTTAAATGTAATTTTTTTTTATCTCGCCAATTGTTTTTCAAATAAAGTTATTCTCCAAAAAAATTAAGATAATTGTGGTTTTTTTTTAAAAAAACCTTTATTTTATGCTAAGAAAAAAAAACGTAGCCGTGGCTTCTCTGCCGGTGTCACGTGGTGGAGTGGATCCCACAAAATCATGATCGCTGCATTTTGTTTTGGAAAGAAAGCATGGACCGTAAGGGCTGCATGCATAACTTGACTAGTCTACACGTCGGATTTCTACTCAAAGCCATGTCTCTGGGCCCATGGTTCTACGTCATGGGCTGAATCCTTTCTCTTTTTATGATTTTTTTTTTTTTTAAATATTTAGTTAATTTCTTCTTCTTCTTTTTCCAGACAAATCCATGGGAGAATAATGGTATGAAAGTTGGGTTTTTGTCCCTGTCCTTAGAACATCATGTTTGATACCTTGTTATGAACAAAATGAGATGCATATAACTATTCAATCGCATAAAAGGTGTCATATTCAAGAAAAAAAAATAGAAAATGTAAATTCATTTTCTATTAGTTAACAATAGACTTCCATTTTTGTTTTATAGAAATTAAAAATCTATAAATTCAAAGACTCATCACTGCCTTTTATTTTATTTTATTCATCGATACCTTTATAATTCAAACACACTTTGATGGTCTACATAACAGTAGCCATATTGTACTAAAATGCATGTTTCGCGTATATATCTTGCGTAAATCAATGGATCAGCCATAAAAAGTATACGTCTTGCTTGAGCTGTGCAAATGGCAAATTCATCCTGGTATAATTATAAGAGAGCTCGAGAGGAAAGCTAGCTAGCCTCCTCACAGAAACCCTATTAATTTCTGATCTTCCACTGATTTTATGGCCCCAATCTAAATTAAATTGGAAGAAACCCTGTACAATCCACAATTGAGAAACACATGTCTCCCAGTCCCAAGCTGGAAGAGATCGATCGATATATATATATATACATACCCCACAATAATATGTTCAGCATCTGAAGAGCGATATACTGAACTGGCATGAGAAACACATGGCATTCTATTTGGGTGCGGCAGGAGTCGAATATAAACACATGGCATTCATTCAGCGATTCTTTCACCGACTACCTCTGTCGACTCGTCTTTATTTATAAACGAAATCTCGTTTGAATGTTTACTACACCCACACATGTGACACAGAGAGGTGAAATTAATCTTTTTTTTTTTTTCACGATTGATGATCAGTTGCGTAGCAGTGCATTCAGTCCATAAGGGTGCGCGAATATAGAACAGCAGCATATCATGAGATATCAGTCAATGTAGATTAATCGAAGCACTGATGAACAGTAAAACTTTTCAAACCCAGTTTTTCTGTCTAATCGTCTTCAATTGCAGTGTTTCTGTTAGGGTTGATTAGTCTCATTTGTTTTTGTTTTTTGCCAGCCCTAAAAGATGGTTACTAGGTCAAAAGTCCTACGGAGGCTGTTTCTCACACTAAAAAAAGTTTTACTCTCTCTGTCTAAGATAGAGGGCTAAGGTTGGGCATGATTATGATTACATTACCGAGATCATTTATTTTTTTTTTACAGTGGAAGGCAGGCTTTTAAATATAATAAACAGATTTTGAGACCATGTGGACGTTTTACCGTCTTTGATTCCTTTCTTGACGGTCAAACTTACAGTGAGGTTATTGCACCCTTCGAGATGATCTCTCTCATACTTTCTGCAACACTCCATCTTTAAACTATTCTTCCTTAGTCCTTACCACTAGTCTCTGTGTGTAAAATACATAAAGATTTGCATGTAAATTTATACGTATAGATATTGCATTATAAGCTGTATTAATTTACCTGGACATTGCATGGTCTACAATCTTTTTAGGCTGTATTCTTTAAGGAAAATCTATTCGGGGTCTTCGTGTTCATCATCGATTTGCAACGTCTGTTTAGCAAATGTAATCGCGCGTGAAGTTCTAAAAGGCAATAAAAGATATGCGCAATAATATATCTATAAATAAAAACTGTACAGAAGAGTAGAGTATAAAACACATGTTTATGTTTATGCTTGTGCATATGTGTATCTATTAATAGCTAGTTTGGTGTATCCGAAATAGAAAATGAATAAAGAGAGATTTATACGAGAGATCAGGAGCAGTTGACAAGAGCATCTATAGAAAAATATGTTGAATTCCATTTGCATCCTTGGAAATTAGATCTTCTTCCAATCTGTCCCTCTCAAAAGGAAAAACTTAAATAAATAAAAATAAAAAACAAAAACTTGAGAATGAAATAACCTCAAAGGACCCGGAAGACAGGGGTTATTGTCTTCATATAGGGGTGCAAGAGCCCACCCTTCTCATATTTTTATCTTTCACTTTACTACTATATAGACACACACACACACTAAGAATAATTATAGTTATAAAATGTAGTCCTATGTATACATGATTCTCGATCCCTTGCATTGTAAAAAAAATAAAAAATGTCTGTCATGCACGAATTATTTGTATGTGCACAGTAGAGAGAGAGGGGGGGCTCCCGACTGTAGCGGGGGAGCAGGTTGATGATTAGGACTTGGAGATAATAGTAAAAAAATGGCATGAATGGATGGAATGTGAGAAAGTTATGGGCATTTGAAGGCAGAAACTGAGGGGTCTGAAGATATATATTGAGGAGCAATGAAAAGGGTTGGTTAGAGGAGTGGTAGGTGCAGATTACTGACAATGAAATGACTTATGAGCAACTGGGCATGAATAAATGGGTGTGGCAAAGGGGTGCGTGTGGGTTTTTTTTGTCCAATTACTTTGTCAGATCATACCGAGTGATCATCTTCTACTGGGGTTCTACAGCAAAGAAATAGAGAGAAATGGATCGTCATCTTTTCATCATTAGAATAGATGAGAAAAATCAAGATAGATTCTATTATTGCTTTCAGAGTTTGTTTTATTCTAGCAGTAGGTCATGAATGCAGTAAATTAGGGTGACAAAGAAAGTTGAAGTTATATAGTTTAATGAAGCACGGAATCATGAAGTGAATAAGAGGTTTTTACATAATAATATAAGATATATTTTAGGATCTCATATAACAATTTAAGATGGTTCTTTAACATGATATTAGAGATTTATTGACCCAACGGTCACGAGTTTAAATCTCATCATCCCATTCTATTTGATAAAAATAAAAAAAACAAGATAATGTGGGTTTGTGCAAGTTTCAAGTATAAAAAACTTTTAATTGATGAAATATGTTAGAGAATAATATAAATTATATTTTGAGACTTCACCTAGCAACTTCAATTTTTAGGTGAGATATTTGTTGACGGGGTGATCTTTGTATATGAAAAGAAATGAAGGATACCCTTGAAGTTCAAAGGGTTAGATTTAAGTTTACGAAACCACATGCTGATAGGTTATGACCATGAGTAAGTCTTATGACCTATGCTTAAAATAAAATTTTAATTACTTTCAGTGGCATGAAGATGAAGATAAGCTCAACTTGCCTAGCCTTTAAACTAATATATATGCAATAGGGAGAGTAGAAGTGCAGGTCCGGTTTCATTCAAAATCAAACCAGCCCTCGTGTACCTTTTGATTATTTTAAGGGGAGATTAGATTTTATGCTACCAAGGCGTCTAAGTAGAAAGAATGGGAAGGGGAGGGGTTGTATGTATCAGAACAAAAACCCTCCTCGTAAAAAATCATTATTTGAGCACCTTGTTGGATTTATTATTTCTTATTTTAGAGTACTTTTATGCGCGAAAGTACAGTCCTGCCCTCAGCCACCATCTGCTGTCTTCATTTCTCACTTATTAGAGTTGATAGCTGTGAACATGAGGTGCCCTTGACTAGGAAGGGTGCCTCCATGGCTCCATTTATTGTTAGAGAGAGAGAGAGAGAGAGAGAGAGAGAGAGGGGCAAAGACGGTTTATATGTATCTTCACTTGCTTTGGAAGAGATGAGTTCACTTTGCATCGTTTGACCTTTCCTCTTCTATATCATGGTTTCTGATCAAACTCCCTTCTCTACTTTCATGCATGAACAAATCCTTCATCTCCCTTCTGTAGCACAACAACATTAAATCTCCAAGTTTTGAAAAGCCCTTTTGGGGTCCATCCAATATATATATATACACACATATACATGGCCTCCATGAATAACTGGTTAGGTTTCTCTTTATCCCACCAAGAACTTCCTTCATCACAATCTGACCACTCTCAAAACACAGACTCTCGCCTTGGTTTCCACAGTGATGAAATCTCTGGTACCGATGTCTCTGGCGAGTGTTTTGATCTCACTTCCGATTCCACCGCTCCTTCTCTAAACATTCCTGCTACTTTTGGTATACTTGAAGCCTTTAGAAACAACCAATCTCAAGGTCTGTTGCACTACACTTCACATATTTAATCTGTCATTCATTGCAGAGCCGAAGTTCTAAAACCCTGGCCTTCTCAAAACCAGAAGATAGATGATTTAAAATGAATCCCTTTTTTTAGCATCTTTGAATGATTTAAAGTTACCCTTTTTCCCTTTTTCTCCTGGATACTTTCTCAAAACTTAAATAAGTACGAGTAACAACAGTATTGATCACTTGTATTTCTCTCACTTTTTTCTTATGGTGTTTGTTTGCAGATTGGAATATGAAGAGTTTAGGCATGAATCCAGACACTAACTACAAAACCGCCTCAGGCCTCCCTATATTCATGGGTACTTCATGCAATAGCCAAAACATTGATCAAAATCAAGAACCTAAACTCGAGAACTTCCTTGGTGGCCATTCTTTTGGCAATCATGAACACAAACTGAATGGCTGCAACGCCATGTATGATACCACTGGAGAGTATGTATTCCAAAACTGCTCTTTGCAACTTCCATCTGAGGCGACATCAAATGAAAGAATCAGGAGCATGAGTGGAGGAGGTGAAAATAAAAATAGTTCCATTGGGTTATCCATGATCAAGACTTGGTTAAGGAACCAGCCAGCACCGACCCAACAAGACACCAATAACAAAAACAATGGTGGTGCACAAAGTTTGTCTCTTTCAATGAGTACCGGGTCGCAACCAGCTGCTTCTGCTTTGCCACTTCTAGCAGTGAATGGAGGAGGTAATAGTACTGGGGGAGATCACAGTTCTTCTTCTGATAATAACAAGGAACAAAAGACCACACCGAGTCTTGATAGCCAAACCGTTGCCATCGAATCGGTGCCAAGGAAATCTATCGATACTTTTGGCCAAAGAACATCTATATACCGTGGTGTAACAAGGTATTAATTTTTGTACAATCCATCAAGTGCTTATTTATACTCATCACTTCTTTATTTCTCTGTTCTGTTACTGTTTTCTCGGTAATAAATATCGGTAATCACTTTAGGGTTTGTGTTTTACAGACATAGATGGACCGGTAGATACGAAGCTCATCTATGGGACAATAGCTGTAGAAGAGAAGGACAAACTCGGAAGGGAAGGCAAGGTATGGGGTACTTCATTTATTAATCTACTTGAAGATGCAGATTCTATGGAATTCAAAAATTCAAAAATAATTTCTTTTTTGTCTCTTTCTTTCTTCTTCTTTTTATTAATCATAGATTTATGGGTTTATTATGCACTAACTTGTGTTGCCTTTGTGGATCCACGCACACTTGATGCGGGGCTTGCCGAATCTCATTTCAGTTTATTTGGGTAAGTGTGTGACTTGTTTTTGTTAATTGTTTTTTTTGACTGATTTCATTTTTCTCTTGATGATTCTAATTCGTTTTTGCTCTCATTGAACAGGAGGTTATGACAAAGAAGATAAGGCAGCTAGAGCCTATGATTTAGCAGCATTGAAATATTGGGGCACGACTACTACGACAAATTTTCCAGTGAGTCTCGATACTTTCTTTCATTTAAACTCCAGTGAGACTGATTTCGTGCTCGGTGCTTTGAATTGCACCCTTTTTTTCGAGTTATTTGAAAATAAAATCGTGTAAAATTTGCCCGAAGTATGGCATGCAGATTTTTTCTGGGAAACATTACTGGAACTTCATTTTTGGAGTACGTACTATTCCAAGCTCCACCTTGGTTTGTGCAATCATGCTCCCCGAAGTTTCCCGTTATCAATGATTCATGTGTCCTATTAGTGAACAAATAGGATTACTTCTCAACGTGTTTTGCCGATGTTGATGCCTCATGTTGCTAATGTCAAGAGCTTCTTTCTATGTAAATAAAATCACAGATTAGCAACTACGAAAAAGAGATAGAAGAAATGAAGCACATGACTAGGCAGGAGTACGTTGCGTCTCTTCGAAGGTATTCTTTATGAATGCGGTTTTTATTTATTTATTTATTTATTAAAGGAAGCAAGAATTAATGTTGAGTTTCATAAAATTCACGTAATGTATATATGATCCCCATGTTGCAGAAAAAGTAGTGGGTTCTCTCGGGGCGCTTCTATATATCGAGGTGTAACCAGGTATGGTGTATACCTAATTTTTCATTGAAGTTCTCTTCCTTAAACTTTATAGTGTAAGATAATTGTATGGGTGATTGTTTTGCGTCGCGGTTGAATTTTTGCTCTTATATTTTTGATATTTTATTTTATTATTTTAATGTATTAATATAAAAATTAAACTAAATAAATAATATTTTAATATATTTTTAAGTGAAAAAATACTTTGAAATACAATATTATTATCATATATAATCAATAAATCAGTTTAAAAATGAAAGGTAGATGCTATCATGATTTTAATTGTTTAGATATGTTCGAAAAATAATTCCACTTATTGTTAAAATCTACTAGACGTCGAATTTGAAGTTTACCTCCGACTAGCTTGAATTTAATTTAGAGAAAATTTGCAGAGCACTATTTGACAATATAAATAATTGTCTGTAGGTGGCTGTGGTGTAATAGAAAAATGCAAAGAGATTGGAAATTGACATACTATATATTAATTCTTATGATCACACATATTATTAATATTCTTTTACTTAGTATGGTGTTCAAATTCTTGTAGGACCTGCAATTAGGGCTCACGTGCAAAGTCCAAATTCGAACATGATAAAAAAAATATTAATATTTTGAGGGCATTTAGCAACGTCAAATTCTAGGAGAAAGGATTTTATAGATAATTAATGGAGAATATTTTGTGGAGAGAAGCTAGTTAAGTTGCGGGCGGCATATGGATTAACTTGCTTTCTTGATGAACTTTGTGTCATATCAGACATCATCAGCACGGAAGATGGCAGGCAAGGATTGGAAGAGTTGCGGGGAACAAGGACCTTTACTTGGGAACTTTCAGTATGTTTATTCTTTTTTCCTATAATTTCATATTATATATACACTACCTAAAGTTATATTAAATGTTAGATTTATTGTCACCCTGGAAATTTACTCATGTTATTAAGCCATGGCTCATCGACTTTCTTCTACGCAGAATTAAATGGATCTATGAACAAAAATTAATAATTTCGCCTCCGAATTCCTGAAATTAATTAATTGTCGTGGTTGGATTTAACTCATGATAGGCACCCAAGAGGAAGCAGCAGAGGCCTATGACATTGCGGCCATAAAATTCCGTGGGCTGAATGCAGTGACCAACTTTGACATGAGCAGATATGATGTTAGCAGCATACTCGAGAGCAGCACGTTGCCGATTGGAGGCGCGGCTAAGCGGCTGAAAGAGGCGGAGCATGCTGAAATAACAATGGATGTTGTGCAAAGAACAGATGAACACGACAACTTGAGCTCACAACTCACCGATGGAGTTGGCAACTACGGTGCAGTACACCATGGCTGGCCTCCAGCTGCATTTCAGCAGGCACAGCCTTTTAGCATGAACTATCCATATGGCCAGAGGCTTTGGTGCAAGCAAGAACAGGACTCTGACAGTCGCAGCTTTCAAGAAATTCATCAACTACAGCTGGGAAATACCCACAATTTCTTTCAGCCTTCTGTTTTACATAACCTAATGAGCATGGACTCTTCTTCAATGGAACACAGCTCTGGTTCTAATTCTGTCATGTATAGCAGTGGAGTTAACGATGGCACAAGTACGGGAACCAATGGAGGCTATCAGGGAATTGGTTATGGAAGCAATGCTGGGTATGCCGTCCCCATGACTACGGTTATATCTAATAATGACAACAACCAAAATCAAGGAAATGGTTATGGAGATGGAGAGGTGAAGGCACTGGGGTATGAAAATATGTTATCCTCGTCTGATCCATATCATGCCAGAAACTTGTATTATCTTTCACAGCAATCTCCGGCCGGTGGGATCAAGGCTAGTGCATACGATCAGGGTTCAGCATACTACAATTGGGTGCCAACGGCTGTTCCTACCGTCGCAGCAAGGTCTAATAACATGGCTGTTTGTCATGGAGCGCAACCTTTCACTGTCTGGAATGACGGTACATAAAGGATTGTGGGAAGGATGAAAAATAGGTGGGTAAGGCAAAGTGATCAAGGAATGTATACAGCGCGACTGATTGAGTAGTTCTGATTTTTCACAATCCTTTCTTCCTTCTTCAATCACAAATATTCGAACCGGGGAAGATTGGGACTTTTTTTTCTCTCTCTTTTGTCATCCTAACATCGAAGCATGCAAAATATTTTATAATTAAAGGGTCGGTTGAACTGAAGTTCAGCAATAGCATTTAAGATCTTGAATTCTCAGTTGCTATGAATTTTGGAGAACTTCAGGTTTCTATAGATCCTCGGATAGGTTTTAATTTCTTAACACCGGACTTTGTAATTTTGAATAACATAGTTATGATACAAAGAATGGCATTTATCCCTTTTTCTTTCTCTTTTTAGTTTTTATTTTATTTTATTTTTTGCATCTTTGTCTTGTGATAATTAACACCCGTTATATCTGTGCTCAGTTTATAATACTCTTCTGCAATGAGGCCTTGGCAAACCATGACCTTGCTCTATTTCCTGTAGAATTTGGCAATGCCGTATTTTGGAGAATGTGTTGCCATTTTCAGTTTCTTTAATCGGGTTAAATGGACGGGCCACCAGCAACCACCGACTACAGCCACCCCACCGACAGCCACTAATTACAACCACCGAACTGCAGTCGCTAGCTATTTTCATGCTTAAAAAACTATTCTATCAAGTTTTCATTCTGTGTATAAATAGAAATTTTAGTTAAGATGAATTATAGTGGGAGACAGAAGAGAGAAATGCTAGAGAGAAAAGAAAAAGTTTTGACAGATTGATCAAGCTCTACAATTTTATGCTGTTGAAATAAAACAGTATTTTATCTTGTCTGAGTGTTTCGAAGCCTCTCTCACCACCGGTCTTGCCATCATCAGTTTCTTTTATTGGGTTAAATGGACGGGCAATTTTTTCTCTTTTCGTAACAATATAATACATACGAGATGCAGAGATCAGAGACTGCTGAAAGCGGTTCCTGAAATAAATCAATTCTTGGTATGGATGTCCTTTTTAACTGCATGGCTTGAGATGATTGGGGGTGGCCAGAATTATCTCTACCTGTAGCTATATTTCAATATCATGTCTGTCGTTGAGGGACAATATGCAGGGCCATATATAAACATTCCTGGCAAGTACTGGCGAGGTTCATACGTGGATCATTTAACTCCAGGGGGAATAATTTCAGGAAGCCTAGAGATTGTCATTGATCAAGACAATATAGGCAGCTGGCCAGCATTTCATTACATTACGATGAGACTCACTCATGTCCGACAGCATTAGCTATTCAAGAAACAAATGAAAGCTGAGAATCATCGATCAACACATGCATACGATCCTGTATTTACAAAATTTATGACTCTTGAAATTTGAGCGTGTTTCTTTTTGAAGCCGGCCAAAAGTTTCACCCCAGGTCCTAATTACTTATACCTGCAGATGGTGTGGTTTACAGTAACGAGGAAATTAATTTGTCCACCACGTGTTTAGCAATGTACTGATAGGCTGCTAGACTGGGATGGATAGCATCCCAAAATAAGTATTCTGAAGCCTCTTCACATGTTTTAGTTAGTCGATTGCACAGGAATCCCAACTCGACAACTCCAGTCCCACAGCACCCTCTCTTTGTTTCCACAAATCCTGTTATCGGATACGAGATCTTGCTTTAGCTAACTTGATTCAGTTCAGTTAACAATGAAATCTAAATATTAGCAGATGTATCGATAGCTTGCTGCTTACCATATTTTTGTGGCTGGTCGATCATCTCAATCAGTGTCTTATACATGTCTAAATAGACTATTTTGCTCCCTGAAAGCATTTGCTGTATTTGTTGCAACATCTTGGCAAGCTTTCGGTTATGAGATTGAGCATATGAATTTCGATCATCCAAACACCTTAGCTCGGAGGAATTTCGTCTGGCAATGGCCATTTGGATGGGGAGACAACCAACTGGAGGAAGGCCACTTATAATCATAGTGCGGCAACCAAGATCATAAAGTTCCTGCAAGTTCATAGAGAGATTAGAAATTTGAAGACTGCCTCAATAATAAATCAAACAGGGGGAGAAAACAAATGTAGAGAGACAGCTGTGCTTACTTTAACAAAAGTTTGCGTCCTGTCCAGTAAAAAATGTTGGTATTCAGAATCCTCGTCCTTTAGAATAGCTACGTCGTTAGTCCCTGCACTAATAATCACCAAAGAACCACTAATTATTTGCCTAGCCTTTTCTTCTCCAACAATGCCTTCTAACCTTGCAATATATTTCCTGAAGAGGTCAATTTGCTTAAAAACTGGGATGATCTTAGTTACTGCATTCGTTTGATTATCGAACCCTGATCCAGCTGATGCAAAGCAAACACCGGTGATGATCTCTTGATCGGACAATTTTGGATCCAGGAATGCAGGGACAGCCTCTTTGATCTTGAGTAGAGAGGCCAACATGTCAGGAACAAGTTTTCCATTCGAGAACCTCCCCGTAGGACCATCTGGATAATCCTGGCCATATGGAAGAAAATTGGCCCTAACCACTGTATCAATGTAATCGTTATTACCAGTATCAACTGTTGAATCACCAAAAACTAGAATGGCAGAAAATTTTGCAGAAGCTGGCCCGAGCCGTGCAGCATTGCAGGTGCTGAATAAGACTGTCCAAATATGTACTACTACTATGAAGTAGAGCATCAATGTTCCCATTGTTAATCAAGAAGTGGAGAGAATTTTATCAGATATTTCCTCTCTGCACTCACTTTACACTACATATCTCTCTGTTCTCCTTAGTTTTTAATGTAGAATGACAGGAAGCTATATTTAGTATTCATAACCACTTGGCTAAAAAGCCTGTGAGACCTGCAAGTGGAGTAATAGGGTGCTGAATTTGGACGTTTTGTCCGTGATTTTGGATGATGAAAAAAGGAAAAAAAAGAGGTCCCTGCAGATATCTAATTTTGAGGGGGTGTTACCAGCCAAAGGCTCAGCTTAAAGAAATGCTCCTATATATGTGTAAATGTTCTCTTCATGCACAAAGCTGAAGATGATTGTGTATATATGATCATAAATTAATTTTCTGATAACATTGGATTGCGCGAGATTTGAAGGGAAGACTGTTGGTTTTGCCATATCCCATAAATTTATTTATTTTTTATTTATTTTACTTGCTAAAATATATCCCATAATAGTTTTAATCAAACATATAATTTTTTAAATCTGCATTGATTTTTTTTTAATTACAACTGCAAAAGTTATAGCACTAAGGGAGTGTTTGGGAAACAAAAAAAATGCTTTTGAAAATTTTGATTTTTTTATTTAAAATTAATATTTTTTTGGTGTTTTTAGATCATTTTAATATACTAATATCAAAAATATTTTTTAAAAAATAAAAAATAAAGCATAATTTTAATACATTTCAAACAAAAAAACACTTTGAAAAACAACTTTAATCACACTCTCAAACTGGTGTTAAATTAGACATGTCTTATTCATGGATTTGTTAATTATTATTTTATTTACATATAAGAATAACTGGTGTAAGGCTACTCAAAACCATAAATTAAGGTTAAAGGTTGTTTGAAAAAACAGAGGAAGGCATATATTTACTCTAGAGTATAGACATGAAGATAAAACTGGAGGTGGTCAATCATTTAAGAACCTTGCGGGTTACTAGACAACAGACAAGAACTGAGCATTTTCTTTGATGTTAAACACAAAATCTGCACAGGATTTGATCATGTCAAAAAAGAAGTCACTGCCCCATATTAAAATGAAATAGATGCCATTTTCGTATCTACCTCCTCAAATTTACTGCATTTTCTTTTATTGATACCATTTCATCCAGATAAACAAGGCACAGAATTCTACCTCTTTCACCACCCTAAATATTGTTGATGAAACACCTTACATTGGATTGAATCTAAGAGATTCCAACAAACTACATCAAATTGAATCTCTATCTACAATGAACAACAAGAACAAGAACAGAGGTTCTCACTCATATGTGAACATAGAAAGAAAGCCGAGGGTGACAAGGAATAGTTGGAAGGAATTTAGCTACCTAATTTAAATGCATCCACGAAGAGGCCTAGGCACGCACCGGCTGTCCAGTCACTCTAATGGCAGCAACAACAACACCTGCAACTAGTGCATACCAGTCACCTGTCTGTCCAAGTATTCTAGCCAGTGCATTTGCCATGTAGAAACCTAATAGGAGGAGAAATATTTTCATGGGAAAGTTCTTTCTTGCTGAATTCGGCTTCTCTAGTAGCTGTCTGCCAACTGCACTTGCTATCCTGAATAACCGAGTTCCACCAAGACCAGGAGGACTGTCACCATTGACGCTCTCTTGTCCCCCATTTCCAGGTAACCCGCCAGTGTCCAAGGAAAAGGTTATAACCATGTCTTCTCAGCTGAAACCTGTTTTGAGACAGAGAGGGCCAAAACCATAATACTATTGAGACATGGCTGAGCAAACTTGGAACCGATGGACTGATACAAAATTGTTCGAGTTGAATTACAAAGGATGCTTGAACTTCTTATAAAAAGCTCATAAGAAAGGAAGCAACATCTGACTTGCCACAGCTGGACTGAAATGAGGCTGCTGGGTAGAATCATAAGGCCCAATTTGGACCAGGAGAAACAAAAAAAAGTAGTGTCACAAGTCCTTCTATTACACAAGCATCATGGAAACCACACGAGGACTGGATAAACACAATTAATAAGTCGCTGAACTGTTCAAGAATCACTTGGATGTACAGTAAACTAAGGAATGGACAAGCTCATATTCAATAGACTCCCAAGACCACAAGAATTTTCCAAAACTGATTAATTCATTGTGTTCTCAGCTTTCATGTAGACCCTTGTGTTCGTTGTAGTAATTATTTGGACACCACTAATCACCGTTTACATCAACTGCTCTTCAAAGTGATATTCTAGATGGGGATTCGATGACCAAAACAACAGCACTGTATAAAAACGTAGACAAGGTCAACATGGAAGAGAGATTGATTCCAAATACTCTGATTAGACTGTACTGTTCCTGGATCAACGAGAAAGTAAACATTTAAACCAATCCAGTTCCATATAACATTCAGAGCCAATGTACAATCGTTGTTATTGCTCAAATCTCCAATTCAATAAGTGCTCCTCAGATTCAAATTTATCGAGTTTAGTCCCTAGTAAAAAAATTAGAAAATTGCCAAACTGTCAATGCTATTACATTCATTGCAGAATCCAGTTGATGTGAAAGAAAGAAAAAAACTACCCCAAATTCTAGGAAAAGACCTATAAAGGTGCTTAATCATTTTGGAAGATTGAATAAATAGATAAAATAATGAATTCAAGAAAGAAGTAAAACCCTAACCCTTGAATGATAATGTTGAGGAGAAAGTGTCCAGCTTTGTGTTTCTTTGCCACTCTGCAATGCTAGTTGTGTGAGGTTCCAGGGGAAACGGGCCCATCAAATAAGAAAGGAAACTCAGAAAAGAAAAGGGACTACGTGGCAAACTTAGAGTGGACAAATTGCCTAAACTGCATGCACCTCGCTGCAGAGAACCCCCCCTTTTCTGGGTATGTATATAGCAATTAAGTTCGTTCCCTGGTTTCACAAGAAGCGATGGAAAAACATCATTCTCCACAGCTTAGGGAGATGGGAATTGTGGTTTTGATGGTGTTATGCCTCTCTACAACTATGCCCACTTCAATTTCTGAACAACAAGAAGGAGGAGGAGCAGAGGAATTGGTTTCTTCACAGCCCAGAAAATGGCAAGACAGGGTTATAGAAGTGAAAGGAGGGCCAGAATCAGTTATATGGATAGTGCAGCTCTCTGATCTTCACTTTAGTGTCCACCATCCTGAAAGAGCTCTTGACTTCAAGAAAATTGTGGGACCTGTTCTTAAGATGATTAACCCATCTCTTGTTCTTATCACTGGTGATCTCACAGGTATAATTATTTATGTTTTTTATTTTTCATTTTTTGGCGAGTTTGAGTACTTATTAGTTTCAAGCTTTGTTGTTTTTTGTTGAATCTTGGGATTTCGATTATGTGAAATGTGCTTAGAGCTTCCAACTCCATTCCCAAATTAGAAAATTGAGTGGAAGAGTTTTGATGCTTTGTGATCTTGGTGCTAATCAAACTATCCATTCCTTACGAACGAGTCAATCAGCTTTAATTAGCTGTCAGCATACTGCAAAGATTTGTCCTGTTCATATTCACCTTTTTTTGTGTATGTTCTTTTAGAGTTGCATATTCATGATTGTGATTTAACATACAAGGAAGCCAAGTACATGTTGTTCTGATTTTAATGACTTTGTCAAATGATGGCTGCTGGCGGATACGCTGAAAAAAAATTGAACTTTTGTGTACCAGATGGGAAAAGCAAGGACTTGTTAACAATGAAACAAAATGAGGATGAGTGGATAGAATATCAGAATGTAATGGAAGATGTTGCGAGAAGAAGTGGACTAGACAAGAGCATCTTCTACGATCTCAGAGGAAACCATGATAATTTTGGTGTACCGTTCATTGGTGGTTCGTTTGATTTCTTTTCAAATTATAGTATTAATGGCCAGTTCGGAAGAAAAGGAAATGTCAACAGTGTCACACTTGAGGTTAGTCTCTGGTCTTTACCTTCAGGATGTGGTTTTAGACATAAACTGTCATTTTAAAGAACAAATAGGCGGCCCAGAATGTCTTTTCATATTCTTTCTCGTTTTTTTTTTTTTTTTTTTTCCAGCATTCGTTCCTGAATTTCAAAACTATGACAATTATTTTTATTGTTGATCTCAGCATATTACCAGTGCTTATATTAGGATTCTGGCTACCTATATCAGAGCTTTGAAACCCAAAAAAAGATGTAATTCTTCTTTTCTCATTTTAAGATTCATATCCCATATGAAACTGACCTTCTAAAGTGAATCCTCTAGCTCTAGGTATGAATGCATACCTCTTGTTGTGCTCGGTGATAGTGTAAAGCTTTACTAATTCCTCTTCGTTGTATCTCGTTTTTTTCTGTCTTCTAGACTGGTGACCGCAAACATGTATTTGTTGGGTTGGACAGTACGATGGCTACTGGTTTACGAGGGCCAACTAATCTTTTTGGGCATCCAACTGACCAACTACTGACTCAGATAGATTCGCAGCTATCGCAATGGGATTCTCAAAAAGGAAAATCCATAACTAAGATATCCTTTGGGCATTTTCCACTTTCATTCTCGGCATTCTCAGAGTCTCAGAAAAGCTTGAGAGATGTTTTTTTGAAGCATTCAGTGTCAGCTTATTTATGTGGGCATCTTCACACAAGGTTCGGTAAGAATTTGAAGCGGCATCACCAATCAAATGACAATTTTCTGTCATCACATAAGTTTTTTCAGTTAAACATACACCAAGAACCTTCTGAGAATACTAAAAACTGTTTGTTTCGAGCACCACCACCAAAGGAGTTCTGGGAGTGGGAGATGGGTGATTGGAGGAAAAGTAGAGCTATGCGAATTGTGGCTGTTGACAGAGGTCACGTTTCATACCTGGACATTGACTTCAAATCAGGAACCAAAAAAACCATTGTGTTGCCCACATTTCCACTGGATTCCCGCTTCATGTTAACATCTTCATTACATCAGATGTATGGGTGTCAACACATGGTCCCTTTTTCTTTTGAGACAATCAGATGCCTTGTGTTTTCTGTTTCTCCAATCACGTCTGTTGTGTCTAGGATCTATGACACAAGACCAGGGAGTCCCCTTATGATCATGGAGACAACCATGACCAAGTTTGTGAGGGATATATCCAGGGGAGACATTTATGCAGCTGCATGGAACTATAAAGCCTTTGAGGATCCATCTCCTGAAAGATTTTGGTTGCAAATAGAAGTAATTGATGTAATGGGAAGATCAACTTTGTCTGAACTAAGGCCATTTTCTGTAAACGGTCTAAGTGCTAAGATCTCGTGGACATGGAAGGAATTTTTTGTCATGGGTTGTCAATGGGATGCTTTGTACTACCCAATATTCTGGTTTGCGGTATATTTAATACTCTCCATTCTTCTCATTCCAAAATTTGTCCTCGTGTTCTCTAAGAAGCAGTACTCTTACAAGACTTTCATTTCTGAAAAAGGCTTGATAAATTGTATAGCATGGGTTTTGCAGGACCTCTGCAGGGTTCATGTAGCGTGGTTTGGTTTTTTAGGTTACTTGATCTACCTCTTATCATGTCCCTGGCTAATTGGGCAAGTTTTTACTGATGGTGGGAACAGGGGGTACATGACCAGGATGGGATGGCTGGTGAAAACTTTTAACAGCAGAGAAAAACACAATTATATTGGATCTCCAGATATAATGGTGGTTGTGCTACCACATTTCTTCTTTGTGGTTATACCTTCTATTTTGATTGCTGGAGCATTGGCTGCTGAAAGAAGTATCTACAAAGAGCATTTTCTATCACTTTCAGGCAAGAAAGAAGACAACGATTCCAGTCAGGAAAATAAGAGATCAGGAAAGTATGATAACCACAGGCATAGAAGATCACAATTTGATTTTGTGGAGAGGAAGATTCGGAAAGTTCTCTTGGCCGTTTGCTTGGTGATTTATTGGAAACATTTTATGGTGAGGATCAATTCTCTGTTCTGTTCTATGTGCACAATATGTCTGTCAAAAAATGTATGCATTGCATCTCATTGTGTCACAGGGTTCGCTTCCATTATTTTACTAGAAAGTTGAGAGTAATGGATTACTACTCCAGCAAATCACTAATTGCTTTAGTCAGTAGATTAATGGCTTGTGCAGTTAGAAAGTGTATTTTTTATGACCTGAGCCAATTTTCATTGCTTGTCAAGGATTGTACCTTTTTGTCCAGTAACAGATTTGGAAATGATCATTGTCCAAGTTCCCATCGAAACAGTATATGAAATGCTTAGATTACAAAAGAAAAGGATTTTAACTCTGAATCATGCAAGAGACCCGTCGTAAATTTCCCTGTCATTGGTAATTTCTTGGAACCATTCAAAAATGTTGGATGACAGTATATTAGATTTGATTGTACTCTTACCTTTTCTGACTCAGTTGTTTGTCTCACAGAATTGCAAAGTTCTCATGAAAGCATATGAGATGAACCCGTTGCTTCACTTTCCAGTGTATAGCCTTGCAATTCCACTGCTGGTGGCTTACACCGTGTACAAAACCGGGAGTATCCAATGAGCTTTTTGCAGAAAGCAAGCCTTGTTCCACACCATTGAAGTATGAATGCAATTTTTTATTAGCACGAGAAACTTCGGAGAGGGATCATGATGACATGGCTTGACACCACACTTGACTTCAACACCAAGCTGTCCGGAGCTGCAAATTCCTGAACAAAAACAGGTGTGTTGAGGACTGGCGCGTTTACAATAAAAGGTACCGGATTATATGCAATCAAGAAACTTCCCGGCTAACTTACAATTGAGTTTTCTAGGGTAGGAAGGTCGTTTAAGTTATTAGTACGTGTTGTGAGTCTTATGACTAATGGGATTGTAAGCAAAGTTACAAGAAAACAAGTAACAAGGTTTTTCATGACTAGATTTTCAATAGAAGCACTGTCTCCATTTTGTGTTCATATGCTTATTTTTTCCTAAATGCTTGATTATATTATCTGGAAAAAGAAAAAGAAAAAAAGGGGTTGCCTAAGAACTGAGAGTAAATATATGGCAACGTTGCTATACATGAGACAAGAACCTTGCTGTGGTTGAGACTGGAGTTTTGAGAGTTCTCCCATGTTTGTGTTTGCATGGGTCTTGCTGCCCGGCTGTACGACCCTAATCTACAGCTCCCGGTCATGGGCTTATGGCTTGTTTGTCATGGTTTGAAATTGGACTTCATCCTTTGATTAATGGAATTCACTCGTCTTGTTTTGAACCTGCTAAAAGCACGAAAGGTTTAGGTAAATACCCAATGAATTTCACAGAAAATCATTCTATGTAAAATGTTCGTGAATTATTTGTGTAAAATTACGCTAAGATGTCTGCCTATCAGATGAGCATAGATCTAGAGAGAAAATCCATCAAAGGTCTACGCAAAAATGGAGACCTTATTTTCTCTATTTCAAAATTTATTTATTTTAGATTTTTTATAGAACTTTTATTGATTTTCAATTTTATTATTCAATCTAAATTTATGTTGAATTATTTTTTCTTCAATTGCACCCTCCGATCTAAATCTATTTGTCAAAAAAATTATATATATATATATATATTAATATTCTGTGATTTTAATTTGCTAATATATATATATATATATATATATAATTTTTGTTAATCTCTTAAAATTTATTTTTTTATATATATTCAAAAATATATATTTTTTAAAAATTTAAACATAATTAAACTTTTTATTGTGTTTTAAATTGTATTTTTGTAGAAACTAAAATAACGTGTTTTTTTTATTCTTAAATGTATTAAAATAATATTTTTTTATTTTTTAAAAATCATTTCATTAATCTCAAACTCAAAAGCAATTTTAACAAAACAATTCAAAACTTATTTTGAATTGCAGATAAAATATTTTTTGATAAAACTGTTTTTTTTAAACCCCAACCACAAAAATAATACCAAATACAACTTTCATATATTAAAAGAGAGGCTGGGGAGCTGGAGGCCAAGTCACCTCCTGTACTCTTCATATCAACTTGAGGGGTGATTTTATATATAATATAAAATTTATTTTTTTATAAAATCATAATAATTTAAAACAAATACCATGACATTTGATATATATAATAATAATAAATAAATAAATAAAAAACAATAAAATAAAAACTTTAACCTTAGTAAAGGTAATGCGTTAAGCTAAAAAACTCAGATCCAAATAATATATCAACATCTTATATTAATAAAAAAATATCTTATTTTAGGATATATCATATAGACCAGATTAAATTTAAAAACTAAAAATTAATTTGTTTAAAGCTAATTAATTAAATCAGGTTTAATAATAATATGAAATAGTTTTTATTTCTACATCAAATTTGTTTTTTTATTCGATCCGTAGCATAAGGATGCCCTATACATAACTTTTAAACTGATTTAAAATGGAAAAATCATAATTAAAAAATGAACTTTTCGTTTCGGTTTGTTTTTTTTCTTTGAAGGAAACAGATCACAGACAGCAGCAGTTCAGTAGCAGCACTCGCCCCTGCACTTTTTCAAATAAAAAAGCCGCTCCTCTCCTCGATTCAGTAAATAATGCGAGAGCGATAGAAAGAGAGAAAGAAAGAGCGATAGAGAGAAATGGAAAAGGCAACATCAACATCGTGCCCTTCAACACCTCGCTGGAATGTCGACAGACCTTTCCTCACCGGCCGTTTCCACCAGGTTTTCTCATGAACCGAAAAATCCTACCGCTCTAATTACGGAAATCTCCCGTTGTGCTTTTTATCTGCCCGGTTTTTTTTTTGTTAAAATAAAATTCTGCTTTATGCTGTAACTCTTACGAATATTTGTATTTATCTAGGAAACGAAAGGAACTTCGCGTCTTGCTGATACCAAGGGATTTTCTACGGATGTATTCAGGTATAAATAAGATATATACACATAATTTGCTTTAATTGCATTTTTATCTCTCCTTTTTTTAATTATAGGTTAAAATTTTGTGTATATAAATATTACATTTATGTATTTTGTGCATTTGAGCAGCCATGGTTTGGAGAGACCCATCGGCTACTACAATGCTGCTGTTCAGGTATATTTTCGCACCTTCATCGTACTACTTTTATTTTTGAATGATGTTTAGCTTTCTAATTTGGTTATTGGCTCTGTGAGTTACCTGAATGTTTTTGTTGCTTGCTATTTTCTTCGGTAATTAGGAACTTATCGTCATTGACGACCTCTTGTCTGCTATGGTTGGAATTGAAGGACGATATATTTCAATTAGAAGAGTTCGTGGACAGGAGGATCATATCTCTTTCCAGGTTGATGCTTCTATGGACTTGGCAATCCAGGTATGAAGTACAGGGTTATCCTCATTCATGTATCTGTGTGTGTGTGTGTGTGTGTGTGTTCATAACTGAACATAGGCATGTTGGCAAAGAGCCTATCAACAGATGCTTATCTCATAAGTCTGCTGTTGACAGCATGCCTGAATAAGTTTGTCTTTTCAAGTTGAATCATGCATATTGATGGATTGCTATGCCTGATTGTTTAAGCTGATAATGACATTATTTCAGGAACTGGCAAAAAGGATGTTCCCGTTGTGTAAGAGCTATCTGTTGATTGACCAGTTTGTTGAGTCCAGATCACAATTCAAGAATGGTTTAGTTAATCATGCCTTTGCTGCGGCGCTCAAGGCACTTCTTCTAGTAGGTTCTTTGTGTTGTAAGCCTTTTGATTATTATATTTGTGGGGCATGGTAGTTGCTGCATGCCTGTTTCAAGTTATCTGTATTGTAACATTGTTGCTTCTATCTGTTTAATATTTTTGTTAAGCTTGTTTTGCATGTGATGACTGCAGTTTTTTTCCTCCTCTTTTTTAGAAGTTCTGGTTCTTGCCTGAACACACGTTCCTTTTAGCCACAAGTGAGCAGAAAGTAAAGGAAAGCCTAGTTTGACAACAAAGCATAACTTTAAAAACGGGAAGGAAATGCCTTTCAAATGTGATGGTCAGGTCCTCATCAGGTCTATAACACGTGCCTGTTCTTAACCATCGAAAATTAGTAAAAAAATGGAGTAAATATGACACCATAACCGCATGGACAGTCATCATAATCATGACTGCTTTGACTAATTGTAGAATATACACTCTCCCTCTTTCCCTTTCTTGCATAATACCTTCTAACAGAACACGTGTCTTCACCTTAAGTTGAGCCATAGGTATGCTGTTTAGCATAAACAGAGGGAGTCATTGTGTTTTAAACTGTGATTATCCTGTTACTGACCAGTTTTAGCTGCTCATTAAAATCTTAGATACAAATGTTTCTCCTCAACTGAAAGTAACCTCTGATTTATTTTAATTAGGATTATCAGGCCATGGTCGCACAGCTTGAACACCAATTTCGACTTGGAAGACTTTCTATACAAGGATTGTGGTTTTACTGTCAGGTTTGATTAATTGAATTTGCTCTGAATCTGCTTAACCACTTCTTGGATTCTTTTCTCAAAGGGGTTTTCATGCTATGTTGCAGCCTGTGATGGGTTCAATGCAAGCTTTATCCATTGTGATACAGAAGGCTTCAGCAAATAATTTTACTGGTTCGTCTGTCCTTAACCTCCTGCAGAGTCAGGTGAATTGTCATGTTTCATTTACTTGATTTGCTGAATGGACATTTGGCTGTTTTCATCACTGTTTTATATATATATATATATTCTTCTTCTTTTTGAATCCAGGCTAAGGCGATGGCTGGTGATAATGCAGTGAGATCACTGCTAGAAAAGATGACGCAATGTGCAAGCAATGCATACCTTAGCATATTAGAGAGGTATATTCTGCAAGCTTAATATTAGAAAAGATGACATGGAATGTTGAATCTTTTTTTTTGGCTCCATGAGGTTTGTCATGGACATGTAATTTTGACTGACTAAATCATCATGTCCTGTCTTTTTGGGGGCATCCATGAAGGGAAACTTGTATTTGCGCATTTAGCAAGGACATTGGATTTGTCATCTACTCATGTCAGGTGGTTGCAAAAATCATCCCCTTCCAATTCCAAGACCGCAACAGCCTACCAAATTCCTCTCTGTCGATGCTATCAAAACTTGCCTTTAAAATATCTGAATTTGAAAAATGGTGTAACAAAATTAATGACCTGTCTTGCTGGTTTGCTTAGTTTCCTCCCTTTGCTCTTTATATTGCTTGGCAACAATGGCTTACTGTTTGTTGTCCCTACAAGATATGTACTGTAACTTCACCTTTGTGGTAGTGGTCAATGGATCTGGTCTTTGCAAAACCCATGATAAAGCTTTAGTGGTCTATATGCAAGCTGCCATCATTTTTTTAATTGTCATTTTTGTTTTGATCTAAAATAAAGAGTAAAAGAAATGTACCGAAGCTAAGGATATGCCAAACACTTTGTAGAGGGCTATGTGTGTAACACTTTATTTTTCCAGGATCGATCATGCTGTCATGTCTCTATGGTGTCATATGCACGCCCCTTCTCTGTTTTCATGTTCCATATTCAGAATTTAAGACTGCATTTTAGACTCTAAATGCTGGTTTGATCTGGATTCTGTTTTGCCTAAAGTAAAAGTCAGTTTCTTTACTTGATTTGAAGAGACACATTAGATTTGATGTTTCTTACTATTCATGCACTTCCAGCCTGAGCATTTCTATACTTTTCTTACGTTTTGGCATCGTAAGGTTGCAATTTGCTGTGATTTATCTTCTTCTTTACTTGGAAATGAAACTTGTAGGTGGGTCTATGAAGGAGTGATTGATGATCCATATGGTGAATTTTTCATTGCTGAGAACAAATCTCTTCAAAAGGTATAATGACTTTATTTGTGATCATGAACGCTTAAAATTTGCTTAAGATGGTCATGGGTTTTTTTTAGGAGAGCCTCACACAAGATTATGATGCCAAGTATTGGCGGCAACGTTACAGTCTTAAAGAAGGAATTCCTAGTTTCCTTGCAAATATTGCGGGGACAATTTTGACCACAGGGAAATACTTGAATGTCATGAGAGAATGTGGACACAATGTCCAGGTTTGTTCAATACTATCCCCTCAGTACATGGAACATACTTCATACTCATATGGTGATTATACTTACCCTTGAATCCATGATTGGTTGTTTATTGCTTAGGTCCCTGCCTCAGAAAACTATAAACTAATGATCTTTGGCTCAAACCATCATTATTTAGAGTGTATAAAAGCTGCTTATGACTTTGCCAGCGGTGAACTCTTAAATCTCATTAAAGAAAAGGTAAGCATCAGCATGACAATTTTCATCTATATACTCTAGTGACTTTATGTTCTGCTTATCATCCATGGAAATTGAAATAGTTTTCCTTCTTGATAAATTTCCTGTAACAAAATGTTCTTCTCTTTGGGTTTTTTTCTTCTTTGCTGCAGTATGATCTAATAGGAAAGCTGCGGTCTATTAAGCATTACCTTCTTCTTGATCAGGTACTTCTAGTTTCTGATTAGTTGACTGTCATTTAAACTATTGTTGAGTTTTATTCTATGCTTTCAGTGGGGGATTTGTGAAATTGGTTAATATCTTGTTTGTGTATAGTGAGGTGGCCAGTCAGGGCTGCCCTTTTCTTTTCTTCCTTTTCCCCATCACATAAGATTGGGAATCACCTTTTGGTGTATTTTATTTGCAATTTTCCAGCATCTTTTCAATAAAATTGTTAATGTGCTGCGCTTCTTAGATTAACAGTTTGCACACTAGGTTCTCAGAAATCTGCTAGATCTGTCAAGGTCAAGCATGCAACATTTTCAAGCCCTGAGTGAGGAGCATGCTTGGCTCAGACCTAGATTTTCATAGATAGTTGGGTACCAAGTGATTTGAAAATAGCTCTTCCTTTGTTAAATGGTCGCTGCATGAAATGAGAGGATCTACTTTAGGGGACCATTTACTTGTCTAGCTGCTTCTTTCTATTTCACTTCTCACTCAAGCATTTTGAAGTACGTAGGCGAATTTGATGTCCTTTTTTACCTGACTTTGCATCCCCAATTTTTTTGTTTGTTGGGAGCGGGGTGGGGCTGCCTTCCCCAAAAAGCAATTTGTTTTGCTTAATAGGTTGAGGATTGGTTCTTAATTCAATTTCTTCTATATTAACCTAATTGCATAATTTCAGGGTGACTTTTTGGTGCATTTTATGGATATAGCTCGGGATGAGCTCACAAAAAAGTTTGATGAGATTTCAGTGGAGAAGTTACAGGTTTCATCCTTTTATATTTTTTGTTTAAATGAAACCTAACCTGCAGAAGAATTATTAAGGTAAGTATAACAATGATATCTGAAAGCACATTCTTTGGTTGCCTAGTCTCTGTTAGACCTTGCTCTGCGCACCACAGCAGCTGCTGTAGATCCATGTCATGAGGACTTGACATGCTGTGTGGTACGTAGGCTAATCCCTTTTTCTTTTAAGAGGTGAAACTTGTGAATTTGAAGTTCCATGATCTGTTATTACAACCTTTTGCTTACAGGAAAGATTTTCTTTGCTTAAAAGATTGAGCACCCTGAAAGATCTTGAAGTGAGGACCGTTTCTGATGATAATGATATAGCAGAGCCACTGAACATTACTGGTCTTGAGACGTTTTCATTGAGTTACAAGGTCATCTCTTTGACATGCCCTTGAAGTTTCTTGTTGGGGATTATAAATGGCATTTCTTTGTAACTTTTCTTTTTTCTCATATTGTTCATGCCTTGATCACTTTGTTGATATTTTCCACTTTTCATCACTTTCTATCCTGGCCACAATTTTCTTATCTAAAATATCCTGTAATCATTGAGCCTGTTCATGTTATTCAGGTTGAATGGCCATTATCTATTGTTATCTCAAGAAAAGCCCTGGCAAAATACCAGTTGATTTTCCGCTTTCTGTTTCGCTGTAAACATGTAGACCGCCAGCTTTGTGGAGCTTGGCAAGTGCATCAAGTATGGACTAGATTGTATCATTCAGAGTAGCTAAACTTTATCCACATCCTTTTTGTGCTTCTAATCCATTTCCAATATGCTTTGCAGGGAGTTCGTGCACTTAATATGCGTGGAACAGCCATCTCTAGATCTTCTCTAATCTGTCGTAGCATGCTGAAATTCATTAACAGCCTTCTTCACTATCTAACATTTGAGGCATGCTTACTGTATTATCCTAGGGACAAATCTTTTGAACTTGTTATGCTGAGTTATTGCATACTAGGTTTAAACTTGATTTTTTTCCCCTAGCTTCTGTTTTTTCCTGTTTCCTGGTATTGCATATCTCTAATGTTGCTCAAACGTTTGCTGTTCCCCAAGGTGACTGATCTTCGTGTGGCTCACATGACATGGTTATAAGTTGCCAACTTATATTTGGACATGTTATTGAACCTGAAATTATTCCTTCATGTCAAATAAAATGGATTTTTCTCTCCTAAAGAGCGGGCAGCTGAGCAGTACCATTGTTGTCTGTCTCTGAAGCTTACATGCTCTTGTGGTTGATATTAATGATAAAAGAATATGAGATTCTGCATAATTATTTCTGACTTGATGAAGTTCAAAAGAATCACAGAAACTGAAGGGTTCGAGGATTAAGTTTATCATTGCCCACTATAGAAAAATGAAAGAAAAATAATAATCTGATCATTGACTGCATCCTTTCAATCTACCTTTTTTTTTCTCAAATTTGTAATTTATTTTTCCTTCTCCATAGTATTTTTAAAATCTACAAGTTTGCTTATGTTTTTTGATAGCATTACTAAAACATCTGTTTTCAGGTTCTTGAACCTAACTGGCATGCGATGCACAATAGACTTCAGACGGCCAAAAGCATAGATGAGGTACAAGTCTGAATTAACTTGCTGGAATTAATGTACTCAAGATATCTAATACCAAGCAACTGTTTTATACTTTTAATGCATGTACTTCATTTCAATATGGAAGTGTTCCACTTGAGTTTTCAGCTGTACACTCTTCTATATATCTTACCATGTTCTTTATGCAACAGGTTATTCAATATCATGATCTTTTCCTCGACAAGTGTTTGAGAGAATGTCTGCTTCTTTTACCTGAACTGCTTAAGGTTCATTTTCATTTTCATCATCTTATTTTTAATTTTCCAAAACTACTTGGTCCATTTAAAGTAAACCACTGGATCAGTAATGAATATGGGTCTTGGGAAGTAAATCAAGAAAGGGAAGAGAATAAGGGACACACTTGGGAAAAATATGATGAAAATAATTTCAACTTACTAGTAAAACTTCACTTTTTTCAGGAACAATTACCTGCTTACTTTCAAATGAAACGAGAGATAGCAGGAGTTGTTGTTTAGAGGAATTCGTTTCTTTTCTAAAGCATGTTAGACTACAGATTGGCTGTTCAGAATCCTGTTTTATATATCCAGAGAAAAAGAATGTACCCATCATTTCCTTGACCAATGACAATCGACTTTGAGCCTCATAGCAAATATGTGGTTCAAAGGCACAAGTGTCCCGGACTGGATAACAATTTCCTGTAATTCAGAGAGCAGAAAATCCTGTTTTATATATCCAGAGAAAAAGAATGTACCCATCATTTCCTTGACCAATGACAATCGACTTTGAGCCTCATAGCAAATATTTGGTTTATTCTTACAAATGAAATTTATGATTGCAGAAGGTGGAGAGGCTGCAATCCCTATGCTTGCAGTATGCAGCCGCAACCCAGTGGTTGATATCATCTTCCATCAGCATTCCAAAGCTGGAGGAACATTCCAAATCCAGTCGCCCATCTCGCATGCTAACAATGACAACTGAAAACGCAAGTGTCACTGATTCTATACTGTAAGTCTTGCTGATTGGCTATTGAATGGACAATCTCTCACACACACCAAAATAAAAAAAACTCATTCACCATAATATTTTTGTAGCAAATTTGAGAGGGAATTCAATGCTGAGCTTCAGAGTCTGGGACCAATCTTGAGCAATAGTTCCCAGGCAGAGCCATATTTGACTCATCTTGCACAGTGGATTCTTGGAGTTGGACATGACCAATAAATTTTGGTACCTTATCTGTCAAATTGTAGCTTTCCGAGGTGTGAATATGTTGGCTGTTCATTTGCTTTCTTGCAGAGTGCTTCCGTATCGTTTTTCTTAAAAGAGAACCCCACATTGTGGTGGCCCGAGAGCTTTGCAGGCTTTAGCTTGGATTCAGTGTATGTGATGGTATATGTTAACAAGCTCAATGTCTTGTTGGCGCTATACTGTATTGTTGTTATATGTATATTTTTTATGTATTAATTTACATACGGGGTTGAATTTTTAGTTGACCATATTATATTATTTTCTTTGTTGTTCAGATGAAATTAGCTTGCAGGTTATGAATTGTGGTGCGCAGATCTTTCCACTTCATTCAAGGTTGGTGGAGCCTTTCAAATCATCTTCTAGAACATGAACATAACAATCCTCTAACAAACTTTGATATTGATTTTCAAAATTAGTTCTTAGGTTTATTTCTCCCATCATCCCGGGTTTTCCTTCCACGATTCTTTAAGTTCAACTTGTTTTACTTTCTGCAACAGCATTACATTAGCAGAAGCACTACATTTTATCACAGCAAACATCTCGAATTGGAAAAAAACAAAAAAAAAAAAGGGCATCAAGTTATCGAAAAGGTCAGGGAAGAGGCATGGACGGAATTCCAGAGTGGAAAATGTCTATTAAGCAAATAAACGTTACACGTCAAGGCTGTTACCTGGCAGATCAAGGTAGATGGTTCGACATTTATTTCATTCTAGCTGTGGCAATCCGAGCCTGTCGTCCCCAAGTATAATTTTACTCGTAAAATACACTTGAAAGCTTAAGAGCACCAAAAACAGCTAACTGGTAACGACAGCTGGGACTGAATGCACTTGCATGGACCCTTATAAGTAAGCATGGGAGTGATGACGAGAACTATATACAGCTGATTCAAGACAACAAACAACGAGAAGAGTTTCCTTTCCCTTTCCCACCCTTTTCTGTTCTCCTTTGTTGTTGCAGCTCGGGTTTTTTGCAGACCAGGCACTCTCCCCGGCAATGTTCTTAAAGGCCTTCCTTCCTTGTTACAGCTGGACAGCCATAGAGGCCAAACCGGTGACTCGCCCAGGTGGCCAATCAATGTAGGAAATGATGTTTACCGTCGTTGCTGGCACATCGCACAAATGGTGGCCGGCTTTATATTTGCAAAGGTGCAATGTTCACAGGACCAGTGGCCGGGATCATCAATATTTCTACCAGGTCCACTTGACCTAGATGTTGAGCCCTTGCCTCTACCAGCTCTTGCCCTACTGCTACCACCTCCCAAGCTCTTCGAGCTTGATGTTCTGCTGCATGTACCATGGGAATCCACATCTGATAGACCATTCTCTAAAGCCCGGACTAAATTCTCAAAGTAGTTCCGAGTAACACTTCACACAAAAATATAACAAAAAAAACCTATTAACTCAAAAATCCTAAAGCAAGGACAGGAGCAAGACAATTTAAATAACTTCTCGGCCCCTCTTTTCCAAGAGAACTGAGACTGATTCCTGCAGTTTCTGATTTGGGCTAAATTATTCAGATAGAAAACTATGTTTCTAGTGATGCCATCAGTTTATATATAAAAAGTACCTGGTCAACCCAGCAAGTTTTGTGCGGAACTCGTTAAAATCTTTTGATGGCCCCTCTGCATTTAGGTAAATTTGGAGCTCCTTCTCTGCACATTGATGAAGTCGCTCCAATCCAGACTCAGCCTCACCTGTATAAATTGCATTGATCAAAACACAGGATGATTGAACTATCTGGCATTGAATTGGAAGAAACGACCTACCTTGCACATACTCAAAGAACTGCCTCTTTGCATGTTCATGCTCAGGTAAATAAAATCCATAGGCATAAGTCCATTTTAGAACTCGCCTGCATTCAACTATCTGTGGACAGACAAAACAAATAAAATAATTATTACACAAAAACATACAAACAAGAAAAATGCAAGAGATAATAACTAGAAATCTTTAACTAAATGACATGGCATTTTGTGATTACATCAAACACTTCATTCCATAATTATGATTGTGCCATTAAATGTGAATAAATTTGCATCCCATAATTTGAAAACGTTCCTTGACGACAAACACCATGTTGTTGAGTGAGTTTTAGTAAGAAGTTCAAATATGACTAGCATTACTTGAGAAGAAATACATACATGTAAATAAACAAAACATCAAAATAAATCCACTAATAAAGGCATTAAGGGATGCCATCCATTTACATGAAACAAAAAACACAAAAAAGTCCTCGAACTCCAAAATATCATCTATCCTTGCAAAGGGTTCCCCCATGCATGCTGAATTGTAATCTCCTAATCCAAATATTAAATGCCTTGCATATGAATATGTATCATGAATTTATGATAACAGAATGGACATATAGATGTCATATAGGAGTGTTTACCTGTAGCCAGGCCTCTATTATGAATTTCAGCTGTGACTCAGGTTGGCACTGTACGTCACTGAGCTTCTCAAGCTACAAAAGTACAAATTCATCAATCTCTGAAAGTTACAAGGGTATGCATGTAATATGCTTGTATGTACCCATGTATACTTTCTGTTCCCCAAAGAGAATATCATTGATTTCAAATTACTCAAGACAGTGAAGACTGCAGTAATCTTTGATTAAAATTGATTCTAAAATAAATCTGTAATTATTCCACAGGCCTGATCTCTAGCGGGGTGTGTAATAACCCACGGAAATCTCCAACACGTCAATAATAGTTTTACGGTTTCAAGTTTCCAGGTTGCTACCACAATTTCTTGGTTGACATTAGCCAATGCAACTTAAGGAAAATATGTGCTAACCAACAAGATATGCCTTTCAGTAAAAATTTCACTAAAGAATACCCCATGACAAGATAGCTGCCAGTATATAGTTGACAGTAAGTAGTACTTACATGTACATTTTGCATTTGCTGTAGGTCTGCCAGTGCCTTTTGCCGAGACTGCAGGGAGGAAAGAGAAGTTCAGAGCCATGGATTCAGATAAGTAACGTGTCAGGCAAGATTAGGAATTTTCAGTTACTGGCAAAATATAAGAGGTAATCATATTATTCAAAATAAATACTGCGACCAGAGTCATAGCATTAAAGAGTAAGAAAACAGTAGCCATATGACCAATTCAATACATTTTAAAAACTAAGTGTAATCATTTCAGTGGTGCTTTGGTTGGGCATAGCATTGCTCAGCTGGGCACCTTTTGGTTCCTAGCACCCTAGGTAAAATGACCGGTTCTAGAGGAGCCTATTCATCTTTAAGAGTGTTAGTCCTGTTACTATAAACAGCGCCATCCAAGTACATACTGCCACAGTCAGCCACCAGATCCTCCAGCTGCAATTTACTGTAGAGGCAGCAATACAAAGAAATTGAGAAGCTGCTAGATCTTCAGTCTCTTCCCCACTTAAATTGTCATTGGAAAATAGAGCACATAATAAATTGACTTTTCGATCAAACACAGGAGGCTAATTACAGTTCCCAAACAAATATCTAACACCTAGCACATTCCAAACTCCAGGCCTCTAATTCTATTCCTCAGTCTTATATTTCTACCAAAATTCATGTTTCCTCATTATGAATCCATTTTAATGGCTAAAATTCAACCTAAAAGTTTATGGTCCTGATCCTGAAAAGATGTTTCTAAGAATATCACATAATGTTTATATGAAAAGATGTTTCTAAGAACTAAATCTATTCCAGAAATATTTTTTTATCAATATGCGCCAAACAAATGATCTGGAGATCAATTGATAGCAGAGAAATAAGTCAATACCATACAAGGATTAACTTCACAAGCATAAAGGTCAGCTGTTTGTACTTACTGATTGATTGGTTGCCCATCTTTCATAATAATGTGTGTATCTCTCCAGAGAGTTTTTGGCCATTTCTCTTCGCTTCTCAGTCTCGTCATACTGCAACCAGAAGAACCAATTAATGCAACATCAGACGATTATACAAGACTGCAAGAATCATAAGAAGAGATGAGAATCTCTGGAAAAAATCAACATACCACTCCCTCTTGCTTTGCAGTCTCATAACGGTTACATGCGTAAAAGCCACCTGTCCTCTCTCCATGATCTGACCATGCACCAAGGCAAAGCCTGCAATCACATGTAATAAAATGAGTATATGCTTTGAAATGCACAAAAAAATAGCTTGTCTTTCTTTAAGGAGAAGAAAGTGCAGGGGGTGTTTAAAACAAACATAGAATAAGGCATTTTAGTTCATATAAGCTGAGCTCTTGTTGAGTTGACAGTGTTATTAAGAAGATGCACTATAGAATCAAATCTGTTTTGGAGAGAAGTGGTTCCAAATTTAAGTAAAAGAATGAGGTTGTGGACCGCTTATTCATAGTATAATTCTGTATCAAGAGAATTCTGATGTTGCCAAGGCATACAAGATAGGATTGCCTGGTGGAGAGCAAGAGCACAGCTTCTGTGCTAGCTTACCAACAAAATTCAAATTTGCAAGGTGGTGTGCATGTAATATGCATACACCCTTGATTTTTCTCAATTGGTCGCTTGCACTTCGGGCAAGGCTTGGAATTAGCCAATATCCTGAAATTCAATGAACATAAAATTTACTGTTAGGGAATACAAAATTTTTGAGAACGGATCGGAAGACTTCCTGGAGAATTAATTATTATTTTGTACAAGGGCAAATAGAGGACCACACAAATCATATATACTGATAAGAAAGCACGTGATTGTGTGCTTACAATGCACTAAAAAACTGTATCCTCCAATGAGGCTACATGGGTAAAATATGAATGTGCACCCTCCAAACTGATAGTTACTAAGTTGATCGACAACATAGAAATAAGATTTATCTGATAAATTAAATGATAATTCACCTTTCCACGCATAATCTAACAGCAAACATAACTGCAGTTAGGAACTGATATTTATTGGGAAACAATACAAATCACAATGATTTTGCACTTTAAAAGGTTTCTGCTTTTGGTCCCTGTCTTATCCCTAAAGCCATTAACTAGAGACATGGAAACTCTTTCTGCCTACAACCTACCCAGAACTTTACAAGAAAGACATCACATGCAGTGCCGATCACCGCACAACTTATTTCTATTGTATACAGCTCCAGTTGACTACAAATTCATATACTAACTTTTCAACATCAATAAGAGTCTATTTCAGGATTAACTTCCTATCATGAGTACTAGTTCTCAATGCAGTTGGAGAATGAGCTAGGTCAAATGTGTAGATACGGCCATACTGTTCAGAGACACAATAGCTATTCCAGTCCATCATTCCTAGTCCAAAATTACATTCCCTTTATTTTCCTTCACTGATATCCTTCAGCCACCAAAACAATATATGATTAAAGAAGAATAGTTCTAGATGTTGTTCTCATGTTCCATACCAGTTCATATTTTCAGACTCCGCACTGTTCTTCAGTATCCACTTGGCCACAGTACCACAATCAACTGGACGGTGAGCTTCCTCGGTACACTGCAAAATCAAGACCATATGAGATACAATCACAAGAAAAGAAAATGTTGGGTGTTCACAAAAGCGCAACTATTATGAAAATAATGTTTATCAGAGAACTGAAAGAAAAACTGAGATCCTTGAAAACTTGAAGAAACTCACATTCCAGCAGAAGCTGTATGCACAGCGGCAGGTAACATCGTAGCTCCCACTGCCAACAATAAAATCCACAGCATAATCACAGCCAGGTGCAGGGCACCATTTGGTCTACAAAATAACCCAAATAATATTCATAACACTGCAAAAAAAATACAAGATGAAGAAGAAAAGAGTTCACAATAAATGGGCCAAGTTTTCCTTGCTTCATGAGTTGTCATAAATCGCTAAAAAGATGACTGTCAAAGTATCATTTTATTGTGGGAATGATTCAGACAACACTAAGCTCAAAGAGAAACAAGTTAAATAATAACAAACATAGAATAAAGGTCTAAATCTGAAGTGGAACCTGCCAAATCAAACCCTGAACCATGCTTCAGCTCCTCACATAGCTGAATCCTAGAAGTACAATTTTTCAAACCCTGATTAAGCAGGGAGTCAATCCTAGATTAGGATTAACGAAAAAGCTCAATGTAAGACATGTTTGAAGCAAAGAAAAAGTCCTTGCTCACGGATCCCTAAGCAAAGTCACAATCCTGATAGTTAAAAAGTGCCAGAAAATAGAATGCACACCAAATGCTGGTAAGGGAAAAGAAGTGATTGTGGATTGTGTTAATTATACAAGTAGAAAATTTATAATTTTGACATTTATAGATCATTGCCAAAATACAAAAAAGCTCATTATGATCACTGCTAATCTTTACTCGTTTGCACTTAGCATCACTAAAGTTAAAGCTGAGGTCAAAAGTATTAATTTGATATAAAAGAAACAAAAAATCCTGGACATGCACATTAAGAATGAAGTACCTTTCTATTGTCCTCAATATAAGATCTTATGAAATAACGAGAATGTTTCTTACTGTCTTCATCAGAAGTCAGTAAATTAATCATATCTTGACCAACAGCAGCATTACAAGATGGATCAGGACATCGTAACATCAAACATCCAGGACCATCATTAATGGCCGTGCTGATGTAACCTAGAAAGGAAAAATCAAGGAAAAATATGTAAGTATAAAGCTTAAAGTGAAACATAATTATTTAAAATGTTGCAATGAGTTCTGTTATGCAGCACAATGAGCTATAAATGTCCAGGTGAAAATTGCTTCTCTTCAACAACATTGGCTACAAAAGCAGTCTTCCCTGCAGCTACTTTCACAGTTTCATCAGCATGCAGAAAGAAGCAATTTTCATTTTCCTGCACAGAAATTGATGAGATTTTTTCCTAATACACAACTTCATATTTTGAAGCATAATTTTCAATACAATAATTGTAACAGACTGAGAATTTGCTAGAGAATTCTAGAGGCACTTTTACCTATGGAGTTAAAATCTCACAGAAATCGCAGATGATCAAAATATACTATTCAAGATTTGAAATATTTTTGTGGTTGATTTAGTTTGTTTTCTATTTAATTAGAACATTTTTATTATTTCCAGCTTTGTTTAGGATATTTTTTATAATAGAAGGTTATTTAGTTTAGATTTTAGGAGACTGCTTGAAAAGAAAATATCTAGTGATGATATTTTAAATTAGGGTTTTTGTGTAATATAATTTTGTGTTGCTGTTCCTGTTTTCTTTCTTATGTTACCTTTGTCTACATCAGTTAGTATCATAGTTCAACGATCTCAGGCTATCACTTGATAAATAATTATGGTTGGAAGAGGTCACAAAGCAGAACGTATTTGGGTAAGAAATTCCTCTTAGGAGAGAAACGTTCCAGAGTTGGTTATAAAAGACATGCAAAGACAAATTACAAAAGTAATTTGTCGACTGGAGGTGATAAGCATGCGAAGGTAAGTTAATTATCACATCGCAAAGATGAAGAAAAGAATAATGGAGGATCATATGAAGAGTAGTCACAAATCCATGACTAATTTTAAGAAGGCGTTTCAAGGGCATAAGCAGAGGAGACAACTTCTTTATCAGGATGAATATGATGTAGAAACTATAAATTCTTTATGATTCTAATTCTTGTGTGGATTGGAATCAACCACCAAAATTTGATGAGGAAAAAGCTCAAGATGCCATTGAGTTTGAGGGTTTCAAAAATCCTATAAGTAATGTAATTGGGATCTATAATGATTCTCTCATGAAAGTAAATAATTATTTGATGCTCCAAAAGAGTGTTTTGGAACTAGCTTTTAAGATATTGAAGTATTAGAAATTTCCATCCATAGAGAAATCAATGGACCAACTTACTAGTCATTGCCAACAATTAAATGTCAAAGGTTGATGTTTCAAGAATTCAAGGTGGATTTGGAGTTGTCAACAAAGGTGTGTTGCCAAAAGATAACATCTTGGTTTTTGTCATATGCAAAATTTGTGTCAGGGTTTGAATATGTTACTACAAGAGTCGTGTAGACAGTCTTCAACATAACTTTAAGACTAGTTTCATTGTTTGGAAGGATGTACATGTAGCTAGTCGGTAAGATGTTTCTAACGAAAAACTTGGGCATGTGAAAGGTTGAAAAATCTTTATTGGCATCCAAGAAATCAAGGCAGAAGCAGTTTGAACTTAAAGACAAGTTCTCTTCAACCCAAAGAGAGACCGATGCAAGACACATTTTTCTAATACATAGCTTTAGATTATTGGGCATAACTTTTGATCCAACTGTTGGATCAAGTTGAAATTTTGCTAAAAGATTCTAGAGGCACTTTATCCATGGTGTTAAATTTTCACAACAATCAGAGATCAGGAAGGTCTTCCGATAATGACTAGAAGTTATTGTTTGAGATTTGCAATGTTTTCCTAATTGAGTTGGCGTTTTTTTCTTATTTGATTCAAAACTCTTAATAGTTTTCCAAGTTTGTTTAGGATCTATATCATAGTGTAGATAGGTTATTTAGCTTGTATTTTAGAAAAGTACTTGAACAGAAAATATCTAGTAATAAAATATTGAACTAGGGTTTTTGTGTGATCCTTTTTGGTATAATTTTGTGTTGTGCTTGTCTTTCTTCCCAATGCCCATTGCGACTTCAAATATTGTGTTTTGACATTACAACAATGAATGCTGCTAATTTATGAACAGTCCAATTGGAAGAGAAGATAAACTTTCTTCTCTAGACTTCTCACTAAATAATTTGTCTAGCCTTTTGCAGTTATCCCTTCCTTTCTGACAGTATATTTTATATCAAAAGAGGTAATACAACCACCGGCTTTTGGTGCATCACCCACATTTTGTTGTATTCTTCTTTCTTTCTCATGAAGGAGGAGTAATTCTACCCTATATTCAACAACGTGACTGCCAGAGTTTCTCCATTTGTGGTCACAACTCACAACTGTAAGCATAATAGATATATAGCGAAACTTCAAAACCACTTGGTAATGATGAGTACACCTTATCCTCATTTAGAAGAAGATGCTTGAATGATGTAACCTCTACTTGTTCACATAATAACACTTTTTTGTACTGTTTTTCCCACAATAATGAAAAAGAACAGTAATATAAAAGAAACAAGGAATTCATTAATCAGCTCCTGACAAGAGTAGGAGAATGCCCTTGAATTAATGATGAAATCCAACTGGCACATTCAAGATAACACACCTCCACTATGACTTCCAAACTGATAGGGAAATTATTTACAAATATCTCTAACAAGGAGTTCAGCTGGACCAGGAAAAAAAGAAGAAGAAGAAGCTGGTTGGCACGCCTTCGTCTATTCCCATTAGGAATACCACTCTACAATTCAAAGCACTAAACCAAATAGGTTTAATTTTGCAAAACAAACTTCCAGACGGGAAATATATTTGCTTGCAAAAATGCTCAGAATAAAACAAACAATGAAATCAAGGATGTAAGAGATAATTAAAAGGTAACATGTTTTTTTATGATAAAGGAAACAAGACATCTTTTCATGCAAAATTACAATAGTTTCACAGACATATAGATTATCAAGGCAGGAATACAAGAATAATAAAATATCTCAACATGACCTTACAATAAAACTAACAGAGATGAGGCTTTGATGTTCTTGGGATACAACACACCTGCCCAGCATGAATTGCAAAACGGGTGACCACAAGCAGCAGCAAGCAATCTATCAGAAGGATAGGTTTCAAAACAAATCCCGCAAGTCATCTGTCAAAGCAGGAGCATTCATCGCATCAAATTCACAATATATATATATATATATATATATATATATATATATATATATATATATAATTAAAGAAAGCAAGCAAGAAAAACACGAACTGCTTACTTCTCTACCATCAGGAAAAGGAACAACTGGTTCTTCCAATAAACCAACAGCCTTTCGAACCTTTTCCTCGTCCGCAAACCATACATCATGCACTTTACTCACACTCCTGCAAATCCAGAGAAATACAAACATAAACCAACAAGATGGAAACCCACGGACCAAAAAGGCTCATCTTATTCATTCAAACAAACAAAAGACCGTAATATCCAATATGAAACTATGTCGATTACTGCCTTACCAGTTATAATGCCGGAGAAGTATACTGGCCGCAACCTTTGAAATGGAAAGGACAGTAGCTATCCTCGTAACATCATCATCTTGTCGCTGCCGTATATCTTCTTCACTCAAAACCGTATAGTTTTGCTTTCACATTAAACAAATTCATCAGTGAATGGATTACAAAATCCATTACAGAAATTTAAAGATTGACAAAACGTATCGAACTTTACTGATAGACTACACAAATCAAAGCTTAAAAGGAGAGACAGCAAACAAATAGCATCGAATTAGGATGATAATTACAGAATTGCCATTAGGAGTAAAAAATACCTGGTGGCGATGAGAGATGAGATCATCGGAATCATCCGAGTCGTTATCGATGAACTCGTAATCGGCGACGTAAGCGTCGTCGCTATCGAAACCATCTTCTTCTCCGCCGCTGTAGAAATCATCCTCCGCAGATTCCGCAGCCGCGTCTTGCATATCGAACTCTTCCTCCGAATCCATTGATCTTGATTTTCCTTGCGTTCCTTCAAAACCCTCAGAAATTGATACAAATAATTAAAGAGATGGAGAGAGGATGAGATGGATGCAATGGGGATTTGGATACGGATGTAATGGAGATTTGATGAGGGAGAAATGAGAGGAGAGTGAAGGGGGTGGGGGGAAGAGAAATGCTTAATGGTTTTGTTTGTTTATTATTATTATTAAAAGATTGTGTCTTAAAATCTAAAATATATAAATATTATTTTTTTTAAGATTTATTTTTTATATCTTTATGTCAAAATAGCTTTAAAAGTATTTTAAAAAACATTTTGCTACTAAAAAACAAAAAAAATTGTAGTTGTTGTTGATAATGATAATGGAGGGAAGCAAGAGGGAGAAGGAAAGAGAGTGAAACGAATGTGTTTTTTAATATAATAATTAATTATTATTGTTAGGATTGATGGTTTAGTTTTATTCTATTTGTATTTTATTGATCTATAAAAAAAATCAAGATCAATTTAAAAGATTATTTTTTATAATCGAGGTGTCCGGACTAGCTTACACGCACCACAACTAATCCCCAGATTCACTGAACATCCTACAAGCCCAGTAAGCATATAAATAAATCCCTTCAACCGCTACAAGACCCCACCTGCATAAGAATTTTATTTTGTCTTAGGAAAATTCATCGGGGGTGTTTGGAAGGGCTTTTCAAAAGCGCTTTTGAAAAAAATTAAAAAATATATATTTTTATTTTTAAGTTTAAATTAATAAAATTTGATGTTCTTAAATCATTTTGATGTGCTGGTGTCAAAAATAATTTTTAAAAAATAAAAAAACATAATTTTAATGTCTTTTTGAACGAAAAACACTTTTAAAAACAACTACAACACACACTTCCAAACAGTAACCCGTACAATTTTTCGGGGGATGGACTGTAGTGAGGTAGAGTTGTTTTTCTATTGTTTTTAACAATATTTTTAATTAGAAAATATTTTGGAACATTTTATCTCATTAAAAAAATATAAGAATAATTAACTTTTAAAAAAATATATATGAAATCTTGTCTGAGTTCCCAGGGAGCCCCTTAATACCTGCATATAGATTGGTAGTCTGAAGAGGGTTTACTTCCATTACACTGTAAAATGCTTTTTAATTTTCTAAATTTGTAAATTACACTGTTTAATTTCATAGTCTTGGCTTAATGATTATTCCTCCTCCTCCACTGTCATAGTCAAGTTAGATTGTAAGAAAAACAAATAACATTTGATAATCTTTGTATAATCATGGTTGTCTTTTTAAAATATTTATAATAAGAAATACATACTCAGTGTAGTTGAGTTTGCTTTTAATACTATTTTTTTATTTAAAATGTATTAAAAAAATTAAATATTATTTTTAACATATAATCTAAAAATAATAATTTAAAATCAAATAAACAAAGAAATTAATTTAAAGAAAACAAGCATTGCTAAACGGGGCATAAATATCTTATCAAACTATATCATCCTCTTGTATTTTGTTTTTACCAAATCATGTCATTTTCTTAAAAATAAAATAAAAAAGAAGATGGTGAGGGTAACGGGAAAGGGAAGAAAGAAGGAAACAACCAGGGAAGCCTTAAATGCGAGAAGCCGACAACAATCCGCGTGTCTAGGGAACAGGTAATGAGAATAAGAAAACTAGCAAAGCTTTAATACAAGGGGGGTCAAGGGTTGTCTTTCTCGCTAGACAAGCCAGCGTTGACTTTAGGTCCAAGAGAGAGTCGAGCATCTCCAATATAAAAAGTTTTAAAAAAAATCCAAATTAATAATATAATTTTTTAAATAGTAACAAGTCATTTAGAGAAATCAAATCTATTTTAACATATATAATAATGATATAATATAATTATTTATTAATAATAAATAATTAATACAAATACAATTAAAACTATTTTTTTGCATAAAAATATATTAAATAATATTTAGTTCTTTTGATCAAACATATAAAAATAGCTTTTTAACTTAGAAATATCATTTTAGTTTTTTCAGAACATCCATAAGGCCAAAGGAATCTTGGGATGTTGAAAAAAAATGCAACAGCTTGAAAAAGTTTCCAAGAACTAAAGGTGGAAAATACCCATTTTGTCAGCAACAAATTTATGTATACACTGTAAGAAAAATGGTATGCATAACCTTCATTATCTGCTATCTAGGACAATACATATCGAAATTTAACGACTATCGTCAAATCTATTTGGTTAGCACAACCGCAGATTTTAACAGCTACAGCTGTTATGTTGCCTCACCCTTCCCTTTATCTCCCCCCAAGGACATAAAACAGGAATGGAACTTGTAGGAAATAAATTTCAAGAGGAACTTTAGAAAAATATAAATAAAAGTGAAAGAAATCTCCATCTTGCTGATTTCTATAAAATGCAACATCTTTTCTATCTGCAATTATAATTGAAAAAATAAGAGATGGGCCTAAACGTGGCACACAATGTCCTTACATGCTCATACAGCTGCAGCTTTGAGGGAAAGAAAATCAGAAATTTTGTTGGTGTAGAAATCTGGTTGGATGGAGTTGCTTGGACTTTGAAGCATTGACAGTGAGGTCACACCTTTTTGGAAGAAAACCCTCAATTAGAGTGAATATAATATACACGCAAAAGTTAGGAAAGGAAAATCTGCGTATGTTAGTTACCAGAGAGAACTAGAAGAGTTTTGCAACCACCATTTTGTCCAAACAGAATATCAGTATCCAATCTGTCCCCAACCATGCATATCTGTGACTTGAGAATCCCGAATCTGTTTTTGATCAAATACATGAAAATAACACGCAAAGGTAAGGAAAACTTTGCCACAATAGTGTGTTTAAATGGAAGGTACAGAAAAGCAACCACTTGTTAGCATGGAATTTCCCATACTTTGCAAGGCCAGCCCTAATAGCAACACGACAGTAATTTTCCTCGCATCAAAGCTGCCATGCCTGTTATTTAGCATGCACTAGAAGGTGCTCCATATATGTATGGTCGGTACTTGAAGCTCATTTGGTAAAATGATGGGGTGGTTTGAGGTGAATCCTAGACTACAAACTCACCGACCAAACAATACTTGCTTAACCATGAATAATATGAATTCAAATACATGGTGGTTGGTAGACATTGAAATCTATAATTTGACAAATTGATCTAGAGAATGCTTAGGCAGTGTTTGAGCTGTCTGCAAATCATGCATTTCCCATCCTGAATTTGCTTAATCCAAAGAGAGTGGAGAATGAAAGAAAAATTAAAGTATTGTAAGCCGTACTTGTTTGCTAAGTAATCCATCATAAAAGTTGAGGGTTTTCCCACAACTAGTGGCTCGCGCTGAGTTGAACCAATGAAAGCACCGACCATAGAACCACCACCTGAAATTATATATTATGCACACGTTATAATGGATTCTGGAAAAACATGCGAGGAAAATAAATAAACATAACGTGGTGACAGGTTTGATCCGAACAAGTTAGTCTCACCCGAAAGGAGGATGCAAATGTAAGCCTCCAAAATAGATTGGCGCAATAGTTTTTGCCTGGACCAGTGCCTTGCATATGTAATTTAAACCATAATCCCAAAGTGGGAACTGGTACCTGGAAGTCTAATCCCAACTGTTTCTCGCTATTCATATACTAGCTCATATTTCTACATGTGTTTAAATAGAGCTGTTATCATATAACACTCACTTATTAACAACAGTTGCACCTTCAAGCTGTCAATACAAAAGGACAGCTTTCACCTTTTTTTTAGTCCATGAACTCATAGTCCTCGATAATCATGTTATCATATCTTATTGATGCTGCAAATCGCATAGATTGAACTGATTTGAACTTCATGTCATCAAAACACACAATTTAATGTTTGGGAGGATGACAGACAACTGTATTAGTTTACTCATTGCTGATATGTAGCTCTTCTAAAGGCCAGGGTGTACAAGTCTTCTGGTGCCACAGTTTTCATTTGAAATTGGCATCAAGAGCATTGCATATTTCATTTTCTATACATAATGCATCACAGCTTATATAACCTTGACACGATTAGAAAACAGTATAATGACACAAGTTGTGAGGAAGGGGAGATGAGAACCTGCCCACTCCTGAGCATCTGTAAGATGGGTGACTGCATCGCGATTTGTAGCAATGAAGAGACATCCAGGATTTTCCCTTATACAGAGAGTTCCATACTGGACCTTGTAGTAGTTGAGGTAGCGATCAAATCCAACAACAACTGCCCCAACCTAGTAGCAATGAAGAAACATCTTTAGCAAGCCTGAATTTTGGGAATGAACGAGACATTGGCTCCCCAATTGCAAGTGTAACAAAGCACAACCTAGGGATGTGCTGCTCAAGTTGGCTTTCAAGGAACGCTCTATTGAAAGGAAAAGAAAAAAAGAATAGAAATTTACATCCTTATCGTGCTCCATTAGAAACCCAGGCTTCAGCTCTATCTTTTTTCCACCATCATCCTGTATAAGTGAACAATACAAAATAGAAACAACATATTAATCCAAAAGGCTAGCCAGCCAGTAAGCTAGAAAAATGACATTAGCAGAAACACATATTATTGCGAGTAAAAGCCATTGAGCGTTGCACAATATCGAATCACTCGTGGCAATTTCTGGTATCATACTGTCATCTAAAAACTGAATATTTCAAGCCATGTATAGAAGATGAAGTGAAATATAATGCAAATTGGAACACTCATACATACTGGCCCACCAAGATACTGAAATCCAGCAAGCTCAAGTTCCTTCAAGATTCCATCCTCGCCAACCACATAAACCTAAAAATCATGCCCCGTTATCAGTTCACTACCAACCACTACATCTCGTAATCTTCACAGCTGTAACCACACAATTATAGCAAAACCTCATTCAAAGAAATTCGTAAAAAGAAAAACCTTCTTATCTTTTGGGAAATCAATTGACTTCAAATAGGCCGCAGCTGCAAAAGATGATGCGAAAATTTCTTCCTGAAACAATGGGATAGATATAAAGAAGTTGCTGAAACATAACAAAAGAGATGAGAAAAAAAGGGTCGTGACTTACTAACCTCACTGACATCAAGACCAAGTGTCTCGAACTTTTTTCCATATTGTTTCCTAGACTTTGTTGAGTTGTTGGTCACAAAAACTAGTCTCTTCCCCTGACACCAACAAAAAAAACCCACAATTTTACAAAAGAAAATAAACACTAACAGCACAAGAAAAGAGGGGGGGAAATGCACTGTCACATAAACTAAATACAAACCCTTGAACGGAGCATGTCGAGAGTTTGAGGGACTCCATCGATCAATTTATCTCCTTTCCATATAACTCCTGCAAATCATTCCCCTTCGTTAATACATGGAAAACAAATCGTTCAAGAAATGAATTGAAAAGAAACTTAAGAGAGCGAGAGACACTGACCGTCACAATCAAAGATGAAAGTCTCAACAGAGTCAATGAGCTCATCTGCGTTTTTTAAAGGCTGAGCTGATGCTTTGGTCGTGAAATTCTCCATTCTTGTATTGCACCTTCTATTCAAGTTCAAGTTTCTGTCCCATGTGGTACGGCTTGTGAAGTTATGAGAGAGTCCTTTAAGACCCAGGAATTTAGGGATTGTTGGGTTTACTTTGCACAAAAATCGGGATGGAGATGTTGAGGAGGAGGAAGAAACAGCAGACACTGAAACAACTGTCCTGCTGAGCATCTCTGTCTCTGTATTGTGTTACCTTTGTAATTTTATTTTCTTTTGCATAAGGAAATAAATCGTTTGAGCTTCAGCTTTTTGAAAGGGTGGTTAGTTTGTGGCCGTTATGGTTTTGGAGTGTTGTGTGGGTCAGCGTGTGATTTTAGGCCTCGGGGGGTTTGGGTGGTTGAACTTCGTTCATCATCCAATTTGTGGTCAATGGTCTCTCTCTGTTTTTTTAGGTTATCATGAAATTTTTATCTAGGTAAACACTGGAATGTACGCGCTATGATGCGGGGATAAAAAAAAAAACTGATGGAAGAAAGTTTTTTTTTTTACTATTATTATTAAATTTAAAAATATAATTTCTTACTGATATATTTTTCATTTATATTTACTTTTATTAATGCAAGGTTTTTAATCAAAATTATTATTTATTTGTAAAAATATGACATTTTGAACTTGAAAACTATGTAAGATAGACGAAAATCTGGGCTCAAAATTTACCCCAAGAAACAACCCTAAAAACATTTTTTATTTGCTCGTCTAAATTCAAGTAGAGAACAATCCTATGTCATTCTAACGCTCGCGGTCTCATCTACCACGTGTTATATGTTACTAGCTTCTTAAACGGTGTGCGGTAATTCTTTTCAAAATGTATTTTTTAAAAAAAAATTAATTTTTAATTTAATTTTATATTAATAAGATTTAATATTTTTAGATTATTTTAATGTGATGATGTCAAAAATAATTTTTGAAGAATAAAAAATATATAATTTTAATGTATTTTTAACAAAAACACATTTTCAAAAATAACAGCAACCATACTATCAAACAAACAATTGTTCCTATGAATAATCTTGCTCTTCGAATCTATCTTAAAGACGGCACACTTTCAGATCCGAGACCGGCCTTCAATCGAAGCAAGGCGAGAGCAGAAAAAACCTGCGCGGATCCGGAGTGGACGAGAGAGAAATTACAGTGCTCCAGGGACCTGGAACTTCCTGAAATTCTTAATGGTTCATTGAGAGGTTTGCTAATTTAATTCACTCGACAATTATTTAATATTTTATTCGAAACATAGAATTTACGCGGGGGCTACTGTTCACATAAATACGGGATTGGAAAAGCTGGTCTCTGGAATTTCTCAAAGCCTGGGCTGTTTCTACTTTCTTCATAACAGAGAAATTGAATGCTTGACAAGGTTTGAGATCGAACCATCACTGATCCAGTGGCTTGGTTCTCAAAATTCTAATTAGCGCTGCCAATCTGAACTGCTGCAGCAGCACTTTGTTCTTACCTTTCTAGATTCTTTAGAAATGTAATCGTTCATAGATATATTTTTGTAATTTTTAAAAATTATTTTTGATATTAATACATGAAAATAATCTAAAAAATAATAATTTAGAATAAAAACTAAAAAAAATCATTTAAAAAAAAAACACTTACAAAACACAAACAAGTCTTCATCTTCACAATAGTTTTTCGTACAATACATGCAAGACATCATGAAAATACTAAGTTAGGAACCTAAAGTTGAATTTGCAATGTATGCACCTCTTGCGTCATTGACCAATCATTGTCTGCCCTTGATCTCATCATGTAACCAAGAATAATACAGTCAGTGTAGGATCTTGTAGAACTAAAGGGTATCACTTTCAAGGGATTCAAGTTTCTCGCAGAAGTGCTCCAATCCTTCAGGACTGAACCAGTTGACTTTCATCTGCAGTTTAAAGCAAATAACACTCAATCATGAAAACACACAATACTTGCTTCATTCAATAAACATGCCAGCAACGGGAAAAACCTACAAAATAAGGGTAACCCTCCATGCGAAAGTTCTCAGGAGCATCTTGCACAAACAAATTTATAAAGTAGAGGACGTAGCTGCCACATTCTACACCATTTCTCTGCTGTGGCACCTGGAAAATTCCAAAAGCACGCGTGAGTGAATATCCAAGCAGCTATAAAGGGAAGTTTTCAATTTCAAGGACTGGTGTCGAGTTCACCTTAGGCACCAATAAGGGAATCTGAGAAATCATATGCTTGTGTTCAGGCCTGCCCTCTGATTCGTAGATGTCCCATACAAACCTGGAAATCGTGCGCTAACAGCTATTTGACTACTATAATCTGGAATGAAAAAAAATTGACTGCACAAAAGAGTAACACATACTTTCTTATGTCTGGTTCAAGCCGCTTAGGATTTGCCATCTCAAGTGAATCCAGTAACAGCATGCATGGTGTATTGTTTTCTGATAGCAAACTCTCGCCGAAGTGGCAGAAGATCAAGAGGCTCCAGTGACACCTCCAGAAAAGGATTTCAAGCAGTAAAATCTTATGCACTAACATGATGCAAGATATCAAGTTGACCAGCAAACAGAAATACCTACCAGCGAACAATAGGAACAATAACATATTTCTTTGAAAAGATGTGTTTCCTCTTGATCCATTCCAGCACCTTCGCTCCAGTGGATGCTTCTGTATACATGGTAAACCATAAGCTGTCAAGGTACGCGAAGGACATCTTCTTATCTTCTGAGAAGCTCTTCCACATATTTCTACACATTCCAAGATGGCGCAGTCAATAAATTTGTATATCAGTCTACCTTACTGGGACAGTAAGGACCAACTTACTCCATGTAGCAGTTGAAAGAAACGCTATCTAGCTCTTTTTTTAGTTTAGAGACTGCATTATTGCGCTTGAATCTTTTCTTTGATCGTTCACGGCAAGGAATTGTCTGTAAAAAGCAAGGTGATGTTAATTTAAAGCTTTCGATCTCTTCAGCTTGTTGTTTACTTATCCTCGTTCTTCGAGCAAGCATAAGAGCTTGGATATGCTTCCAACATGTGCGATGTTTTGAAGGTTGATCCGTGCAACCCTCTGTAAAAGTACAGCAGATCAAATTTTACGATACATCACTCACACAAAGCTTGCACAAATGGCGCAGAAAAATCTAGAATTTCTAAATCCTGTATACAAACTATCATGTTAATTAGGAAAGCACTAAGACTAGTCTGTTAGAATTCTTTCAATCTTTTGACATGGTTATGGTCAGCCTTCCAGTTTTCTCGAAATAGAAAAATTATTTATCGAGAAAAAAAAGATTTTGTTAAGAAAGATAAACAAATACCTCAATGGTTAAAGACAGAACCACACTATCGTGAGCATGAGAATTTCCAAAGGCTAGCCATGAGCAAAGAACATTATAGTTCATATCCAGTGGTATCAACAAATCCTTTGTGGATTTCTTCTAGTTCTGAGGGTCACAAGCAATCCCACAGTGAAAAATCTATGGTGCAACTACAACTAATGATCCATGTGCAACTTCAATTAATTTTTCTTTTTTTCAAGTCCTGAAGTTCTAGTCCCAGTTAAAGCTTCAAACTTTTACTTGTGTTTTAGTGTTGTGGATGGCTGAGAAGAGCACAAATTGCGAACCCATGATAACCCGGACAGCAAAACACTAACTTTACATATAATTCACGAAAAACAACAGACATCAACAACAGGGATGAAAAATAAAAATTAATTAACATGACTTTGTAGAGCAAAAACGAGAGACTTTAGATGGGTAAAAAAGAGTTTACCAGACTCGAGATCTATTGTAACAACTCCACCACCATGACGTCTTGTCGTCCTTCCCGATCTTCGTGTCCTTCCCATTTCAGCTTTTCTATTCTCCAGACCAAACTCGAGACCTCCCCGTCATTTTTTTTTGTTGAAGAAAAATACTTTTTTGCAAAAAAAAAAAAAAACACCATTTATTACAAGAGAAGTGAGTTTCTTAAAACTTAAATTTCGGTTTACCCTGTCAAGTCTGTTGTTTCTGTCAATTTACACCCTTAACTTTGACGAAAAAAATATTCATCAATTTACCTATTTCAATCTTGTAAAATTAACAAAAAACGAATTTATTTTCTTATTTAAAATCCAATTTATTCATGAAAATAATTTTACGGAATGAAAAAATCACTACGGTTAATTCAAATGAAACTTGTCTACGAGTATCATGAGATGGAAATGATTATTCATGGCATGGTGTATATTGCAGAGCGCAGTCAAGATGAGTAATTTCTTTTCTATATATATAAAAAAAGCAGATAATTTTCTTTTCAGTGACAGCTTGGAATCACTTAAAAAAAGATTTAAAAAAAAAATAGTATTTTTATATTATTTTGATGTATTAAAATAAAAAATAAATATATATATATATATATATATTATTTTTAAATAAAATTTATTTTAAAAAATAGACTCTCACCCCGATCATCTAATTTCAAGAGTAGCAAAAACCACCACGTCTTCGAAAACACATCCCAACTGTAGGTTATTGTATACCAGGATATAGTGTTTACAGATGGATATAGTGTTTAAAGTTATTTTTTAAATTTTAAAATGATATTTTTTTTTGAAAATTAATTTTTGATATCAATATATAAAAATAATTTAAAAATATCATTTAATATAAAAAAAATCATTTTAAAAAAAAAAACTTTTGAAATACAATGTCAAATACACTACAATCTTTTCATAAGACTTGCAGGTCATTGTTGGATTATTTAGGACAAATAAGTTTTTTATATTTTAAAGTAAAATAAAATGGTTAAAATACTAAAAGTAAAAAATTAAAAAAAATGATATACAGTGATTTTTTTAATTTATATACTAGTTTTTTAAGTTATGATCAACATATACAAGGATAATGTGATTTTTTTATATACAAATAATATTTTAAAAAATAAAAACTACTCATTAGTACATGTAATATGTGTCTAAATGTCTAAACAACATGTGCAGCATTTTCTAGCAACTGAAAAACAGTTTTTATATATGATAATCCCTGTAAATTTATATAGTTATTGTAGATTTATATAATTGTTAATTTTAAAGTCTGTAAGATTAATCAAGGTATACACAAACCAGCTCAAATACTTATGTTAATAAAATAATATTTTTCATTATAGAAACATTATGCCAAAACTTCCATACGAGGCGTTACATGACATCATGATACTATTTCTTTGTCCCCTCAAAATCAAAATCATGCTTATTATTTTAAATTTTAGAGTTATCTTCTTGATTACTGAGATGTAAACTCGATTTTTTTTATTGTTTATCTTTTCATGAAAATTTGACATGTTATTTTTTTTAAAAAAAAAGTTGGTCTCTATTGTTTTTGACATTTTTTTGGTTATTTTGTTAAATTATTTTTTTCAATTCTACACTTCAACCAAAAAATCGTAGTTATTCTCTATTTTATTTATGTCAATTCAAGTCTTTGTTATTTTAATTAATCTTCTTCTTCTTTTAGTTTTGTATCTTCTTGTGTGGTTGATTTTTTTTTCAATTCACCACTTAGTATTTGTTTGGTAAACTTCATTATTTTTTAACATGTTTTGGTCCAATTACTTAGGCTATGAGCTTGCAAAATTTAGCATGGATTGAAATTATTTTTTTCACTTATTTTTCTTTTAAATTTCATCACCCGATACTATTTTTTATAAAAGAAGCAAGGTTTTGTGATTTTTTGTATTTTTTTCAAGGTACCATGGTTTAATGATTTAAACTATAAACTTAACAATTTAATTTAATTTGACTCGATCATTATCATGAAGTTGTATTTTTTAAAATAATGTTTTAATTGAACATCATCTTTTATACATACATACATACATCACGGCATCCTGTAGTTATACATCGTATATTCTAGATACAAAAGTTTTAAATGGAGAAAAAAAAAAACTATTTTAAAAAATTACTTTTCGTCGACTTTTATACGTTTTTAAAGTGTGTGAGCTACTGAGCTACGTTGCAACTTTTTAAAATTTATAGAGTGATATTGAAATTCTGAAACCATCAACTTTAAAGTAGAATACTTGTAAATTCACAGGTTTTTAAGATGTAACAACAAGAATAATTTTTATTTAAAAATATATTAGAATAACATTTTATTTTATCCATAAACAATATTTTCTTTATCAGTATATCAAAATAATAAAAAAATATTTTCTTAATTTTTTTTACAAAGAACTCAAACTGCAAAACCATAAATGGAGGCTTTGACTGAAACAATTTTTTGTTATGTATTTATTTATTATATATTTTTATACTATTTTAATCTTCATGTTAAAAATATTTTTTATAAAATATAATTTTAATATATTTATACGAAAAAAACACTTTGAATCAGCAGTTAAAATAAAAGAAACCGTAACCCGGCCGTGTGAGCACACTGCTAGTTGTCATTGCTTAAAAAAGAAGCACAAACCCCCACCTCACCCATGGCCAACCCTCCTTCACCGCGGCCGCCACCGCCACAACCTTCCGCTCCCATTAGAATTGACGGCGCAGACGAAGACGAGACTCTCTCGTCTTCCGCGTACCTAACTCACCAAGAACTCTTAACTCGTCGATCTCGCCGATTCAAGCAACTCGCCCAGATCTTCCGAGCCCATTACTGGACCTTAATGGAAGAGCTCAAAGTCAAGCACAAAGAGTATTACTGGATATATGGGAAAAGCCCATACAAAGAAGATGAGAAAAACAAGAAAAGAAAGAGAGATTTTAACGACGATAAAGAGAATTTTGAATGGAATGCGAAATCTGGGATTAATGGTGGAGGCGGTGAAGTGGAGGCGGAGGAGAGAGAAGAGGAAGGGGTAAGGAAATGCTCGGGTAGTGGGTGCAAAGCGAAACCGATGCCTCTAACGTCGTTCTGTTATACACATATATTATTGGATTCTAAACAAAAGCTTTATAAAGGCTGCGCCTATGTTGTTAAAAGGTATTATTATTTATTTATTTATCCTTTTATTTGCTTGGATTTCTTACGGTTTTGTTGTGTTTGGGCTAGTTTAAGTTGTTTACCAGATCGTGTGTTAAGACTTAAGATGTCTAGATAGTGAGAGGTAAATATTGCGGAATCTGTATGATCTGATAACGTATTAGTTTGAATAGGATTTTGGCTTCAGAGAATGTTAACTACGAGATAATGATACGAAGATTAGGGCTTGAGCGTCTGATCAGTTTCAATTTTTCTTTTCATCTGGATGCTTTTTATCTTCTGAATGCTTGTTTTGTCAATACCTGTAAATACATGTCTAATTGGCCTCACATGATGGTTTTGAGTCTTTGCCTGGTTGCCTGGAATGTTAAGGATGAGAAACAAATGCAAACATTGCTGAGAAATAAGAATGACATAATAATTATTGAGAAACGAGAATGAGAAGAAAACGAACTCTACATTTGTGTATGCATGTTATCTTGGAATATAAAAAAGTTCAAAGCCCATCTTAACCAACATTCTATCTGCACGACCTACATGTTTTGCTTCACCATGCCTTTTTTTCCTTCTGTGTTGCCCTCAGTCAGCGACCGATGCAGAAGGGGAGAGTGCTTTTTTAAACATGATTTCTGATCCAGTGGCCTTTATATTTTTCCTTGTTTTCAGTGTTCAAGTGGAATTTTAGTTAGAAAGAATTGATCGGTGTCTTGCTTATCTTATAGGGTTACTGTTGGTTATTTGAACTAAGGTTTTGTTTGGTTATGAGGTGTGCTGCATGGCACACCTCGTAAGAAGCATGTATACCCTCGTAAATAAACACACTAAATTTATTCTGATGGTCAACTTAGGCTGATGATTAAAGATTTTTTCAAATTGTTGATTTTATTTTTTGTTTAATTTGGGATCTTCCATGCTAGATAGCAATAGTATCTTACTTTATAGACTGAAGAATAAAAAGGGGGTGTCTTGTATTTTGTTGCTTCGTAGTAGTATTATTCATTTACTCTATTTGAAAATTTATGCACCGTTTCGTTCACTTCCATGTGAATGTTTGTGTGTGCTAGGATATATTTATGGATTTTTTTTCTTATTAAAAGGAGGTCACTGACAACATATTTTGTTAGTTCTATAGAATATATGTGCCATTGATTAAGCCATGGGAAACATATTTGGCTCTTTTCCCATTAGTTTTAAGCTCTTGGAAATTGGATTTTTTTGTCATATATGACCCTTTTGTGTGGACTCCAGTTCACATATTGTCCCACAAGTCATATGCTTCTCTAAAAGCAAGTGGAAACCATAATTAGCTTTTGCTGTGATCTAAAGGCTTATTTGTGATTTAAATACAGTACAAGACCTGTTTATTTAAGAATTTCTAAGGGTCTCTGGTTCATTTTAGTTGAGTCTAGAATGCAAAATATAAACCAGAAATTAATGAACATGGCAGTTTAGGGCTGCTTTTATTATCAATTATTCTTGGAACATGTGCTTTTGGGCATTTGTACCTCTCATGGGAACAAAGTTGAGCTAAAATTGCTTTAAAACAACGGATTTGATTAAGTGTTTAATCATGCTTAGAGAAAGCAATGGTGGTGACTCTGCTCTTCAAAAAATTAGTTATCCTGCTTTTGAAATTTCTTTAAAAAAAATTTCATGCACCTTTCCCAGCCATGAACCACCAGCTTCTCCTATGCATGCATTTTAATATATCACAAGCATGTTAATAGAATTTGCTGCGATTGCTTGGAAGGATATTGATTTAGAGCACCTCAAACAAGTTGTGGCTTAGAGTGAGGTGGAAATCACGAGCCAAAAAGGGACTGGGAAAGCATTGTGCTAAACGGTTATGAATATGTTTGTCAACCAAGTGTGCACTTGTAGGAGAGATGCTTTGACATTAAACAGTTTATTTGCACCAATATGTCATTAAGTTTCTGCATAGGACATTGATGTTGAGCTGCACACTAATATTGTGCTTTAACTTTTATTTAAAGTTAAGCGATTATGACGTTCGTATTGCACCATTTCTGTCATTCAGAATACACTGCTACAAGAGGAGTTGTGTTATTGGCTTACTGCTACTTTTTCTTCAATGCAAATATTTGTGTTTTCTTTAGCATGATTGGATATTTGTATCCTTACTGTATTCCTGGATATTCAGTGCGCAGGGAAGGCCTGTCCTTTGTGGGAAACCAGCTCTGATATCAACTGTGCCCACCCTCTGCCCAATGCATTTTCAAAAGGCTGAAAGACATTTAGCAAGAGCCTTGAAAAAGGCAGGTCTCGGTGTCTCTTCACCTAGTAAGCTTGCCCCTAAATTGCATGTGATAGTCACGGAGTTTGTCCGCCAAATCCAAACCAAAAGAAGGGCTGCACTAAAGGAAAATATATCTGAAGATCACATTAAGGAGGAGAAAATTTCCCAAGGCTCTTGATTTTGATGTTGATTCGCAAAAATCTGGTAATATCACTGATTGGGAGGGAGCTCGGGACATTGATCATATGCCTTGGAACAAAATACTTCGTGGATATTAGAGGTACTCATTTCTATTTGAGTTTTTTGCACTTCTTTAAATGTCGCTGTTTAATTTGTGTTTGTTTTTAACAAGAATCAATATATTGGTTCAAGAATCATAGAAACTCTTACACATATCACACCTGTTGAGGAAACTGCTTTGAGTGATGGCTCTAGCTGCTGTATAATTCATTTTATGTACTCATTGATTTTCTTGTGAAATTTGGTTATGGAAAGCCTCAAAATTGTCCCAGGCTACGTGTCACTATACTTGTAAGCCCCTCTGAATCCTGGAACTCTCTCCCGTTCTCATTACCTTGTAGCTTTTGACCTTATGAAAGGTTTAAGATCTGCAATGTTGCTATTTGGTAATCTCTGCTCATTTACTTCGCATATAAAAAGCTTGTCCCAGCACATTACTTTCAAGTGCTATTGTGTTCATAGATAATAGTACAGTCAGTACTTTAAACCAGCTTTGGTAAATCTTCAGAACTAAACAGGAGAAACTGTGCAACATTGCTGAAATAGGTAATTGCTACACATCAGTCCAAGTTACTTAAATAAAACTAAGTTGGTGTTTGTACAGGATCCCTATGGCTTATCTATCGCAAGGTTCAGGAGTCCTTAAAGTTCATTTGCAAAGGACATTTTCTACGATGCATTTGGTTAAAATCTATTTTCTTTTCAAGTTCATTTGCAGGACTGTGTCTACCGACCTTTTTTTTATCAATGAACAGTGTTAACAAACTTTTTGTGGACCAAATGTCAGTTTACATCAATTGACACCCAGTTGAAATGGTGTAATGCCTTTGGTTTTCAAACAAGCCAACTTCTTGTCAATCAAGTGATAGACATGGTGGTCAACATGTCTTCCAGTTTTCAACACGGAGCTGCCAGCTGTCTGTCATTTGCTTGCAACAACTTGTTGAGAGATGAGACCCAGTTGAAACCAGTCCCAACGCCCCAAAATTTGAAGCTGTGAATGGATTTTGTCATAGGCAATGATTCTTGGTTTCTTTTCCTTAGTTGACATCTTATCTTTTTTGGCTGTAGGTGTTTCGGATGTACATAATACATACGCATCGGAGATGATTAATTCTGTTCGATGCATCAAAATTGAGGACAGCTGGTGATGTAATTGGAGATGTATATTCCATGCAATTAGTAATAATTGATAGAGTGGTTATAGTATATTTGATTGACATTTGAAGAAATTCTGGGAAGCGGCAATTTTGTATTTCCTCTCATGCGAACTGTTGATGTTTTATGATATCACACCAATAATGCGTGGATTTGAATAGATTGCGGAACTTAAATTCATTGTTAGCTTGATGTTCTCTCCTTGATTACCTGATGATATGAGAGCCATAAAATCCTCGGTGGGTGAGGTTATGGGGCGTCGATGATAGACGGAGCGAACGAACGAACACCAGATTTACGTTAAACTCTTCTGCCCAGATTGGTGATAGCCACCAATTTGGTGTTAGAATCCCCTCCTTTGTGAAGACTGCCACCCTCACCGAGGAGTGTATAACTAGAGAACCCTAGACCTGATGCTTAAATTGATCGATACCATCTTTGATAAAGAATGTGTTTCGATTGAGCTTGGCTGCTGAGAATGGATATCTTCTTCTAGTTGCCTCGCGCGACTATCATTCTGTACTGCGGTGTTCTCATTGCTTTCCTTGTTATTTTGCCAGTATTATTTGCAGGGGCCAGGCTTGCTTTTTTATTTATTATTTATTAATGTTTAGCGTTTTTGTAATTGGAGCTGCCTCTAACTATAAATGGACTGGGATTCTTGTGTGTTTTGGGCAGGGAGAACCTGATATTTTCAGCAGTTGCTAAAATCATTCCCAATTTTTATGAGCAAGACGGTCTAATTTAAGGAAGACGATCAAACATGGAGAGGAACAAGAATGGACCCACAGTGCTTGTCCGCGCATTCACTTGTAAATTACATGGTTGATCAACAAATTTTCGGATGATTAAGGCCTGTTTGGAAGTGTGATTGTGGTAGTTTTTTAAAGTGCTTTTCATGTTGAAATATATCAAAATAATATATTTTTTTATTTTTTTAAAAATATTTTTGACATCAGCACATCAAAATATTATAAAAATATCAAACTGCCGGTTTTTAAAATGAAAAAAAAATAATTTTTTTCCAAATACTGGTGGCAACGCACTTCCAAACAGGGTTTAAAGAGGTTGAAAATGGTTCCGGCTTCTTGTCAGAAATCCCAACGCGCAGCATGCTATCATGCACCATATCATAGGGAATGTTACAGTCCAGAACATGGCATTTATATCATAGGGTCAATTTAAATTATACTGCTTTAGCTGCTCTTTATTATTTCATTTCATAATAATAGTAATAAAAAAGAAAACGGTCCCTGTAGTCGAGCAATAGAAACCCAGATGCTATAACTCTCTTAAAAAATACATGCCAACCAATCAAGTTTAAGGAAACTGATAGGTTAGGTTAACTGTTTGCATTAAAGCCGAATTTGCAGCTGGCAAACCCTAGCGAAAGGCATGAAGCCACTGTGCATAGTCTGTGATAGCATGCAAGCTCGCCGTGTCGATGGATCGATGCTCTGCACGGAAGGATTGGACGGCGGGCCTGTGAAGGGTCCCGTCCCTCTCTGGCTAAGTTAATGCGAGCCCCACTGCGAGGAATATTGTACATGCTACAGTGTTTGGCATTATATTTCGCAATAAACTCGTGATTTTGATAGGTAATGAAGCAGTGTTAATAAAATAAAATAAAATAAAATAAAATAAAATATGAAAGTTATACCAATGTCAATTTAATATTAATAAATAAAATTAAGTTAAAAATCATGGTCAACAATGGTAACTCGTCAAATCCAAAATAAAAATAATGAAATTGAAATGACTATATATAAAAATTCAAATTAAGTTATAAAATTCATTTTTTTAATAAACTAAATGTTGAAGATTAAAACAAATTTAAAAAAAAATTAATAGTATTTTATGAAGTGATGCGTAGTCAAAACATTATATAATTTGTTTTTTACTAATAAAAAAACATAAGTAGACAAGACAAAACAATGATGAATTACTGTATTAGAGACTAATAATAAACTTTTTGAGTTTTAAAAAACGACATGACTTGGATTGTGATTTTTTAAAATTTAAATCATAATCCAAAAAAAAACATATTTTTTTAAGTAAATTAAAGCAGGACATGTCAAAAAAAATTTAAATTAAATGTATGTTCCGCAAAACTAATCAAAATATTTTAAAAAAACAAGGAATGCAATATAAATTAGATTAGAACTGATCTTCACAGCTTAAATAAATAGAATATCCCACCTAGGAAAAATAAATAAAATTAATCAATTATCCAATAGATTAAACTCGTACCTAAATATCTTCTTGGATTTAACCCCCCGCAATGCTTTTTATTGCAGCGAAGATTGTCCTTTTTTTATTTTACACCAAGAAAAAAACGAGTACTAATTAATGAGTTTCATCTCCCTGTCAGCTGCCATTGTATCTGCAAATTAACCTTCCCGATCAACCGTTGCTTAAAACTCCACAGCTAACAAGAAGCAACCCATGAATTAAACACAAATGATGTTTTCAGTAGGATAAGGTATGTGGGGGGAAGACCACATGATTGTGTTTTTTCCCCTTCACTAATGATCATGAATTATTGGCGGTATCGTTTTGTCCACTTCAAAGTGAATAAAAAAAATAATATATATATATATTTAAATGAATAGAATATAATTGAACGACTAATTTAAACCTAATAGAATATTTAATCTCTCAAATCTGAACAAAAACCGAAGCAGGCTAAGTAAAACTAGTTTTATTTATTTATTTTACAGTTGGTTTTCTTGATTTAATATCTCGGATAATTATTTTCAGTTGATTTTAAGTAAGTTTTTCTGTGTTAATTTGGTTATTATGTTATTTCACGAGGATTTTTTATTGTTATCTTTAATTTTATAGCGAGCTAGAAAGAGTTCAAAATAATGAAAGAAGTGTTAAAAACAGCCTGGTTCGATCGTCCAAGTTGGAAACCGACATTCCCTTTTTCTTTTGGATTAATTAACTTGAACCCAAATTTTCCACAAGGCCAGACACGCAGTGATCAGCACTTAGATTGATTGGTTGACTGGATCTGTCACCTAATTAACCCCATACAAATTTATCGGAGGTTTATTCTCCCATAATCCACAGGAAATATGTTAATTTGCTGCCTGTGGTGTTCGTGTTGCATCTGGTTCCCTAATTCACTATTTATTTTTGCATTTAAAACCATATTTTTAAAAACATGTTTCGTTTTAAATATTCTTTTTATGTTTTTGATAATTTAAACGTGCCGATAGTAGAAATTTCGTTGGGTCTTACAAACACTAGTGGCCATCAATTTGGATGCCGACGGCGACGTCGAAAATAACCCCCCCCCCCCCCAAACGTAACTCGCCCACACCGACAAAAGTGACTAGTTTATAATATTACACTAGTTGAGAATTTCGTGGGTGCTGCGCGCTGGGATTCATTTACTGTGTGGTTGGAGTTGTGGTGTTTTCCTTGTTTTTAGAGAGAGAGAGAGAGAGATTGCAGCATGTTAAAAATAACAGAACTTGTTTTATTGCCTGATACATACGGATTCTAGATACTTTTTGAGCAGAGATGTTACAGTCTTTATCCAATGCAGACCCACATTTATCTCTTAAACCTGCCCATCAACTACTTATTGAATAGCTAGCTACCATATTGTTTATCAACAAGCTCATTTAATTATATACATGCCCGTCCATTTTGAAACAGTTAATGTATCGTGTATCTTTCAATACCCCCAAAATCTAATGGCAGCAACAGAACAGACATTTGTCGACACTCCTGCATGGTATGTATATGTATGTATATATACGTGGCACAAACCATCCCAGAAACACAACCAGGCCAAGCTGATCATGGGAACCCAATGCCGAGAAACCCTTCCTCCCCTTCAAGACCTTAAGGTCACAATCCAAAACTCTTGTTTGGTTTTTCCAACCCATGAAACAGCAGCTCGAAGGGATTCCATGTTCTTGTCAAACATCGACCAAGTGCTCAATTTCAATGTAGAGACGGTCCATTTTTTTGCATCCCATGCAGATTTCCCTCCTCAAACTGTAGCCGAGAAGATAAAAGATGCACTCGGGAAGATACTGGTATCGTATGATTTTTTGGCTGGAAGATTGAAGTTGAACGCCAAAACAGGTCGTTTAGAGATTGATTGTAATGGGGCTGGAGCTGGCTTTGTGGTGGCCTCTAGCGAGTGCACGCTGGATGAGATCGGTGACTTGGTTTTTCCCAACGCAGCTTTTGCTAAGCTAGTTGTTAACAGTTTGGATAGCTTGGAAAAAGATGGTAAACTGCTGTGCATTATCCAGGTAAGGGTACTGTAAAGTAATTATAAACTACCTAATTTAACTGCTAGCTTCTTTCAATCAGTACTCTCTCCTGCTATATAATGCGATCAATCGCCTATATTAAAATTCAAATTACTGCATGCCCAAATTCATAGAGAACTTGAGAGGCCCTCGCCGCCTCTCTTTGGAGTGCCGTAGTTACTACCTCCACGAACCGAAATAACCATTGCCCCGCCGCATTTTCTTAACGAAGCTACTTCGAAACCATTTATGATCAAACGTCCGTGGCATTCAGAAAGTTAGAAAGCTATTGTTTTATGTTTTTTATCTTCAAACATTTATACCATTCTCACGTTTCAACCACCAGATCATGGACATCCTGACTTCATAACTTATATATACATGCATTGATCCGATAGGAGGCATATTAGGGTCTGGGTACCCTTTCGGCTTCCACAGTGCTATCAAATACCGAAGGTGTTTTTTTCTCTCGAGAATTAGAGAGCTTGAAACACATTTATTAATGAATTTGAGTGTGAAAATTATATGGTCTCTAAATATATATGTTTTTTTTCTCAATTTTCAGCCGACTTTTCAATGAATATTTTAAGCTGAGAATAAAATCCGTGATACGAATGAATCTCCTAAAATGCTTACAATTTCTTCGCGAGGTTAATTAATGTATCTCCCTAGCTAATTTACAGGTAACATCATTTAAGTGTGGTGGCTTTGCAATGGGCATATCAACCAGCCATGCAACATTTGATGGGATAAGCTTCAAGACCTTCTTAGATAACTTGGCTAGCCTAGCTGGTGGCAAACCCCTGGCTGTCACTCCCTACAACGACCGTGAACTCTTAGCTGCTCGATCCCCACCACGTGTCACCTTCCCTCACCCTGAACTGGTCAAACTTCAGACTCACCTGGGCCAAGAATTGAGTGTTCCAGTCTTTGATGCCACCCAAGAAGCCCTAGACTTCAAGATTTTCCGGCTATCTTCCAGCAACGTCTCCGACATTAAAGAGAAGGCCAAGACAAATCCAAGTTCCCGCATTTCTGGGTTTAATGCGGTAACTGCTCATATTTGGAGATGCAAGGCATTGTCACATTCCCAGGATCCCGACAGGGTATCAACAATTCTTTATGCTGTCAACATTAGGCCAAGATTGATCCCCCCTTTACCAGAATCATACACTGGAAATGCAGTGTTAACTGCTTATGCAAATGCTACGGGCAAGGAGTTGCAGGAGGGGCCGATCTCTAAACTGGTAGAGAGGGTGGCAGAGGGTTCGAGGCGAATGACTGACGAGTACGCGCGGTCTGCTATAGATTGGGGCGAGATTCACAAAGGAATTCCACATGGAGATTTCCTGGTATCATCTTGGTGGAAATTAGGATTTGATGAAGTGGGCTATCCATGGGGGTGCCCCAAGTACAGTTGTCCTGTGGTGTACCACAGAAAGGATATTCTCTTGCTTTTCCCGGATATTGATGACAAGAATAGCGTCAATGTTTTGGTTGCCCTGCCCAGCAAGGAAATGGAAAAGTTTGAAATCCTCTTCCACAAATTCTTATCGGCTTGAATTTCCCACATTAAAGTTGAATAAGTTCATATTAATAAGTTGAATAATACGATGATATGTACCTACAGTTTGCTTGCTGCTAGCTTGTGGCACCAGGGATGAAGGAAGAAGAAGGAAGAACTACTTCCGACGACGAATATATATGTGTCTGTGTGTGTATAGAAAGAGAGACCTGGTATTTTTTTTTAAAATTAAGCGTGTTGTTATATGTTTTTTTATCGCTTTCAAAAGAAATGTTTCGCCAGTTGCATGCGTGAAATATTTGCTGATTGTAGAGAAAAATGATTTATAAATTTAGTAACATAATCGAAATGTTTAGCATTGGTAATCATGATATGCATTAAACAGGGGTTGAAGATTGATATTAGACAGGGCTGTCAGATCGGAGTGACAGCGTAGGAGTACTGGAAGATACCTTTCCGACATCTGAGTTTGCTTGTTATCCATCCACTTCTGCAATTCATTAATGTAATGATTCATCCACGCATGGATTAAACACTGCCATTGTCCTCCAGTAATGTTTAAGAGAAGTGGGTGTTGTGATTTGATTGGTCCATGTTTTTTCAGGATAAGCTCTGAATTAAGAGGGCTGTATTCGTATTAGATAAGGCAGATGTCCAATTCATGTAAAACCAAAAGCTAGTTTCAGAAAGAAACTAAATAAATAAATGAGTATATATGGGAAGTGGCAAGGGGCCGCTTTCATTCATAGCCCACTGTAAAGCGACCCACAAGGTTAAAATATTAGGGCCCGGCCTCTTGGGTAACTGGGCTTTCCATAAAACGCCCCTAGAAGCCCATTAGCAGGTAATAGGCCCCTTCCAGCCCCGGATCGGAGCACTCGTAGACATCATAGCCGCTGAAATATATGGTGGGCGTACTGGGTGTTGAACTTGAATTGATAGGTTTGAAACTGGCCCGGCTTATCCGAGTCCAATCGAAGCCCACTGCAGTAGACCAAAACGGTGTCCGAGCCTTCTTGGGTTTCCAGTATGTATTTTGCTTTTTGGAGGCCTGGAATGAGCTTCGTGAGAGACGCGGGATGAGATTAGGGTAGGGGGACCTTCTCTAGCAGATAAAGATACATCAGGCCTCCTGAAAAGACAATTATGTATTCTCGAATATCTAGAAGAGAAGGAGAGTATCAAGAAAATGTCCCCTGAACCCTTGATTTAAGTTGTAAAATTAGACTATAAATAAGTTTTTTTTTCAATTATCCAAATGGAGAGAGTTATTGTTTGATAATTAAAATCTACTTCTCCTTTTCCTTGAAGATAATTTTATAAAAAATAAAAATGTATTCCGAATTTGAATTCTCCCGTTACTTTTAGACCCTTTGGACAATCTTAAAACATTCACTCGTTTATTTCCTCGCGAAAGAATCTCCAAGATAGATGGCCTCTCTCCTTTTGGTATCAGATTCTTGACAAGATCGGATGTCGTCATTGAGTATCGGTTTAAAATTGTAATTAAAATTTAAAAATAAAAATAAATATTTTAAAAAATATATATATTTTTGACATTAATATAAAAGAAATTAAAAATATTAAAAAAAATAATTTAAAATAAAATAAAATTATATTTTTTCAAAAACGCTTTCCAAACGCGTTATTAAACACCAACCAACTGAGTGTGGCTGACTTGTGCTCACTACTGCTATCTCGATCCATGTAAGCAAATTTTACTTTATTCCCAGGTTTTAGCTAGCTCTTGCTAAACACCACGCGTTTCATCAACTATCCCTGTCCCAGTGTCAGCTCCACCTTGTTCTCCGTCGATGTCCCTCGGCTGGTAAACTTAGGAGGACAGGGTTGTCGTAAAGCTACCATTTATTTTGGTGGGACGCTTTAGCTTCATACATGCTGGAGAATTCATGAAATGAGATTATGTTTTGCTGAAAAAAATAAAAAACAAAGCAAGAGATGTGGACGCTGTCTGAACATATATAGAGAAGCAAATTATGTTGCTGATGTGTAAGTTGCTAGTGTCGGGTTTGCACACTGTAAAACATGTATAGCTACTCTCTTTCTTCTTCTCAAGTTTGCACGGGTGATCTAGCTGTAGCACTGTTTATCTGATCATGTTGTTAGTGACTTAGTGGTGTCTTTTCTGTAGTGTTTTTTTTTCTTTTCTAGATTCTGTATTCCATTGTCACTGTTGCTATATATTGTTGGTGCTGTTGAATATATCCTATTTTCAGTCAAGAACGTAATTTACATCGTTTTACTAAGTTATTTATTCTCAATTTGTTGCCTTTTACTGACTCAACCGATGTCGTTTTTAAATGTTTTTTTTCGGTTTCTTCACAGTTGCATGAGAAGCACCTGGATGGAGAGAAAAAAAAGACTTCATCCAAACTCGAAAACACTAGTGCCAGATTGAGTTTTTTTTGTACTGTGAGAGAATTCTGAGTCTTGAATTCTTTCCGGATATATGATTTTGTGGCGTTTTATGGGAGGAAAAAAAAGGTGCCTGGCTATTTTCGGATTAAGGGAGATTACCGGTTTAATGATTTTAGAAAAGGCCAGCTTAAATTATCGGAGTGCACTTATTAGACTACATTTATAGTTGTTGTTTTTATTAAAAAAAAAAAAGGACTAAAAATCAATTATATTTATTAAATATATTAAATATAACTGTTGTTTTATATGGCAAAATTTTAAAATATCAATGATGATTTATTTTAAATGGGAATATTTGGGTAGAATAAAAATCTTAAATATTTTTTGAAAATGTATTTCTTAGATACACCCAATAGTTCATTAAGCTATTCAAAAAAAAAAAAACTTAAAAGGTTAAGCATATCATTGCGCATACACTTATATTTTATTATGGATTCACACCGTGAAATTATTATTTTGCTCTCAGAGGGCACATTTATGGAGCTTGATCTTAAGATAATAATATATTTTTTAGAAAATTCAGTAGACCTTACAAGAAAAAACGAGATTAAACAATCTTATTGCATCTTTATTGGACAATGCAATTGTTTCTGTCAATAGGTTTTTAGGCTTTTAATTTTCTGTATAGAGTAACAACTCGATGCCCATCATAATCAAACTTTCTTTGTTTTGAATGCAAGGGCACTTTCATCATTTTATTGAGATTTTGTTGTTTTTCTAATATGAAGTCGAGGGTAATTATGTTTCTTTATATGTATAAAATGTAACTCAAGTAAAAAAATTTCTTTAACAAGCCAACAAATGAGTGTCGCCATCGACCTACTCATGGCATGTGAGAGCCTCTTAAGAACCCTAAAAACCACCTTCTAGGATGGCATCTAATGCAGCTCGCCTCCCACGTCATGGTGGTGGGGCACATTCCACTAAAAGATTAGTAGTTGAGCTCTCGCTCTACATATTTTTCTTTTTTCCCGTTATCCTCTCATAGAAAAACATGTTTGTTGTTGTAGCAGAAAAAACAGTAGTCATTTGTTTATTGAAGCGAATTAGATCCTCATTCTTTTTATTACAATGGTCATAAATTCTTTGTTGTGATTATTATTATTATTATTTTCAATTTCATATTTTGATCATCAATTTTTATATCAAATTTGGTTATCGATCTTTTAATTGTCTATTTTTATTTTTTTCCTATTCTTTTATTAATTAAGATGAAGGTATTATGAAATTATCATTTATAGCTCTTTTGGATGATGTATTTTTAAGAAACCACCAATGTGTTGGCTCATACAAATTTGATTCAATGTTTTTTCACAACTAATCATTTTATTTGCTGGGAATTGAGATTAAAGTTTTATTTTATGTTTCTTTATATGAGATCATATCTTTCTCATCTAATTTTTACTTTGCTAACAAATAAAATCATTGAGATATTTTAGAAGTATTGCAAAGATATATTTCCATAATATCAATAAATATTCATCTTTAGCATATAATCATCGTTGAAAAATAGGTTAGATCACTGCGTAACGTAGACCACCCACATAGTTATGCACTGTATCTTTCATCCAAATACTAATAGTGATAACCTTCTCATAACCATTATTTTTTTATGTTCTCCTATAATGTTCAAATCAATGAATATCATCGTGTGAAAAAAAATAGTTTAACATTGGTCCAACCATTTATAATTATAGTTACATACCATAAAAAAAACAACTAGAGAGCTTTTACTCGTGCAAGACAAGGATAAGAGCAAATTGATTGTCAACACTGTTATATCGTTGCCTCTCATCATGTGACCAACATAATGAGTACTTTTAAACCTATAAATCATATGATGGTCTTGGTTCTATATAAGTACTATATGGTGTACAATTAAAACTCACACGCCATGAAAAAAATTTATTCCTTCTACTCGTTCTACTTTTAAACATAACAATATTCTAATTTTTCCTTCCTTGACCAAAAACCTTATCCTAACACATCAATCCGTCAAAGATACTTCTTGCCATCTTAATTTTGATCATGATGTTTTTTTCATGATGGACCACCGAACTCGTTCTACAATATTCTAGGCCATATAACATGAATGTTAACGAGATGCGATGAATCCAAAATATGATGCGATTATGGCAAATGATACATGGGTTTTTGCACCTTTACTATATTTTTATACTAATATTATTGACTTTGAACATGTGTATCATATCAAACATAGATTTTATAGAAGTATTGAGCATCATAAATTTTAATTGGTTGCATAAGGTTACCATCAACAACCTGAGATTGATTTTGCTAGAACTTTCAATCTAATAGTTGAATCAACTATTATTTGTATTGTGCTCTTTCTTGTTTATCCTTTGATTGGCATGTTCAGCCTACCTTATTGTATGAAAAGTTAGATCTTGTGTTGTATATATATGACAACCTCAAGGTTTTATCCATCTAGATCAACCCTCTCATATTTATAAATTGAATTGAGCTTTATATAATCTAAACAAGTTCTTCGTGTTTGGTTTTAATGCTTTCAATCCTTAACAACTCAACTTGATTTTGTATATGGTAAAGCTGATTCATTTGTGTTTGTTTACTCATATCAGTAAGGCACAATCATTTTATTGTTCTATGTAAATGATATTATGTTGATAGAATTTACTCCTAGTGTTTTTATGAATTCATTAGGAAATTGAAGCTTGAATTTTCCATGAAGAAGTTTGGGACATTTAATTATTTTTTTTGGTATTTAAGCAATTTCTAAGTATCATGGTCTATTCATATCTCAACAAAAATATATTGTTGATTTGTTATTTTTTGCATTTATGTCAAATTCTATGTTTGCAACATCACCCATAGATTTTCAGAAGTTATTATTTTTGCATCATAGTTGTCCATTTTTAGACCTCGTTACTTATCACAACATTGTTTGGGGTTTTCAGTACTCAACTTTACTCGTCAAGATATTACATTTGCAATGAATTTTGTTTATCAATTCATGGATGCTCTTACTAAAGTTTATTGGCAACTAGTTATGTTTTATAAAAGGTACATAACATTATGAGTTGCAACTGTACTGGTCCTCTCCTGATGTTTTCATTATATACAATAATGCTGATTGGGCAAGGTGTCCGGACACTTGACATATTACTATAGGTTATTGTGTTTTTCTATAGCAAAACTTTATTAGCTAGGATGCAAGGAAGTAACATAATGTTTTGAATAAAAGTGTTGGGCCTAAATATAAGTATGTTGTTGCAATTGTATCAAAAATCTATTGATTTCAATCTTTTATCTATGAATTCCTTGTTTTTCCAAAACATCTAATTGAGGTATTTTGTGACGACATATTTACTACTTTTCTTGCCATTATCTAATTATACATGTTCACATCTCAATTGATAAGCAAGTAGCTAATGTGATCACCAAAGGTCTCTATATTGTAAAGTCTCAATCTTTGTATTGGTCCATTCCCCCGCCAAGATTAAGGGAGGCTAATTAGCTAATTGATAGATCGGTACAAAATATCTGCATAACCTCTATAATCACCAAATCAAATCCATATTTATTCAACAATGCCAATGAAATACAGACATTTTTACATTAAAATGAAAAGGCAGGCAAAATTGTTAAACCTCATATCTGAATAATGTGAAGTATGTCCCATTGACTTAATTAATATATTCCACAACTAATTAATTAACTAACACGCTTTAAAAAAACACAGAGACAAGTGAAAGAAACTACTTTAGTATTGACTGGCTGTCAAATTAGCCGCCAAAGTCCACTTAGACGAGTAACATACTCCCGAAATAAATAAATAAAAGAGCAACCCTAATTTCTCCAAACTCTCTCACTCTAGAATCAATAAAAAAAATGGTTTTCACTAATTTTATGGGTGGGTGGGTGGGTGGGTGTAGAGAGAGATGTAGCATATGAAAACTCGTCCTTGTCCTTTTATATATGTATTTAATACTACAAAATACACAAAGCAATATATTGATTGTGTAAATCTAACATAAATAATGAAGATATATGAAATATTTTAGCTCGCCCTGATTGGTTTAACAGGGCATCTATTGATTTCGGGTATGCTGGGATGGAGACTAGCCAGAGCCTGGCAGCCATGCAACTGATTTCTATTTTAGGATAGTTCTCGTCGCTCGGAATAATGATGCTATCAAGAGGAGGAGAAAAAAGTGAAAGGCGAGGGAAAAGCAACCAATGAAATTCTCGTATAGATTTTCGAATATTATAGCCAAATATATCCCCAACCCACATTATGTGAATTGGGTCCATGCATGCTTTATGATTGGGCCCCGGCCTTAAAGATCCTTCCAGGAGTAGGGAGGCTCAGCTGTCCTCATCTGTTTTCATATTCGAGTTACGTGTATTCTTCTCATCTCGAGTTACCTCTCCTACCTTTTGCTGTAAATATATTTGTACTTGGAAGCACCGGCATCCCGTGGAGCGCTGCTTTCCGTCTTTCAGGTAATTATGGCTTCTGACGCGGACAGATCACTCAGGGCGGCGGTGCCCCTGAATTACACGGCGGTTGTTTCATGCTGGGCTGGCTGTTCAGAAGCCGAGCATGGGAAGATCGATGGATTCATCACTGTTGTGTTACAGAATATTTTTTACCAGAGAATAATGTTATTTTCATGTTTTAACATCAGTTTTTAAACAAACAGTACCAGCAGATACTCGACATTTTCATCGCAGAGATACTCGGACGCACACCAGCTGTATGAAACACGGCTTCGACTGGAAGTTAAAAAAGAAGTGATTGGTAAGGAAAATCGATCAGTGGTAGAAGGACCGCGAGAGCTTTGCTTAGCAGCACTGTCGTCTATGATTGACAGGACTCATCTTAACCGCCCAACAGGATAGAAAAGAAAAGGACACTGTCTATCCCTTTTTCTCGCTTTATTTATTGGCAGATATGCATGGAGAAGATACGGGGATCACAGATGGGCAGATCTGCATATTTAGTTACCATACAAATATGTTACCAGTATTGATTGAGATTGATTGATTCTCCTTTCCTTATAAGCTACAGATCTTCAGGAGCAATATCAGTAACCATAGCTAGAATCTTGATTGTATTAATTGTAGTTTGTGTATATATATGGGACAACATGTATTACAGTACTTATGAAATAAACATATATCATTCTTTTCCTTGTTCTCTGCGTATCACCTCTGTTTTCCACATGGTATCAGAGCTGGTTCATATCTAACCAGCCTCCTATATTTGCTTCTCCTAAAGTTGGCTACTATGGAGAATTCTACTGTACCTTCATTACTAGATCAGCCCACTACACTAAATCAGGCCACTGCCTCTTCATCACAAAATCAACGTCAGTATTCTGAGTTGAATCTACCTGATATGAATACAAATCAGAGATTGTGTTCAGTTCAATTGAACGATTTCAATTATCTTCCTTGGTCAAGGGCTGTGTCATTAGCACTTGGTGGAAGGTCTAGAATTGAATTTATTGACAAAAACCATTCAGCTCCTGATGTGCAATCTTCCCAGTACAAATCGTGGTTTGCTAATGATCAAATGGTGCAGTCATGGCTACTCAACACCATGGAACAACACATTGCAGAAATCTTCAGCTATTCAGACTCTGCAGCAGACTTATGGGATGCAGTTAAAGAGATGTATGGAAATCAAAATAATGCAGCCCGTGTGTTCCAACTCAAGAAAGATATTTCATGTCTGCACCAGGAAGGTAAATCATTTGTTCAATACCTTGGAAATATGAAAAGTATGTGGAATGAATTGGCGATTTATCGCCCACATACCACAGATACTACAATCTTATTGAAACGAGCTGAAGAGGATAAAATCTTCCAACTTTTGGCCAACTTATCTTCTGAATATGAAGATCTTCGCAGCCGTATACTCATGAACTCTGAATTACCTTCTTTTGCAAATGTTTGTGCAACTATTCAAAGAGAGGAAACCAGAAAAAAGGTAATGAATCGAAATATCAAACTTGATCCATCTGAAGCCCGAGCATTTGTATCTCATCAGAGACGATATGAAGAGAAGGGGTACAAGGCCAGAAGACCTGACTTAAAGTGTAGCCATTGCAGCAACATTGGACACTCAGTGGAGAGATGCTGGGAACTTCATCCTGAACTAAAGCCAAAATTTCCCAGAGACAACAAAGGAGGGTATAAGCATCCTCAGCCATCACGATTTAAAGCCAACATGATATCCAACAGACCTGCAAGTGGAGTATCAACTTTCACCTCTAGTCCAGTTGACCTCATCAATGAGTTTGCAGCCTATGTTAATGCAAAACAGAATGCACAGCAGAATGCAAGTGACTTAGAGGAGAAAGACTCATCAGCATTGATTGGCCAATTTGCAGGATTCTTGGCTACAAATAAAAATGTCTCGGCTGAAGATGTACCAGGTATTTTAAATGCTTTTTCTTCTGCTCTCACTATAAGCAATGTGCATGATTGTTGGATTATAGATTCAGGTGCTACTGATAACATAACCAATAAACGTAATCAATTGATTGATTTTCAAATTTTCTCCCCTCCATCTCAAATATCTGTTGCTGATGGTAAAAACGCACCAGTTTTGGGGGAAGGGCAGATTAAGTTACTCTCTAAAACAATTGCATCTTCAGCTTTGTATGTTCCTTCTTTTCCGTTTAAATTACTCTCGGTTGGCAGGATCACAAAATTGCTTAATTGCCGAGTTATCTTCTCTCCTAACAATGTTGTATTTCAGGATCTAATTACCAAGAAGACGATTGGTGAAGGATTCCTTTTTCAAGGCCTTTACTATCTATTTAAAGATCCTTGCATTTCCAAGAGTTTCCAAGTTTCTGGTTGTTTATCTTCTGATCAAACACTATGGCATCAGCGGTTGGCACATCCGTCAGAGCCTATTTTAGCTAAACTTTTTCCAAATTTGAAAATCAATTCAATAAATTGTGATGCTTGTCATTTGTCAAAATCTAGTCGTTTATCATTTCCCATTTCCACATCGTGTTCAGCTCAAGCTTTTGATTTAGTTCATTCCGATATTTGGGGTCCAGTCATTGAGTCCTTCGATGGCTACAAATATTTCGTTACTTTTGTTGATGATTTCTCACGGCATACTTGGCTATATCTGTTAAAAGTAAAAAGTGAAGTTGCCACTGCATTTCAAGATTTCCATAACTTGGTTCATACTCAATTCTCATCCAAAATCAAGATTTTGCGATCGGATAATGGCCCTGAATATATGTCAAACATCATGAAACAATACTTGAGCATGCATGGAATCATTCATCAAACCAGTTGCGTTTATACGCCACAGCAAAACGGAATCGCCGAAAGGAAAAATCGAGATTTGCTAGAGAAAACCAGATCATTGCTTTTTCAAATGCATGTTCCCAAAATGTTTTGGTCTCAAGGGGCACTTACAGCAGCCTATCTTATAAATAGATTGCCCAGTAAATCTCTTAAATTTATCTCTCCAGTTGAGCTGTTGACAGGGAAGAAACCAAATTTATCACATCTGAAAATTTTTGGTTGTTCCTGCTACGTACACATTCCTTCATCTCAGCGTGATAAATTGGATCACAGAGCTATTAAATGTGTTTTCTTGGGTTACTCTCCAACACAGAAGGGCTTTAAATGTTATAATCCACACACTCACAAGCTTGTTGTTACTAGGGATGTAAGGTTTGATGAACAAACACCATTTTTTGCACACACCAGTACTAACATTGGACAGGGGGAGCTATTCGTGGATGTGTTTCCATTACCAACTTCAACATCAGTTGTTGAAGCCTACTGCCCAGAACAATCTTGCTGCAATCCCACGACAATCACACCAGACGGGGTCAATCTGCAGACAACGGAAGAGGCTGACCTGCAGATTGAACTTCAGAATGAAGGGGCTGATCTGCAAGCTGAAAACAGAATAGAAGGGGCTGGACTGCAGCATGAACAAAGTGACCTTATTCCACTCAGGAGAAATCCCACGCGTAACAGAAGGCAATCATCAAGGCTTCATGATTATGTGACATACACTGTAAGACACCCTATATCCAATGCTCTAGCATATCATCGCTTATCTTCAACTTATGGAGCTTATCTTAGCTCAATCACCAAGGCAGTAGAACCACAGAATTTCCATGAAGCTTGTAATCAAGCTGTTTGGAAGAAGGCTATGAATGAGGAGCTTCAAGCTCTGGCTAAGAATCACACCTGGAGTATTGTTCCTCTTCCACAGAATAAAAGGGCAGTTGGCAGTCGTTGGGTCTATAAGATCAAGTTCAAATCAGATGGCTCTATTGAAAGACATAAAGCGAGGTTGGTTGCTCAAGGATTTACACAAACATATGGTATTGACTACAAGGACACATTTGCACCAGTTGCAAAAATGACAACCATTAGAACCTTGCTTTCGGTGGCTATAAATCATGGTTGGCTGCTATCTCAGATGGACGTCACAAATGCCTTTTTGCATGGCGATCTTCAAGAAGAAGTGTACATGAAGTTGCCTCCTGGTCATCCACAGAGTACCGATCCTAAGCTGGTCTGCAAATTGCATAAATCCATTTATGGCTTGAAGCAATCTCCCCGCGCTTGGTATGCTAAGTTGAGTACTGTTCTTACTACACTTGGGTTCATTAGAAGTAATGCTGACCATTCATTATTTGTTCGTAACAAATCCAATGAACGGCTGATGGTTTTAATTTATGTGGATGATCTTATTATTGTCGGGAATAATCAAGCAGCTATTACCGATCTTAAAAGCATTCTTCGTCAGAAATTTGCTATTAAGGATCTTGGAAGTCTCAAATATTTTCTTGGCATCGAAATGGCTACTTCTCGTAAAGGGTTGTTTTTGAATCAACGCAAGTATGTACTGGATTTGTTGCGTGAAGCTGATATGCTTGAATGCAAACCTGCGAAGACACCCCTGGATAGCAAATCTCAGCCGACTTTGGACGGTGAGCTTTTCAATCAACCTCAACTGTATCAAAAGTTGGTGGGAAAGCTTATTTATCTTACAATTACACGACCTGATCTCAGTCATGCAGTCAGTATTGTCAGTCAATTTATGCATTCACCGACTATAGAACATATGCTGATTGTTAAAAGGATTCTCCGGTATCTCAAAGGCACTATTGGTCGTGGGATCCTTATGCAAAATCATGGTCACACACAAATACTTGGTTACACGGATGCGGATTGGGCTGGAAATAATCTTGATCGCAAGTCCACTACGGGGTACTGTATATTTGTTGGAGGCAATCTAGTTTCATGGAAAAGCAAAAAGCAATCCGTCGTGGCTCGCTCCAGCGCTGAAGCTGAATATCGCGCTATGGCCACTACTGCTTCCGAACTTATATGGCTCAAAGCATTACTTGCTGATTTGGGTGTTTATCATTCTCAACCTATGTCTCTTTGTTGCGATAATCAAGCCGCGATGCACATCGCCTCCAATCCAGTATTCCACGAACGCACAAAGCACATCGAAGTTGATTGTCACTTTGTCCGAGAACAAGTTCAGTCCCAAACAATTGTTACTCGGTATACCAGAAGTGAAGATCAACTCGCGGATCTGTTCACCAAATCCTTGCCCTCTGCCCGATTTCAATTGTTGCTTTCCAAGCTTGGATCAATCAACCTTCTTGATCCAGCTTGAGGGGGAGTATTGGCAGATATGCATGGAGAAGATACGGGGATCACAGATGGGCAGATCTGCATATTTAGTTACCATACAAATATGTTACCAGTATTGATTGAGATTGATTGATTCTCCTTTCCTTATAAGCTACAGATCTTCAGGAGCAATATCAGTAACCATAGCTAGAATCTTGATTGTATTAATTGTAGTTTGTGTATATATATGGGACAACATGTATTACAGTACTTATGAAATAAACATATATCATTCTTTTCCTTGTTCTCTGCGTATCACCTCTGTTTTCCACATGGTATCAGAGCTGGTTCATATCTAACCAGCCTCCTATATTTGCTTCTCCTAAAGTTGGCTACTATGGAGAATTCTACTGTACCTTCATTACTAGATCAGCCCACTACACTAAATCAGGCCACTGCCTCTTCATCACAAAATCAACGTCAGTATTCTGAGTTGAATCTACCTGATATGAATACAAATCAGAGATTGTGTTCAGTTCAATTGAACGATTTCAATTATCTTCCTTGGTCAAGGGCTGTGTCATTAGCACTTGGTGGAAGGTCTAGAATTGAATTTATTGACAAAAACCATTCAGCTCCTGATGTGCAATCTTCCCAGTACAAATCGTGGTTTGCTAATGATCAAATGGTGCAGTCATGGCTACTCAACACCATGGAACAACACATTGCAGAAATCTTCAGCTATTCAGACTCTGCAGCAGACTTATGGGATGCAGTTAAAGAGATGTATGGAAATCAAAATAATGCAGCCCGTGTGTTCCAACTCAAGAAAGATATTTCATGTCTGCACCAGGAAGGTAAATCATTTGTTCAATACCTTGGAAATATGAAAAGTATGTGGAATGAATTGGCGATTTATCGCCCACATACCACAGATACTACAATCTTATTGAAACGAGCTGAAGAGGATAAAATCTTCCAACTTTTGGCCAACTTATCTTCTGAATATGAAGATCTTCGCAGCCGTATACTCATGAACTCTGAATTACCTTCTTTTGCAAATGTTTGTGCAACTATTCAAAGAGAGGAAACCAGAAAAAAGGTAATGAATCGAAATATCAAACTTGATCCATCTGAAGCCCGAGCATTTGTATCTCATCAGAGACGATATGAAGAGAAGGGGTACAAGGCCAGAAGACCTGACTTAAAGTGTAGCCATTGCAGCAACATTGGACACTCAGTGGAGAGATGCTGGGAACTTCATCCTGAACTAAAGCCAAAATTTCCCAGAGACAACAAAGGAGGGTATAAGCATCCTCAGCCATCACGATTTAAAGCCAACATGATATCCAACAGACCTGCAAGTGGAGTATCAACTTTCACCTCTAGTCCAGTTGACCTCATCAATGAGTTTGCAGCCTATGTTAATGCAAAACAGAATGCACAGCAGAATGCAAGTGACTTAGAGGAGAAAGACTCATCAGCATTGATTGGCCAATTTGCAGGATTCTTGGCTACAAATAAAAATGTCTCGGCTGAAGATGTACCAGGTATTTTAAATGCTTTTTCTTCTGCTCTCACTATAAGCAATGTGCATGATTGTTGGATTATAGATTCAGGTGCTACTGATAACATAACCAATAAACGTAATCAATTGATTGATTTTCAAATTTTTTCCCCTCCATCTCAAATATCTGTTGCTGATGGTAAAAACGCACCAGTTTTGGGGGAAGGGCAGATTAAGTTACTCTCTAAAACAATTGCATCTTCAGCTTTGTATGTTCCTTCTTTTCCGTTTAAATTACTCTCGGTTGGCAGGATCACAAAATTGCTTAATTGCCGAGTTATCTTCTCTCCTAACAATGTTGTATTTCAGGATCTAATTACCAAGAAGACGATTGGTGAAGGATTCCTTTTTCAAGGCCTTTACTATCTATTTAAAGATCCTTGCATTTCCAAGAGTTTCCAAGTTTCTGGTTGTTTATCTTCTGATCAAACACTATGGCATCAGCGGTTGGCACATCCGTCAGAGCCTATTTTAGCTAAACTTTTTCCAAATTTGAAAATCAATTCAATAAATTGTGATGCTTGTCATTTGTCAAAATCTAGTCGTTTATCATTTCCCATTTCCACATCGTGTTCAGCTCAAGCTTTTGATTTAGTTCATTCCGATATTTGGGGTCCAGTCATTGAGTCCTTCGATGGCTACAAATATTTCGTTACTTTTGTTGATGATTTCTCACGGCATACTTGGCTATATCTGTTAAAAGTAAAAAGTGAAGTTGCCACTGCATTTCAAGATTTCCATAACTTGGTTCATACTCAATTCTCATCCAAAATCAAGATTTTGCGATCGGATAATGGCCCTGAATATATGTCAAACATCATGAAACAATACTTGAGCATGCATGGAATCATTCATCAAACCAGTTGCGTTTATACGCCACAGCAAAACGGAATCGCCGAAAGGAAAAATCGAGATTTGCTAGAGAAAACCAGATCATTGCTTTTTCAAATGCATGTTCCCAAAATGTTTTGGTCTCAAGGGGCACTTACAGCAGCCTATCTTATAAATAGATTGCCCAGTAAATCTCTTAAATTTATCTCTCCAGTTGAGCTGTTGACAGGGAAGAAACCAAATTTATCACATCTGAAAATTTTTGGTTGTTCCTGCTACGTACACATTCCTTCATCTCAGCGTGATAAATTGGATCACAGAGCTATTAAATGTGTTTTCTTGGGTTACTCTCCAACACAGAAGGGCTTTCATATTTTGATCATCAATTTTTATATCAAATTTGGTTATCGATCTTTTAATTGTCTATTTTTATTTTTTTCCTATTCTTTTATTAATTAAGATGAAGGTATTATGAAATTATCATTTATAGCTCTTTTGGATGATGTATTTTTAAGAAACCACCAATGTGTTGGCTCATACAAATTTGATTCAATGTTTTTTCACAACTAATCATTTTATTTGCTGGGAATTGAGATTAAAGTTTTATTTTATGTTTCTTTATATGAGATCATATCTTTCTCATCTAATTTTTACTTTGCTAACAAATAAAATCATTGAGATATTTTAGAAGTATTGCAAAGATATATTTCCATAATATCAATAAATATTCATCTTTAGCATATAATCATCGTTGAAAAATAGGTTAGATCACTGCGTAACGTAGACCACCCACATAGTTATGCACTGTATCTTTCATCCAAATACTAATAGTGATAACCTTCTCATAACCATTATTTTTTTATGTTCTCCTATAATGTTCAAATCAATGAATATCATCGTGTGAAAAAAAATAGTTTAACATTGGTCCAACCATTTATAATTATAGTTACATACCATAAAAAAAACAACTAGAGAGCTTTTACTCGTGCAAGACAAGGATAAGAGCAAATTGATTGTCAACACTGTTATATCGTTGCCTCTCATCATGTGACCAACATAATGAGTACTTTTAAACCTATAAATCATATGATGGTCTTGGTTCTATATAAGTACTATATGGTGTACAATTAAAACTCACACGCCATGAAAAAAATTTATTCCTTCTACTCGTTCTACTTTTAAACATAACAATATTCTAATTTTTCCTTCCTTGACCAAAAACCTTATCCTAACACATCAATCCGTCAAAGATACTTCTTGCCATCTTAATTTTGATCATGATGTTTTTTTCATGATGGACCACCGAACTCGTTCTACAATATTCTAGGCCATATAACATGAATGTTAACGAGATGCGATGAATCCAAAATATGATGCGATTATGGCAAATGATACATGGGTTTTTGCACCTTTACTATATTTTTATACTAATATTATTGACTTTGAACATGTGTATCATATCAAACATAGATTTTATAGAAGTATTGAGCATCATAAATTTTAATTGGTTGCATAAGGTTACCATCAACAACCTGAGATTGATTTTGCTAGAACTTTCAATCTAATAGTTGAATCAACTATTATTTGTATTGTGCTCTTTCTTGTTTATCCTTTGATTGGCATGTTCAGCCTACCTTATTGTATGAAAAGTTAGATCTTGTGTTGTATATATATGACAACCTCAAGGTTTTATCCATCTAGATCAACCCTCTCATATTTATAAATTGAATTGAGCTTTATATAATCTAAACAAGTTCTTCGTGTTTGGTTTTAATGCTTTCAATCCTTAACAACTCAACTTGATTTTGTATATGGTAAAGCTGATTCATTTGTGTTTGTTTACTCATATCAGTAAGGCACAATCATTTTATTGTTCTATGTAAATGATATTATGTTGATAGAATTTACTCCTAGTGTTTTTATGAATTCATTAGGAAATTGAAGCTTGAATTTTCCATGAAGAAGTTTGGGACATTTAATTATTTTTTTTGGTATTTAAGCAATTTCTAAGTATCATGGTCTATTCATATCTCAACAAAAATATATTGTTGATTTGTTATTTTTTGCATTTATGTCAAATTCTATGTTTGCAACATCACCCATAGATTTTCAGAAGTTATTATTTTTGCATCATAGTTGTCCATTTTTAGACCTCGTTACTTATCACAACATTGTTTGGGGTTTTCAGTACTCAACTTTACTCGTCAAGATATTACATTTGCAATGAATTTTGTTTATCAATTCATGGATGCTCTTACTAAAGTTTATTGGCAACTAGTTATGTTTTATAAAAGGTACATAACATTATGAGTTGCAACTGTACTGGTCCTCTCCTGATGTTTTCATTATATACAATAATGCTGATTGGGCAAGGTGTCCGGACACTTGACATATTACTATAGGTTATTGTGTTTTTCTATAGCAAAACTTTATTAGCTAGGATGCAAGGAAGTAACATAATGTTTTGAATAAAAGTGTTGGGCCTAAATATAAGTATGTTGTTGCAATTGTATCAAAAATCTATTGATTTCAATCTTTTATCTATGAATTCCTTGTTTTTCCAAAACATCTAATTGAGGTATTTTGTGACGACATATTTACTACTTTTCTTGCCATTATCTAATTATACATGTTCACATCTCAATTGATAAGCAAGTAGCTAATGTGATCACCAAAGGTCTCTATATTGTAAAGTCTCAATCTTTGTATTGGTCCATTCCCCCGCCAAGATTAAGGGAGGCTAATTAGCTAATTGATAGATCGGTACAAAATATCTGCATAACCTCTATAATCACCAAATCAAATCCATATTTATTCAACAATGCCAATGAAATACAGACATTTTTACATTAAAATGAAAAGGCAGGCAAAATTGTTAAACCTCATATCTGAATAATGTGAAGTATGTCCCATTGACTTAATTAATATATTCCACAACTAATTAATTAACTAACACGCTTTAAAAAAACACAGAGACAAGTGAAAGAAACTACTTTAGTATTGACTGGCTGTCAAATTAGCCGCCAAAGTCCACTTAGACGAGTAACATACTCCCGAAATAAATAAATAAAAGAGCAACCCTAATTTCTCCAAACTCTCTCACTCTAGAATCAATAAAAAAAATGGTTTTCACTAATTTTATGGGTGGGTGGGTGGGTGGGTGTAGAGAGAGATGTAGCATATGAAAACTCGTCCTTGTCCTTTTATATATGTATTTAATACTACAAAATACACAAAGCAATATATTGATTGTGTAAATCTAACATAAATAATGAAGATATATGAAATATTTTAGCTCGCCCTGATTGGTTTAACAGGGCATCTATTGATTTCGGGTATGCTGGGATGGAGACTAGCCAGAGCCTGGCAGCCATGCAACTGATTTCTATTTTAGGATAGTTCTCGTCGCTCGGAATAATGATGCTATCAAGAGGAGGAGAAAAAAGTGAAAGGCGAGGGAAAAGCAACCAATGAAATTCTCGTATAGATTTTCGAATATTATAGCCAAATATATCCCCAACCCACATTATGTGAATTGGGTCCATGCATGCTTTATGATTGGGCCCCGGCCTTAAAGATCCTTCCAGGAGTAGGGAGGCTCAGCTGTCCTCATCTGTTTTCATATTCGAGTTACGTGTATTCTTCTCATCTCGAGTTACCTCTCCTACCTTTTGCTGTAAATATATTTGTACTTGGAAGCACCGGCATCCCGTGGAGCGCTGCTTTCCGTCTTTCAGGTAATTATGGCTTCTGACGCGGACAGATCACTCAGGGCGGCGGTGCCCCTGAATTACACGGCGGTTGTTTCATGCTGGGCTGGCTGTTCAGAAGCCGAGCATGGGAAGATCGATGGATTCATCACTGTTGTGTTACAGAATATTTTTTACCAGAGAATAATGTTATTTTCATGTTTTAACATCAGTTTTTAAACAAACAGTACCAGCAGATACTCGACATTTTCATCGCAGAGATACTCGGACGCACACCAGCTGTATGAAACACGGCTTCGACTGGAAGTTAAAAAAGAAGTGATTGGTAAGGAAAATCGATCAGTGGTAGAAGGACCGCGAGAGCTTTGCTTAGCAGCACTGTCGTCTATGATTGACAGGACTCATCTTAACCGCCCAACAGGATAGAAAAGAAAAGGACACTGTCTATCCCTTTTTCTCGCTTTATTCCTTTTAATCTTCGGTCTATTATGGCGAGTTTTCAGACTGTAGACTTACAGGTGACTTCCTTCGAACTCGAGATTCCGTTTCACTTTTCCTGTGGTTTGAACTTGACAGAACAAATATACCAATCCCAGACCTTTCTTACCAACGGGAAGTCTCTGTCTCGCTATTTTTTTCGTCCTTTCTATTGGTGAAACTGAGAAAAAAGGATTTCATCAAATTGTTTGGAATGACAGGGACCATGGGAGCTAGCTGCAGGCATGGCGCCCGCAGGCCCGTGATGTAATTTTAGAGACGAGTGACGCCAGCCTGGGCATCGATGCAAGCTGCTGGGGTGAAGACTGCCGTCTCTGCAGCTCGTGCTGTCGTCCTGCCAGAGCATGAAGCATATCCTTGGAGAAAACAAAGAAGATCAGGGGACGTTCTGGCTGGGGATTTCTTAGATTATCCGTACCAGATTAATAATGTCAAGCGACAATTATATTTATGTTGAAATACCACTGCTGATGAATTTAATCCTTTTCGAGACATCATATTCGTTCAAAATCGGAAGAATTCGATTCTATTCTAAAGAGAGCCTTAGTTTTTTCTTTTCTTTTTTAAATTCACTTGCATGTTTTTGTTTTTGTTAATAATAACCCATTTGAACAGTCATCAGTCATGAGCGCTTGCTATGTAATTTGCTTGTAAACTTGTTATTCCACTTGTATAACTTATGAAAGTCCAAGCTATGGCTGGTTTTTGGATGTTCAGGTCTTGAAAATAAAATAATAAATTTGATTTTTTTTTCCAATCCAATCAAATATAAATAATGGTATTTCCAGCAATCACATCTAAAAATCTACTTATCAAATCCTAAACTCTTTATTGATTTACATCTTGTAGATAGAGTCACGACGCCGATGTGATTGAAACATTAGTTATCACATCATAACTGTATTTCTTTTTTCTATTACATAGCAATTAGTATATCGCGTCAAGTAGACCATTTCCCTATCATTATTATTTACTTCCAAACCAATATTTTATTCGTTTTGCTCCGAATGCAACTCCTTCTTGAACAGGAAATCCCCCCCATTAGTCCTTATACTATATTTTTTTGATCGCTTTGATCCCGTTACTAGTTTCGTAGAGCTCCATCCATGAGATAAAAAAAAATTTGGAAATCAAGGTAATTACCCATGTATATTAATTTACACCTGTCTTTTTTATTTTTTTCAATTTCATTCAATCTCAACTCTAACTCTTCATTACTTTTATTTTTATTTTGATTTTTTCCGTGCAGTTTTTTTGTGTGATTTTAACCCTCAAAACCATAAAATAATTGCTTTTTGTTATTTTTCTTAGTATCATTGCTCAACATTCTTTTTTGTTGCCTCATATCTTTATTATACGATCAAATTAATAATATTTCACTCGGTTATTGATTTCTTTTTTACTTTTTGTAAGACTCGATCGTTTCAGCATTTTTTTTAGTTAAATTGTTTTTTGGTTCCATCTACACCAATCTAGTTTTTACTCTACTTAATTGGGCTCCGAATGCATAAGAACTTGAGCAGTCGAGGCATCACCCCAAGCCAGGAATCCCAAAAGAAAAGAAAAATAATAAAGCAATTAAGGTAGATTCTATTGCTAGCCAGCATAGCAGTAAGAAAATCAAAATATATACCACAAAGAGTATATAAATAGCTGCTCTATCTCCTTGAATGGCAGCAAAAAATAAGGTAGCATTCACTCAACAGCTCAGACTGTATTTTCACACAATCTCAGCGCTAGCTAGCTGTGTAAGAATGCCTAGGGATAGAGAACCTCTGAGTGTTGGCCGAGTTATCGGGGACGTGCTGGACCCCTTCACAAGATCTATCTCCCTCAGGGTCAATTACAACTCGAGAGAGGTTAACAATGGCTGCGAGCTCAAACCCTCTCATGTTGTAAGCCAGCCCAGGGTTGATATCGGCGGGGAAGATCTAAGGACCTTCTACACTCTGGTGAGTCCCCAATATCCATATTCCGCCGTAATGTTTTTGTTTTCTCGACTCTCGTACGTGATCAAGTATAATTTATTCTCTGCATTCCTTGAAACCTGAGCGGTGAAACTCACTTACATCTCAGGTTATGGTGGACCCTGATGCACCCAGCCCAAGCAACCCGAACCTAAGAGAATACTTGCACTGGTAACTGGCCTTCCTCTCTCCCAAACACACACACACGCACACACACATCTGAGCAGCGAGATTCACTCTCATCGTAGGTTATGGTGGACGCTGATGCAGCCAGCTCAAGTGACCCAAACCTAAGAGAATACATGGTTTAGTAACTGGCCTCTCCCTCACGCCCGCCCACCCACCCACCCACAAACACAACACTGTATTTCAATCTTGCAATTCTGCAGATCCAGCACAAAAGTGCGAGTCAGAGAGGCATAAGCTTAGACTATTCGGATTAAAGAAGAGATTCCCTGACATGATACGAAAGATTTTGTTGTAAGATGATCCGAATTTGGAATTATACTACCCCCTTTCTCTTTTTTTCCATTAAATTAAATCTCAACATCTTAGATATAAACACTGCATTTAAGGTGATGGTAAATCTTCGGATGGTTGTCTCACAAACAACTCAACCCTGCTAGTTATTTATTAGCGTCGATTCATTCCTTGAATTAATTAACGTGATCTTCAATATCTGTACGTCGATCATCAAGGCTGATCAACGCATTATCTACTATCTGTTTTTTATTAAAACTCGTAATACTCTTATATGCATGGAAGCAAGAGCTGTGGAAAAGCTATACATGCCATGCATTGCCCTTCATTTATATGCATAAGATTACAAGAAGCCGAAAGCGTGCTGTAAATTCGAAGACCGTGACCTTTGTACTCCCCCCTGCTTGTGATTTTCTTTCTTGTTTGATCCACAGGCCTGTTCCTTTCGTTGTTTTCTTTTCATCCTTCTCTTTTTTTCTTTTCGTTTCGTTTTTTTGTTTGTATTGTCAGTGATAACGTCTCAATTCTCAAAGGCTTTTAGCTTTTTAAAGACTTATATCGATCAAACAGCATTTAAATACTGTTTTATTATAATCTTTTTTACTGAAATGGAAAAACTAATTACTTTATTTTTTTTATCTAGCAGTTTGATTTATTGTTTTTCCACGTGGGTTTTAATTTTTCTTTTTAAAAATAGAGGAATAATATTTAAAAAAAAAACAGTTAAATATTTTATTTAACATTTATATTAAAATATAAAAAAAAACTGAAATTTTTACTTTCTATTTAGCACAGCCTTTTTAACACAGCCTATAAGTGGAGCAAAACTGTAAATATGGTATTCCTCGGATTGACTAGAATTTTTTTAGGATGGTAGGTCCTACATGTACGATGATAGAGGGTTAGCTATATCTAGCAACCTTCTGGGGGGTCCTCGGAATTTTCTTTTTTTCCTTTTAACCAGTTATTTTTTTATTTGAATACGATCAAGAGACAAATTTGGTCTGCATGCCCTTTAACTGAATAACCTGATGGCTAGGTCACCTTCATGTCAGAGCTTTTCTACGTCCATCAAATGATGCCACCGTGCCATGATATGTGTCTTAATAGAAAATAGATTTTTAAATAAATAACTCGCTTGCCGGGGTTATTTTAAAAATAAACAGTTATATGAAGAAAAAGGTTTATTTTTCTAGCAATTTTGTCGTTCTGGAAACGAACAAAATAACATTATAAAAACAATGTCAGGTTGAATTATTTGATTGTCAGGTACGGTAATATCAAATCAACCCGTGCATAGTGCGCGCGCGTGTATATATATTAATATATAAGTGTATAATTTACCGTGCAAAATCCTTTAATGTCAACAGTGCTTTTTTTTTTTAAATAAAAATAAATATTTAGCCTTTTTTTGAACAGTGAGATCGGGAGGCAGGACAATAATAAAAAAAGAGAGAATATATGGTTTCAATAAGTTTAGATAAAATATTTAATGTAATCCCAAAACTTTACAGATTATAAATATTGGTGTTAAAAAGTCTTCATTTATATCTGACTTTTAACTTTTTAATTTAATTTTATTTGTTGCTAATAAATTTTTATTTATTTATTTATTTAGTTACATATATTTCCCACCTTATTTTATTATATGTATATGTAAGTGTCTCTCTCTCTCGCTCTCTCTCTCTCTCTTTGTGTGATTCTACACGAAGAACATGATTTTAATTTTAATTTGAACTTGTGCTGAAAATAAATAGATCACTGCCATGTCACATGAACTTGCAGGTTGGTGACTGATATTCCAGCAACTACTGGGGCAAGCTTTGGTGAGTAGACTTACTTTATTGCTATTATTAAAAGACTAGAAAATTCCACGAGGACCCTTTCAATTTTTTCTATTTGTGGAGGATTGGTGGAGAGGGACATTGACTGCACAGAACATATTCTGGTTTTGTTGTTGAGCATCGTGGTAGCCAGGACAGCATTATTCTTCGAAATATGATTCCTCATGATCCTATATATTTCTGTGAATATTTTTCTGGAGAATGGTTGGTTCAGAATTTAATTGCCCAGTAGTCCTTTTCCACCAAGCTCTTTTAGATGGTCCTAGAAACTCGTCTGGATGTGTGATCCAGATAAAGCTCTGCTAAATTTATTTATTTTTTAAAAATATATTTTAATATATTTACAAGATATCCTTTTTTTAAATAAAAAAAAAACATTGTTTTAACAATAATGTATTTATAATAATCACGTTTCAGCGCGCAGCATGTAAATTAATCTTGGCAGTGTCTAGATAGATTATACCGGGTCTAAGTTCAATAGAATCCATGCTACGCTCAACTAATACCACAATAATAGTTACAACCTGCGCCGCTGTAATAGTTATATATATCCTGTTTATGAGAATATGATGTTGGAGGCTACGATGAAACCCTAAAAGTTCTCGAGGCAAGTTGCCAGCATAGTCAATTTCGTTTACGGTCACGGTCAATGCAATTTTATAAAAAGCAAAAGAAAGTGCGAATGAGAATTGTGGCGTGGCAGGGATAGTGAAAGGGTCACTGGGTCCGTACGTAGCCATATTGTATGGTTTCAAGCTTGTTAATTACCATGAATTTCCTGGTTGCGATAGATGAACTGTCGTTGTTGATTAGGAAAATAAGCTCGATCTGACGTGCAGGAGTTGACCTTAAACATGTATTATTGGTGATTTGCACAGGGCAAGAGGTGGTGTGCTATGAGAGCCCAAGGCCGACGGCTGGAATTCATCGGTTTGTTTTCGTGTTGTTCCGGCAGCTGGGCAGGCAGACGGTGTACGCCCCTGGGTGGCGCCAGAATTTCAAGACCAGAGACTTTGCTGAGCTCTACAATCTAGGGTCGCCAGTGGCTGCTGTTTATTTCAACTGCCAGAGGGAGAGTGGCTCTGGTGGGAGGAGACGATAAAGGAAAGATTCCTTTCTATTCCGATGCTGGAGAGACGGACGACAACTCCATCTATATATATATATATATATATTTAGTATGGCTTCTTATACAATATTACCTACCTTGCGCTATCATCCCCGATGAAAATGTCTACCTACATCAAGATATCAATAAAAAAAAGGGAAACTATAATTATTGCAAGTATCAATCGCCACATCTCTCCTCCCTTTTAACACTACGTGTCACAATTATGTTCACGTTTTTTGGAGTGGATGATAAATGACAAGATCCCCGTCAAAATAGTGGAAATGGACAGTGAATGACTGTAATTAGACCATTTTATTATCGAATTTTAACTGGTGTTTTTAAAAAAATATTTTTTTTTTATTTTTAAAAATTATTTTTAACACCAACACTTCAAAATAATCTAAAAACATCAAATTTTATTAATTTAAATTTAAAAAAAAAAACACTTTTAAAAATCACTTTGTCATGCTTTTCTCTCTCTCTAGCCAGCTTATAATAAAACGCCCTGAACTTTGGTTTGAAAAACAAACGACAATTCTTGGTACATGTTTTTTCGAACTCGCCCTTTAAAAAGTAAAAAGTTGTAAGAAAAACCCTATGAATATACTCTCAATCCCTCTCTCTCCACAACTCGTTGCATGGGAAAAGGTAAAATAATAATAATAATAATAAAAAAGACCCTTCTTCATTGATTATTGTCTGGATTTCGTTTTTTCATCTAGTACTCCATGCTTTGTGCTGATGTCGAGAGGAGAAAGAAAAAGAGAACACAGACCATGCATCTGGCAGATCAACTTGATCTACGGAATATTTTTTTTTTCTTGGTTTTTTTATAAATCTATTTTTTCTAGGAGTGCCCGTAATTTTAATAAATTTGTATAATAATTTCTCAAATGCTCGACAGGTGTTACCACCCAAGTGCCTGATGCTCCTCATTTACCATCACCTCTACATCTGTCAGCAGATACCTCCTGGCCGGGTGCTATCTCACCTGCGAGACAGTGCTGCGAGCACCATGCCACTCACGTCATCACTGAAGAACTTTACTTACACCACCGAGTTATTGCCGCCTTTATTATTACCCCCAACAGAACCACTTGCCACGGCGGATAATCAAGAGACCACTTTTCTTTTCCACTTTTTTTCTTTTCTTTTCCACTTTTTTCTTTTCTTTTCCACTTTTCTCCGAGACTTAGAACCAATCAAGATGGGGACAAGACACTTGCCTTTTCGAAGAATAACAAACTATTCATTGCATATCTCGACCGGACAATAAAAACACAATTTTCCCATCTTATCCTAGCTTTTGCTTACCTGTAATTTGAGATCCTAACTTCAACCTAAGTACATGATATATCAGTATCTCTTGTTTTATGAGGAACTTGCCCAGATAATGAAAATCTGTTCTTGTGTGGAATTTTGTCACCCCTCTATTCTTTTACTCTTTTTTTCTTTCTCTAAAGAATATGAATATACTTAACATCACAAATCAATGAGGTTTTTAAGGTAAAATCTCTTTCAAGCGTGTGAACACTCAATATCCTTGTTGTCTAGATAATAACCACACTGTATTATATCCTTAATGTCTCGAGTTTTAATAGGAGAGTGAAAAGACAAAATGCTTCTAGAACCCTACTGTCCAGGTCGAGCCAGTCACCATTTCTTCGTGCATCGGATAATCTGCTATTTGACAGGCTTCGATCTGTTCTGTTCTTCCTTGCCTGGCAACTTTCATGTGGCAACCCTCTCCTACGCTCTCTTTATCGGTTGTGTTTCTTGCATGTTGATGTTTTTAATTATGTATATAAAAAAACTACTCTTCTCGTTAACGTACAGTGTTGGTCTAAAATCTCGAGTTCAAGTCAAGGTATATATTTGTTATAAGAACCTGGGTTGTTCAAGTTTACACGAGAAAGAAAAAAAAACATACAGTATTCATGTTTAATCTCCATCTATTCCAGATTACTATATATGTTGTTCTGCAGATGGCGAAGAAACTCCCAAAGCATCCGATCTTTAAAATGTGCTGCCTTTTTTTCACCATGTAATTTTATTGTCAATGGTCGAATCGCATGTGTAGTCTTTCAAATTGGAATTTTTAATTTTTAAAATTTTCAGATTATTTTGGTGTATTGATAAAAAAAATACTATAAAAAAACAATTAAAATTACAGTATAAAATCTCTGATGAAAGCAAGATTTTAGATTCTTGATAACCCGCCCTGAGAGCTAGGTCCAGGTATGGATTCTCTTAGTCTGCACAGGTACAAAATCTGGGCCGAGGACTGTTAAAAATGAAAAGAATAAATCTATGTGCATTTATATGCCACGTAGTAGAATTCAAGCTGGGCTCAAGCCTTACTGCACACATTCCTAAGACAAATATGATTTGGGCTTGGGCCTGTAGACAGGAGGTATCTTCTTACAAAGCCTCCCGCAACAAATCCTTTCGGCCGTTTTGTAGCCTCACCGCTCTTTGTTCTGGCGGGAAATATATATTCTTTACTCATTATTATTATTATTATCTCTAATAACCTAAATCAGTTCTTCCCGTTTCCCTATAGCTATAGACATAAAAATTATAACAGTAAATTATTATTTTCCTTTTCAGTGCTGACAATTATTAATTATTTATCCGGGTTTATTTTTAATTTTTTACATGTACGCATAGTAAATTAACTATATTATCTTCAAATAAGATAAAAAAAAACAAGAGTTGCGTTCCAAAATCTTTATGGACTTTCACATTTTTCATGCACATTAAAATAATTATATTACCCTCGAATAAGAGGAGGAAAAAAAAAAAGAGTTGTCTAAGGGGTGTTTTGGGCCTTGTGTATTTTTCAAAAAAGTATAAATACAGATATGGGCCTTGGATATGCCCTTACTAAGAGAAATAAGAATTTCATAAATCATTTAGTTCCAGTATGGATCATCTTTCCCTGATCAGAACAGGAATATGTATTTGATTAGTTTCAATGCACGAAAACTGTAAGAAACAAATACACGTCATCTCCGGCATCAGCTTAAAAAGAACCACCGTAGCTTCGAACTACTGGCCATGAAAAACATATTTAATTACCGACAATCCTAAAACAATTGGAGTTCATTGTGATACTGTGCTGCTCATGAACAGACCTTACTGAATGTATTTTTTAATCAATTTATTATGAATTTAAGTCGCAGTTAAGGTGGTTGAGGCGAGCTGGGGTTGGCGTGCGCGCGTTGATCTTTTTAATCGTGAAATGATCATGGCTCGAGCTGGGGTAGGCGTTTTTGACTGCAGGTTTGATGCATTAGCTTGAAATAGTCTTGATTCTTTCTAGTTTTTTTTTATCACTATCATTATCCAATATTTGTCGCGTTCTATCCTTCAAGCAATTGTTCTAGAATTGAACCTCGTAATGTTTTTCAGCTTGACTTTGATTTTCTTGCTCGATTTACTAGTTGTTTTTTTTGCTCTTTTAAATTGATTTTTTTTCTTAATTCCTTTATATTTGATTTGTCTGGAGAATTGGAGAAAAATAATACAAGGGCAACATAGGAAAAAAATAATTCATTATGGGTTGTAATAGCTACCCAAATTTGTTTTCTTTTTTTGCTCTTTTGTTTTTCTTGTCACTTGGTTTTTCTTCTTTTTTTTATTTTTTATTAAATAAATATGACATTAAATTTATAATTTTATTTTGGTTGATTTTATTCGTCACTCTTGCTATGTTAGAAATAAACTTTAACGTTGACCTAATATTTAATTAAACAAAAAAAAATATTTTTATTAACTCAAGTCATTTTAAACATGAGAGGTTCAGTTCCAAACTAGCATAAATATAATTTTTTTTTCATCTCACCTACTCCACCCAATCTCTTTTTATTAACAATTTATTATTAATTTTTACATGCACAGTCAACCCCCCCCCCCCCCCCCCCCCCCCCCCATACAAGGCATCTCCTAACGCTGCCCCATCCACAAAACAAAAAAAAATGTTTATGAAGCTGCACCTCGTAGCCTTGCCATCCCACAATCTAAAGTCTGCCAAAGTATTTGCAGCCTCCACCATGCAGCACTCCACTGCCAGGTGAGTTCCTATCTACTCTTTTCTTTCTATCTACTTATTTTCTTTCTCTTTTCCTTTATTTTTCTTAATTCCTTTAGCTCTCCGATACTAAACTTCAGTTTTCTCAACAAAAACGAAAGTTCATCTACTTAGGGTGTTATTTAAGGCTAAATGTCCTTGATATCTGGATAAATCATGCTGATCCACTCCTGCTATACTATATTTATCGACCAGGACTACAAATATTAATGAAATGGCCTTACAAATTAAATGGGTCAACCTTTGTTTTGGTTAGATTGTTTTCATTTTTTGAATTACTTTTTTCTTTCGAAGTTATATCTAGCTAGCTAAGAACATGATCTATATTCGCATAACCCTTAACATTAGAGATGATAAATTATTGAAGTCGAGGCTCGAGATCGACCCTGGTCCTTCGGGAATAATTGCTATAACTCGACCAACTAATAACTCGTGTCTCGTCTGGCTCAGCTCAAGTGCATGCCTGGGATCGAGCTGGGACACCTCAACATCCCGGCCAGTTGCAAACTGTGTTTCTGGATTTTTAATGCAGTACCATGGACCTTGCACCAGAAACTTGCTTTTTTTGCATCCATAGTTTCAGCTCGCATGCAATGGACTCCTATACCAATAATATAAAGTCCTTTGTTCACTTGATATGATCATTATCGATAGACTGACAGGGGGGCAGCGTCCATAAATATCACAGTCCAGTACCGAGGTCTCTGTATTTAATTTCCCAGCTACAGGCCACGTATAATTAATGACGCCGCAGTTTCATCTTTAAAGAAACAAGATCCTTTCTTGCATCGATGCTCTTATTTCAGGTTTCTGATCATATTGAATGTATGAGAACTTTGCAAGTTGCGCGCCGGAACGGAACGCTAGGGCTTAAAAATTTAAAACTTCTCAAAAACATCTTTTTTTTTAAATAAAATAAAAATATTGAGTAGTATTATAAACCTCTTTTTAATTACAAATACTTGAAAATATGAAAATCTTCATTACAACTCTAATGAGAAATATAAACAAGTGAAAACAAAACAAAACAAAGAATCTTTTAAATGAAAATGATATTTTTATTTTGTTAATTTAGTGGGTCAAAGCAATCTATCTGTTTAAGCCTCAACCCCGTTCGACCATGGCTGTCTGTGTGGCAGCTGTTCATCTATAATCTGTCTCCAGCCGCAAAACACTGTTCAGTTTAATTTTTTATGACCACGTGATGTGAATACTAGCATTCTAGCGAAGAATAGCAGAGGCAAGAATGACACTTTCTAGGTCTATTTTATTCTCTGGTTTTAGAGGGCTGCAGAATACAAAGAGGGGCTCCTATTGGCCTGCCAAAGAAATCCATTTTCAAGCGACACATTCCATGCCACCAGAAAAGATTGAGATATTCAAGTCCATGGAGAGCTGGGCCGAGAAGAACCTCTTAAAGCATCTAAAACCTGTTGAGAAATCGTGGCAGCCACAAGATTTCCTGCCACGAGCTGATTCCGAAGGATTCTATGAACATGTGAAGGAACTGAGAGAAAGAGCAAAAGAACTTACTGATGACTACTTTGTTGTTTTAGCGGGAGATATGATCACAGAGGAAGCACTTCCAACATACCAGACAGCACTTAACACACTGGATGGAGTCAGGGACGAGACCGGCGCCTCACTCTCTCCCTGGGCTGTTTGGAATCGAGGATGGACTGCAGAAGAGAACAGGCACGGTGATCTTCTCAACAAGTATCTTTACTTGTCTGGACGAGTAGACATGAGACAAATTGAGAAGACAACTCAGTATTTGATAGGGTGTGGAATGGTAAGGTTATCCGTTAGTTTGTGTCTTCTTTTTTTTTGTAAGCTAGCACTGGAATAACATGCATGCATGAGCACGATAATTAGTATTCAAAAATGGACTCTTTTCTTTCTGTCTCTGTTTCTTACAGGATTTCAAATGTGAGAACAACCCCTACAACCTTTTCATTTACACATCGTTCCAAGAGAGGGCAACATTCATCTCTCATGGTAACACGGCTAGACTAGCCCGGAGATACGGAGACAATAAGCTAGCACATATATGTAGCACCATTGCGGCAGATGAAAAGCGCCATGAAATTGCGTACACCATGATTGTGGAGAAACTGTTCGAGATCGACCCTGATACTACTGTTCTGGCTTTAGCTGACATGATGAGGAAAAAAATCGTTATGCCAGCACTGTTGATTTACGATGGTCAGGATGATAACCTGTTCGACAACTACTCAGCTGTTGCTCAGAAACTCGGAGTCTATACTGCCAAGGACTACGCCGAAAATATAGAATTTTTGGTGGGAAGATGGAACGTGGAGGGATTGACAGGTTTGTCTGGTGAAGGACGGAGGGCTCAGGATTTTGTGTGCAGGTTGCCGGCGAGGATTAGAAGGTTAGAAGAGAGAGCTCAAGAGAAGGCAAACAAAGCACCGGCCATTCGTTTTAGCTGGATTCGTTATTGAGAAGTCAATATGGTTTCAGTTCAGTGCTAGCTGCTGTTGGTGTACTCCTATCTACCTAAATAAATAAATAAAATACCTATTTCACATTAATGGCCCTTTTTTTCTAAGCGTTTATAATATAAATTTGTATTATGTAGTAAATTAACTTAATTTAGCTAGCAAGTAGTGTCCTAAGTACCTGCTGCCATCAATCATGTTTAATATATAATTTGTAATATATCTATGTTTGGTCAGGTATATGGACTCCAAATTAAACGTCGTAGAAATAATATGAAAGTCAACTGCGAGAAATGAGGCTGTGGATAGGAAAACTCGACGGGACATGAGAAATAGTAAGGCAGCCCAGCCCAATTTGGACTCAACTATTTGATTTTATTAAGGCCCACTGACAACTATGGACTTCGAACTCGATCCATCAAAAAGAACAGATGGCATGTTCACGCCGTTTACTGTTAGAACTTAGAGCCTTTTCCCGCCTGTTCAACACACCCTGATTTTTTTTTCCTGTCCAGGTATAAATCTTCGCGTATCGAAAGCAAATTACTTTTGTTTCTTTTTTCAACTGTTTCGTGGCTCCTGTGCTTTTTTTTTCTTTTAATTTTCAATTATATTTTCAACCATGCACATTCATAAGAAAAAAATAAAAAAAAAATTCATTTACTTTTAACAAAGATTATGATATATTACCCAGTAGCTTCAAACTACTGGCCATGAAAAACATATTTAATTGCCGACAATACTAAAACAATTGGAGTTCACTGTGATACTGTGCTGCCCATGAACAGACCTTACTGAATATATATTTTAATCCATTTATTATGAATTTAAGTCGCAGTTAAATTGGTTGAGGCGAGCTGGGGTTTGCGCGCGCGCGTTGTTCTTTTTTAATCGTGACATGATCAGGGCGATAATTTAAGTGTGACCTCACCTAATAATTTAAGTTATTAAGCAAGATAATTATTTGACAATAAGCATTAAGGATTAATTTAGATTTAGAAGGTTTGTCCTGACTCGCTTGATTTTTTTTTTTAAATGTTTTGTATGTCTTTCAATTTTATCATTTAATACCTATTCAATTAGAGATTGAACTCTCTTTTTTTATTTTATTAATGAATATCAGACCGATTGTAGATTAACTTTACTTTTTTAATCCCATCCTTGAAGGTTTGAGTTTTTTGGTGTTGGTCCTTGTAATTTTCTTAAATTTCCTCTCCATTCATTTATTTTGGTTTTGTTACTTTGACTGCAGGTTTGATGCCTTAGCTTGAAATAGTCTTGATTCTTTCTAGTTTTTTTTTATCACTATCATTATCCAATATTTGTCGCGTTCTATCCTTCAAGCAATTGTTCTAGAATTGAACTTCGTAATGTTTTTCAGCTTGACTTTGATTTTCTTGCTCGATTTACTACTAGTTTTTTCTGCTCTTTTAAATTGAATTTTTTTCTTAATTCCTTTATATTTGATTTGTCTGGAGAATTGGAGAAAAATAATACAAGGGCAACATAGGAAAAAAATAATTCATAATGGGTTGTAATAGCTACCCAAATTTGTTTTCTTTTTTAGCTCTTTAGTTTTTCTTGTCACTTGGTTTTTCTTCTTCTTGTTTTTTTTTTATTAAATAGATATGAAATTAAATTTATAATTTTATTTGGTTGATTTTATTCGTCACTCTTTTTATGTCAGAAATAAACTTTAACGTTGACCTAATATTTAATTAAACATAACAAAACAAAATTTATTTTTATTAACTCAAGTCAATTAAAACCTGAGAGTTTCTATTTCAAACTAACATAAATATTTTTTTTTATCTCACCTACTCAACCCAATCTTTTTTTATTAAAATTAACAGTTTATTATTAATTTTTACATGCACAGTCAATCCCCCCCCCCCCCCCCCCCCCCCCCACCCCCGCGTCAAAATCTCTCTATACAAGGCATCTCCTAACGCTGCCCCTTCCAAATACATCTTCAACGTTTCCCTCCTGGTCTTTCTCAGACGCGCGGCTCAAAACAAAAAAAAAATGTTTCTGAAGCTGCACCTCGTAGCCTTGCCATCCCACAATCTCAAGTCTGCCAAAGTATTTGCAGCCTCCACCATGCAGCACTCCACTGCCAGGTGAGTTCCTATCTACTTATTTTCTTTCTATCTACTTATTTTCTTTCTCTTTTCCTTTATTTTTCTTAATTCCTTTAGCTCTCGGATACTAATTAGCTTCAGTTTTCTCAACAAAAACGAAAGTTCATCTACTTAGGGTGTTATTTAAGGCTAAATGTCCTTGATATCTGGATAAATCATGCTGATCCACTCCTGCTGTACTATATTTATCGACCAGGACTACAAATATTAATGAAATGGCCTTACAAATTAAATGGGTCAACCTTTGTTTTGGTTTGATTGTTTTCATTTTTTGAATTACTTTTTTCTTTCGAAGTTATATCTAGCTAGCTAGCTAAGAACATGATCTATATTCGCATAACCCTTAACATTAGAGAGGATTAATTATTGAAGTCGAGGCTCGAGATCGACCCTGGTCCTTCGGGAATAATTGCTATAACTCGACCAACTCATAACTCGTGTCTCGTCTGGCTCAGCTCAAGTGCTTGCCGGAGCTGGGACACCTCAAGATCCCGGCCAGTTGCAAACTGTGTTTCCGGATTTTTAATGCAGTACCATGGACCTTGCACCAGAAACTTGCTTTTTTTGCATCCATAGTTTCAGCTCGCATGCAATGGACTCCCATACCAATAATATAAAGTCCTTTGTTCACTTGATATGATCATTATCGATAGACTGACAGGGGGGCAGCGTCCATAAATATCACAGTCCAGTACCGAGGTCTCTGTATTTAATTTCCCAGCTACAGGCCACGTATAATTAATGACGCCGCAGTTTCCTCTTTAAAGAAACAAGATCCTTTCTTGCATCGATGCTCTTATTTCAGGTTTCTGATACTGAATGTATGAGAACTTTGCAAGTTGCCGGGAAGGAACGCTAGGGGCTTGCTTTCCTGTTTCGGGAAGTGAGTCGATGGAAGTCGACCGGTCGAGTAGACAGGACATTATTAGTTTTTTATGCCTTATATGAGAGAATATATAGGCTGGCCATTTAATCATTAATATCTATATATTAATTTCTCAGCAAATCTTTATGACTCGCTCTCGTTGAATAAAACAATACATTTGATGTCGTGGAAAAATATTTATCGCATGTTTTTCATTCACATGAGTCGTGTCACCATAAACTGTTCCTCACTTTCTGACACCCACGAATTACTCATCATCGTAGAGTATATATTAAATATAGATTTAAAGACACTGAATTATCTTCATGTTATATCAATCGGATTTAATTTATTCCTAGAATATTATTTTAGTTTATTATGTTTCTCTTACTTTCTTGGCTTGGCTTGGCTTGGCATGTTTTTAAAGTAAAATAAAAATATTGAGTAGTATTAAAAACTCTTTTTAATTACAAATACTTGAAAATATGAAAATCTTCATTAAAACTCTAATGAGAAGTATAAACAAGTAAAAACAAAACAAAATAAAAAATCTTTTAAATGAAAATGATATTTTTATTTTGTTTAATGAGTCAAAGCAATCTATCTGTTTAAGCCTCAACCGTTCAACCATGGCTGTCTGTGTGGCAGCTGTTCATCTATAATCTGTCTCCAGCCGCAAAACACTGTTCAGTTTAATTTATTATGACCATGTGATGTGAATACTAGCATTCTAGCGAAGAAAAGCAAAGGCAAAAATGACACTTACTAGGTCTATTTTATTCTCTGGTTTTAGAGGGCTGCAGAATACAAAGAGGGACTCCTATTGGCCTGCCAAAGAAATCCATTTTCAAGCGACACATTCCATGCCACCAGAAAAGATTGAGATATTCAAGTCCATGGAGAGCTGGGCCGAGAAGAACCTCTTAAAGCATCTAAAACCTGTTGAGAAATCGTGGCAGCCACAAGATTTCCTGCCACGAGCTGATTCCGAAGGATTCTATGAACAAGTGGAGGAGCTGAGAGAAAGAGCAAAAGAACTTACTGATGACTACTTTGTTGTTTTGGCGGGAGATATGATCACAGAGGAAGCTCTTCCGACATACCAGACAGCTCTTAACACACTGGATGGAGTCAGGGACGAGACCGGCGCCTCACTCTCTCCCTGGGCTGTTTGGAATCGAGGATGGACTGCCGAGGAGAACAGGCACGGTGATCTTCTCAACAAGTATCTTTACTTGTCTGGACGAGTAGACATGAGACAAATTGAGAAGACAACTCAGTATTTGATAGGGTGTGGAATGGTAAGGTTGTACGTCGTTAGTTTTTGTCTTTCCCCCCCCCTTCTAACCTAGCTGTAATCAAGGACACTGGAACAACATGCATGAACACGATTATAGTATTAAAAAATGGAGTCTTTTCATTCTGTCTCTGTTTCTTACAGGATTTCAAATTTGAGAACAACCCCTACAACTGTTTCATTTACACATCATTCCAGGAGAGGGCAACATTCATCTCTCATGGTAACACGGCCAGACTAGCCAGGAGATATGGAGACAATAAGCTAGCGCGTATATGTGGCACCATTGCTGCAGATGAAAAGCGCCATGAAATTGCGTACACCATGATTGTGGAGAAACTGTTCGAGATCGACCCTGATACTACTGTTCTGGCTTTAGCTGACATGATGAGGAAAAAAATCGCCATGCCAGCACTCTTGATTTACGATGGTCAGGATGATAACCTGTTCGACAACTTCTCAGCTGTTGCTCAGAAACTCGGAGTCTATACCGCCAAGGACTACGCCGAAAATATAGAATTTTTGGTGGGAAGATGGAACGTGGAGGGATTGACAGGTTTGTCTGGTGAAGGACGGAGGGCTCAGGATTTTGTGTGCAGGTTGCCGGCGAGGATTAGAAGGTTAGAAGAGAGAGCTCAAGAGAAGGCAAACAAAGCACCGGCCATTCGTTTTAGCTGGATTCGTTATTGAGAAGTCAATATGGTTCGAGTTCAGTGCTAGGCTAGCTGCTGTTGGTGTACTACTATCGACCTAAATAAATAAATAAAATTCCTATTTCACATTAATGACGCTTTTATTCTAAGCGTTTATAATATAAATCTTTATTATGTAGTAAATTAACTTAATTTAGGTAGCAAGTAGTGTCCTACGTACCTGCTGCCACCAATCATGTTCAATATATAATTTGCAATATATCTATGTTTGGTCAGGTATATGGACTCCAAGTCCAAACCTCTTAGAAATAATATGAAAGTCAACTGCGAGAAATGAGGCCGTGGATAGGAAAACTCGACGGGACATGAGAAGTGGTAAGGTAGCCCAGCCCAATTTGGACTCAAGTATTTGATTTTATTAAGGCCCACTGACAACTATGGACTTCGAACTCGATCCATCAAAAAGAACAGATGGCATGATCACGCGTATAAATCTTCGCGTATCGAAAGCAAACTGATTTTGTTTCTTTTTTTCACTGTTTCGTGGCTCAAGTGCTTTATTTTCTTTTAATTTTCAATTATATTTTCAACCATGCACATTCATAAGAAAAAAAAAATCATTTACTTTTAACAAAGATTATGATATATTACCCAAAAATGGTGATAAATAGCTTTATCTAGTCTGATAAAAAAAAAATCATCACTAGCTAGGGCTCAATTCTCAATTTAACATACTAAGAGAAATAAAATTTTCATAAATCATTTAGTTTCAGTATGGATCATCTTTCCTTGATCAAAACAGAAATATGTATTTATTTAGTTTCAATTCACGAAAACTGTGAAAAACAAATACGCGTCATCTCTGGCATCAGCCGAGGGAGTGTTTTTCAAAAGTATTTTTGAAAAATAAATAAATTATTTTTAAGTTTAAATTAATAAAATGTAGTGTTTTTAGATTATTTTGATATGCTGATGTAAAAATTAATTTTTAAAAAATAAAAAAATATAATTTTAAAAATATTTTTAAACAAAAAACACTTTAAAAAATAACTGCAACTACACTTCTAAATAGGCAATCCTAAAACAATTGAAGTTCATTGTGAAAAAAAACATATTTAATTGCCGACAATACTAAAACAATTGAAGTTCATTGTGATACTGTGCTGCTCATGAACAGACCTTGTGAGTATATATTTTAATCAATTTATTATGAATTTAAGTCGCAGTTAAGTTGGTTGAGGCGAGCTGGGGTTGGCGCGCGCGCGTTGATCTTTTTAATCGTGACATGATCATGGCGCTCGAGCTGGGGCAGGCGTGTTATTCTTTTTATACATTGGATTCTCTTGATTATGACAGCCTGATTCATAAAACATACTACATGCCAAATATAATAAAAATACTACACACACATGCATGAAACTATTTTTGAAATGATGCGCACACCCCTATGATATAGAGTATTGGAAAGTCTTTTTGGAAAATGTTTTTGAAAAACAATTTAATTTTTAATTTTAATTTTTTTTATGATTTTAAATCATTTTCATGTGCTAATATCAAAATTAATTTTTAAAAAATAATATCAATCATAGTGTTAAACAATCAGCAGGCAATGCAAGAACATGATAAAGCAGAGGAAGCTCAGATTATGTAAGATCCTGAGAGATGATAGGCGAGAATGTTGGCTAATCTTGTAGTTTCATAAACTACTTAGATGATTTTTATTAATAAATTCTATATCGAAGTATCATAGTATACTTGAACTTTAGTATCTCATCTTTAAACACAGGATACGTAGCTAGATCTGCAAATAACAGAGCATCAAGCCATAGTGATCTTGTAACTAGATTAAGATCTAGATCCAGAACGAGACAGAAAAACATTAATCATCGAAACAGTCAAACTATAAAGTATAAACTGAAATTAAATCCAAAAGAAAGAAAAATGGCACTCAAGGGAAAGAAAATGCAGGGCTGCAGGCCACCCGGGTGATGAAACTCTCAAAGAAGTTTTGCAGAGAAAAGACCTAGCGGTTGATATTGCGTTTCAAAAATATTTTAAAAAATAATTGTTTTGTTTTTAACTTTAAATTGAAAAAATTAATATTTTTAAATTATTTTGATGTACTAATATCAAAAATAAATTTTAAAAATACACTCTCGTTATAACGGAGCACATGGCATGAAAGTTACCGGAAGAGTACTCTTAGAAACAGAAAGCTTACATTCGATTAATATCATCTTAATTAATGTGCATTGAAGAAAGGAAAACTCGTACTTAGTATTTTTCCACTTGCTTTTCCCGCCACCGTCAATCTTTAAGATTGTGTTTATAGCCGGGCTCATGCCATTAAAAACATCTGTACCCGCCTCCTCATCAAGAGCCATGCAGGTTTGCTGGAAAAAGTAGATTGTAATTTAATAGCAAGCATAAGATGGTTCACGGAGACACGGACATTGAATTCTCAGCCACGAAGATAAAAAATTCAGCTATACATGATGAGCTGTCGGTGTTTTGGTCCATTCCAAATTTTAATACCGAAAATATTAAAGAATTTAAAATTAATCCATAAACTAAAAGACTCATCATCGGAATAAAACTTAAATATATTTGATGAAAGCTGATATGGAAAATTTGATTATTAAAAAAAAAAAATAGATCCGAAAATTAGTAGTGGTGTGCTTAATCTGGTCTAGACACCCTGATTATATATAAAAAAGATCCGAAAATTAGTCGTGGTACGCTTAAACTAGCCCGAACACCCTATTTATAAAAAAAGCAAAAAAAATATATAAGTGAAAAAAAAAATTATAACTAGGAAAAAAATGTTTTTTTTTTGGGGGGGGGGGGGGGGACATGAAATAAAAGCATTAAAAAAAATGGGTCTGGAGATTAGTCGTGATGCGTTTAAGGTGATCCGAACATCCCGATTATAAAAAACAAAACAAAAAAAATATAAGTGGAAAAAGAAATAAAAAAAGAAGTATAACCAGGAGGAAATTTTTTTGGGGGGAAACACGGCGAAAAAACATTGTAGCCGAAGACAAAAAAAAACAAAACAAAAAAAAGCATAAGAAGGGGGGGGGGGGCACTGTAGCGGGAAAGCAGGAAAAAACTGATAAAATAAAGAGCATAATTAGGAAAAAAAATGAATTAAAAAAGCACTATAGTGGGCAAAAAATCATTGTAGATAATTTGACTCAATTTTTCCACTCGTTTTGTCTACATATGACTTTGTATATATTTTTTATGTGATATTAAATCTGAACTATCATACATAATTTTTTTTTGCAAAAGTCAAGTTTTAATAAAAAATAATATCAACTAATGAATTATTTTGAATATTATTCTCATTGTTATTATCATAATTGTTAAACTGTCATAATTATTATAGATGTCATTATAACCATTATTGTACATAATTAATATTTTAATTATCATTGTCATACTATCGTCGCCGCCATTATTATTTTTAGAAGAAAATAAATAAATTATTTTTTTATTTTATAAGATTTATTCTTAATATTATTATATTTATAGTATTTTCAGAACACTAGTATTAAATTAATTTATTTTTTTTCCAAAAAAAAAACTGAGGTTATTTATTTATATATATATATATTATTTTAGTAAAAAAACACTTTTAAAATTAACCCCAATAAAACTCTTAAACTCAAAATAAATGCAAGAAGATTTACATTGAGCTCGTGTCTTCAGGAGAGATGAAAGAAAATAATAATAAATCTTGTGAGGAATGGCATTGTTTTTTTGTTTATTGCTGGCCCTGTGATTTTCATGAATGTAATTACTCGCATCTCATGGATCGACATGCATGCATGGATGCGTGTGTGTATATATATATATATTTGAAATATCGAGAAATTAATAAGAAATTGAATCCAATATCTCTCCATTTTTTTAAGCTCTACACTTGCGGCAATTCATTTACTTGATTCCCATTTGAGTCGGATAATTTATCTAAATTCTAGTTGTTGGAGACCATTAAAAGATATTGTATTTGATATATATATATATATATATATATATATATATAGAATGAATTAAACAATTTTAAACTTTAAACACCACAGATGAAGAGATAATTCATTAAATTCTTCTTTCATGTGTTTTATTTATCTAACTTGTCCTTTTCCTTCTGTTTTTATATATTTTTATAATGAAAAAACATATTTTTTCGTGAGTTTCTTTCTTTTACGGTAATTTAAATTATTTGGTGAGCGAAATTGAGTTATGAAGCAAGATGGATTTATCGACTTAGTAGGTAATTCCAAATTAATCATGGATTTATCGAAGAGTGATAACTGATAAATTATTTTAAAATTTATAAAATTAATTAAAATACATATAAATTAATCACGTTAAAATAATCTCCAATAGTAAGAGACTAGATATAAGAGATTAGAAGTTCTTGTAGCCTTGAGAAAAGAAATGAAGGCGAGAAGAGTTCTTCAGCTCATATCGTCATTTTCCCGGCGGGTCCTGCTACGGCAACTCAAGCACGAACTCTCTCACAAACAGATCGATAAACGAAACAAACAAGGAAGGTCGTCAGCGATATACGAGTTGTGGGAGGAGTCGACGGCGGGGGAGGACCCAGAGCAAACTTCTAAAGGATCCATGTACACGTATACACCTTCTTCTGTGGCCCCCTTCACTGCTTTGCAGGCCCACGTGTGTCTAGTACAGTGTTATAATTGCTTTTTAAATATATTTTTTAAATTAAAAGGTATGAAAAAAATGTTATTTATTTATTTTTATATCAAGACAGTACAATAATAGAAAAAATATATATAAAAAATAATTTTGTAATATTTTTAATAATTTATAATAATAAAACACCATCCTTTACTGTACGTCTATCCCATTCATCGTTTGTAACAACTTTATGCTGAACACGTCTATTTTAATAATTAATTAAAATTATTTTCACTTGTGCTAGAATAAAATTTATTTTCGATCGATTTTTTCACTTCTGTAATTACAAATGCAGTTCGAATTTATTTATAATTTGCTTTTCAAGCTGCGAAAAACAGGGTCACATTTTGCTCAACCTGTAGAAGATTAAAAATTTATAAGTAGGAAAATATTTATTTATTCTTAGTCGAAACAATAAAATATGAATTAAAATGATATTTGTGACGTGTAAGCAAGCATCCTTGATAATTTCATAACACCCGGGTATCTTTAGGGTTTTGTCTCCTGTCGGGCTAACTAACAATTTGTAATCCCCAAGAAGAAAAAGGGAATGGCAAGCAGGTAAAATAGTGAAAGAAAGTGGTCCTTTTAAAATTAGTTTTCCTTTTATGCCGCGTGTCTCTCCCACCATTCTCACTTCCCCCCTCGACTCGTCTCCTCCCTCTACCGGTGCTCGCTTTCCTCTGGCTCTCTCTAATTTCTCCCCCACGCAGAATTCTTTATCGATATTTACGTTTTAAAAAAGCTTGCATAAACCACAACTAAAGAGCAAAGAAACCGAAACCTCCACAACTCTCTCTCTTCTTTTCATTTCTCTTGCGTGTGTATCGGAGGCGAAAGAGAGAAAATGGCCTTGAAGCTGAACCAAATAACCTTCCCTTCATTTCACCACCTTCCTTCTCCATCTCGCTCCATGAGATCTCCTCATAGAGTTCTCATGGCCTCTACTTTGAATCCCATTCCCACCAAGTGAGCCCCCCCCCCCCCCCCCCCCCCCCCATCTCTCTCATTTTCTTTTATTAAACGAATCATGCTTCTTTTCTTCTTAATTTTGGTTTTTTTGCCGATGTGAATGGGTATGAATGGAAATGAACTTTTTTTTTCTTTTGATCTGGGCTGTCTTTATTTTGTGCTAAACGAGCTTAATTTGTCATTTCCCTGTCACTTCTTCATTTTTAATTTGAACTGGATAGGTCTCGTGAGTTAATTGATCAAAGGTTGATTTTGATTTATGATTATTACAAATGGGCTTGACATTATTAAAATCTCAATTTAAATCCCTGTGATTTCATTAATGTTTTTGGATCCTATACATTATTGTATCTTGTAAAATGGGTGCTATATGTAAAGTTGTTTGATTTTGTATTCGCAGTTAATTTATGTATGCCTCCTTTTGATTTATTCAAGTCGGTGGATTCGCTCATTATTTTTATAAATAATTTAATTATTTAATCAATCATGTAGCTATAGATCAATCTTATGCATTTCTGTTTGATCAGAACATGGTTCTTGGAATTTATTTCCCGAGTTTCTCCAAGCATTTTTCTAGCTGATTTTTGCTTTTCATTTTATAAAGTTGGTTTATTAGATTGGTGGATTATGTTGTTAACATAGTCTTTTCCATGTCTTGAATGCATGCATCAGCGTGGAGATTTAATTTTATTATAGGATGCTTTTACGAGGTGGGTATGAATCTAAGTTGATTTCGTTGTACTCTTTTTTCTTTCCTTTTTTTTTTGTTTTTTTTAAAATGCTTGCAGTGATTCTCATAATTTATAAAACCTTTTTTAAAGCTAGAGGCACGGAATTGTTTATTCAAGATAAAAATCTAACATTATGTACGGTTGATATCATTTTCACAATTATATAATACAGCATATGGTAATATTCTAAAGGTTTTTTTTTTGTGCCGTGTGAGCTGCATGTGGGGCTTTCTATATGTCCTTTTAGTTTTGATTACAGGCATACATTTTATTTTATTTTATTTTATTGCGCCCCTTTGTCGAGAGTTAGGTCTGATTTTGTGAGGTAACTTATTCCTTTGGACTAGGCCGGTTGGCTGACTGGTTTCAGTGCCTGTATAGTTTTTTATATGTCCTTGTTTTCTTCCTATTTGGCTGTAATAGCTTGCTGTTCTTTCCCCCTCAATACAACAGTTGTGTTTTGTAATTGTGATTTATAAATAGTTTATATATACTGAGATCGATGTAATTGCTGTTCATGATGAATTATGCCATTCTGATTTTTCATGATTTGCTTTGCCTTCTTTGATGGGAATGAGTAACTCTATCCTTGGCTTAATCTGTTTCATGCTATTGAATATTAGTTATCCATATAGAAACCATTGAAGCTGGGTCAGATATTATGCTCTGCATCTTTTATAGTGGATGCTTTAATTTGGTTGGATTAAGTATATTATGAACAAATAGTTCTTGCTTGTTAGTACGCAAATTCCATGTATTGTCATACAACATGATTCAGAGATCGGAATTCAGGGTAGCTTATCTTGTGTAATATCTAGGGGGTGAGCATTCAGTTTTCCCATTTGGTTATTGGTTGTTTAATGTCTAATCCAAACCAAAATTGCAATACTTTAATCTAAAAAATTGAACTCACCATGCCGAATTAAAATATAGATGGAACTACCATGAAAGGCAAACAAAAATACAATGCTTTGGTTTTTAATTTATTTTGTAATTATATAGTCTGTACTATAAGAAAATATTTAAAAGATAATATAGCTTTTTTTGTTTATCAGGTTCTGTGGAAAAATTGTTGAAATAAGTGAATAAATGGTTCTATTGGATTTGATTTTTCAGTTTCCACCATATTCTGCATACAGTTTGCAAAAATGCTTTTTTTAATCCTTTGTTTTCTGCATTAGATTTTATTTCTAAAGATTGTTAATGCTCTTGACATGGGATTTGTACCTTTTTCTCGTTTACCTTGTTTCTTTGAATGAATATGGTGTATGCATTTTGTGTTTGGGTGGTTGTTTGTGTTATACTTCCACAGATTTGTTTGTGTTAAACCCATGAATGCTTATAGGTTTTATTTTCTGGGAAATATTTCTCTTAAAAGTACTTAATAATCTTGACTTCTCTTAAAGAGAATATCTGTCACTTACCAATGTTTTAGAGCAATTGCTTGTATACCTATATTTTAAAGGTGGTGCATTGGTCATCATTAGTTGTAAAGCATGCCCTATATTGCAATGTGCAACAAAGGCTATGTTTGTTTCATGTAAAATATGCGTTGGTAAACATTTTTCACATTTTTCCTTATTTGGTTCACCTAGGAAAACATGGTAAATGGAAATATTTGCAACAAAAAGAGTACATGCACCATGTCAAAATTTACACCTCTACCCAATTCTTATTCAATTAAGTGTAGGATGATCATCAGGACACCAAAATTGGATCCTTGTTACCAAGCCAATTTTTTCATGCTATCTACAGATTAGAAATGGCTGGAGTGATCTCATGATATCTGTTTAGTATTACAGAGGATAGTTATTCTTATCCATAATTTTAGTTTTTTTCGTTATTCAAGCTTGTTAACTTTATATTTTTACTGGTTGTAGAGAGGTTCAGAATCTAAAGAAGAAGCCTAATTGTCCTCCACAAGAGGTACATGTTCAAGTGACCCATTCTATGCCTCCGGAAAAGCTGGAGATTTTCAAATCCATGGAAAACTGGGCAGAGGAGAACCTCTTAGCGCTCCTAAAACCTGTTGAGAGTTGTTGGCAGCCACAAGATTTTCTTCCAGAACCTGAGTCGGATGGATTTTATGAGCAAGTCAAGGAATTGAGGGAAAGAGCAAGGGAACTCCCTGATGACTTTTTTGTCGTGCTGGTTGGAGACATGATTACTGAAGAAGCCCTCCCAACTTACCAGACAATGCTTAACACCCTTGATGGTGGTATTAGGGATGAGACTGGTGCAAGCCTTACTCCTTGGGCAATTTGGACAAGGGCATGGACCGCTGAAGAAAATAGACATGGAGATCTTCTCAACAAATATCTTTACCTCTCTGGAAGAGTAGACATGAAGCATGTTGAGAAAACAATTCAGTATCTTATTGGGTCAGGAATGGTGAGATCCCTTAACTATTTATCTGGATTTATATTTTTTAGCTGGTATGGATATCAAATTAAATGGCATTTAGGTCAGATCATACAACATTTTGATGAAAATAATCACTGTTTGCCTTTGCATACATGTCTCGGCTTGGATAGGTAGTCATATGCGCCTGTCCAGTATGGATGAGCAGTGGCTATTTTTGTGGAATGACAGTGATTAGATTGATTAGATCTCTCTTGCCAGGCTTCCCATGCATTTGTCAATACTAGTTTCTTAAAGGATATGATGATCTGCATTGCTATTACCTTGATGTCATTTTGTCTTTTAACACCTTACTTTAAGAAAACTTATTATTTTGCTTTTCAGGATCCCAAAACAGAAAACAACCCCTACCTTGGTTTTATATACACTTCATTTCAAGAGCGTGCTACATTCATCTCACATGGGAACACAGCTAGACTAGCGAAGGGGCATGGGGACATGAAACTGGCACAGATATGTGGCATCATTGCCGCAGATGAGAAACGCCATGAAACTGCTTACACCAAGATTGTGGAGAAGCTCTTTGAGATTGATCCAGATGCCACCATCTTGGCGTTAGCTGACATGATGAGGAAAAAAATCTCAATGCCAGCTCACTTGATGTTTGATGGTCAGGATGATCACCTTTTTGACAATTACTCAGCTGTTGCCCAGCGGATTGGGGTCTACACTGCCAAGGACTACGCTGATATTCTGGAATTTCTAGTAGGACGATGGAAAGTAGAGAAGCTGGCTGGCCTTTCTGGTGAGGGACGTAAAGCACAGGATTTTGTATGTGGATTGCCTCCAAGAATTAGGAGGCTGGAGGAGAGAGCTCAGGGTAGGGTCAAGCAAGCATCCACTGCTCCATTCAGCTGGGTTTTTGGCAGAGAATTGAAGCTCTGAGCTCATAGGAACTACACTCTTTGCTACCACCATTCTCATCTCATAAGACAAGTAATATACAGAACGATGAAAGCATTGTAGTCCATGTTTTCAGTGGTTAACTGTAGTTCCCCTGTAAGCTATAGAAACACTATTGGCAAAATCTTTGGTTTAAAATATGTAACCTCATTTTATCTATAGAATCTTGAGTGCAAGCTTGTAGTGTGATTTTTTTTTTTAATTTCATGATGGGATCTTTGGGTCATTCTTGCTCGTGATCTTTTGCCTGCTCATGTTATGCCCCCAAAACAACGATCCGATTATCTGAGAATTTCAAACTTGGGTAAATAATTTCTTTAAATACCTCCCGGAAACGCTTGGAAGAATAAGATCAGCTAATAAAAGAGTTAATTTTTATTAGTAAAAGAGTGAAAATTCAGATTCGCAGCTAAACATCGTTCCATTAACCATTTGCACAAGACAAATGAACTAAAGCACAAGCCAATATTTATATATATATAAAACCAATTCAAACAATACCAAAAAAGTTGATACTTGTATAATTGAATGAACAAATAAAGAATTTTGTGGCAGCAGCACCACGAACATATAGTACTTGAAGAAACCCTCCAAAAAACCAAACCCAGATCAATTAAACTTGGAAAGGCCATGGCCAATCCTTCAAGTCCTCGTCTTGCTGCACCTTAGCACTCCTCCTCATAGCAATATCACCACCATTATTAGCATCACCTTCCACATAAGCATAGTACTTCAAGAAAAATGCAAGAGTAAGCACAACCCACTCCAAGCAAAAGATCACCACACACAACCCACCAGCAAGCTTCAATATGACCTCACCATCCTCTTCCCTCACATATGACTTCAAATTCCCTAGGAAATCCCCGGTTCTAGTAAAAATCAAAACCGACACTGACCCTTGAAATATGGCTGACAACACTGTGGCCACCATATGCGCAGCATACCACCTATTAGTCCCGGATGACGCTGCGGCACAGCCTGAAACTGCCCCAACAATGGTGAAGACATGAAGGAGGATGAGAAAGAAGCCACATATTGAAGGGACCAAGCGAAGCGAAAGGGTTAAGAAGATGCAGCTAGAGGCTGCTCCGAGTAGAATGTAGTTGCAAAACAAGAAAACCTTGTGAGTGTGGTCATGGGATTGGGACACTGAAGAATTGGTGCCGCCTAGAGTGATACTGGCACCCATTTGTTGATTTTTTCCCTGTAAATTGGTGAGATCCTTTGAAGCTTGGCGAGTTTTTCTGAAACTTGAAGCAAGTGATTCTGAAAGATCTGTTGATTCTAGCAGAGAAAGAGAAGGGAAGAAGAGACTGGTTGAAGATGATTCGTGTCTGGGATTGAAAAGAGAGAGAGTTAATATAGGGAGGGGTTTTCTGTGTGCAACGGTCATATTTAGAAATGTGACCGTTAGAGGAGAACAAATGATTCCACCTCACCACAAAAACGATCCGTTTGCTTTTTTAATCGCTGTGTATCGTGGGATCCTAGGTGGATTCTGGGAATTCTACGTGTCTGTTTGAGAGTGTAGTTGTGGTAGTTTTTTAAAGTGTTTTTTGTGCTGAAATACATCAAAATAATGTTTTTTTTTTTTAAATTATTTTTGATATCAGCACATCAAAATGATTTAAAACATATAAAAAAATTCATTTAAAATAAAAAAAAAATTTCAAATTTGGGCCAAACGGCGGTGCAGCCGCTTGGCCGAACAGGCTATACAATTGAAGGGTTGGTTAACTTTTTATTTTTTATATTAAGCATGGGGATTATTTTTTCAGAAAATCATTTTCTTTATTTTTTTTATGTCGGAGTTATAATTAAATTGTTTAATTTTCAGCTACATTAGAAATAAACAAAAAATGACTTATAAAAAACATTTTACACCCAAGTAAGCTGAGCTTCACATGAAAGATAAAAAAACTCTATGCAACTCCCATCTTGAAAACATACAAAGCAATTATATATAAAATTCAACGTAAAAAAAGAAATTATTTCACTTGCTAAATATTTTTTTCTCTTTACAAAGCAAAAATAAAAGCTATGCCAAACCTCATTTGTCAATTTTTTTAATGTTTTTTTTTAAATATTATTTTCTAACATCAATTTTTTTAAGTAAATATTTTATATTGATATAAAATATAAATTAAAAAAAAACTCCATCACTCTTTTATTCATGCTATTTCCTTATACTTAAGTTTCTGTTTGTCATTATATTTTAAAAAAAATATATTTTTTAAAATATTATTTTTATTTTAAATTATTTTTTTAGTATTTTTAGATTAATTTAATAACTGGAATTAATTTTTTTAAAAAAAATATTAATTTAAAATATTATTTTTAAAAAATACCAATTTCCAACAGTACAACTCACTCCTAAACAGTTCCGAAGTCGGACAAAACAACTGTCATCCAAACAATACAACTCTTTCCACCTAGGCCCCCTCCTCTCTCTTTGCCCTCTTTTCATCGTCTCCAATAATAACAGCAGCGCACTGTAATAAAAAGAAAAACGATGTCGTCTCTGAAAGATTCCTCCGTGGATCACCAAACCCAGCAGCAGCAGCAGCAGCCATACTCCGGTTAGCACCGACTCTTGCTATGTAAATATAATAACTTCTCGCACAACTTTTTTTTATGCTATAATATTTCTTCAGAGAACCGATATTTTTTAGTTTACATGTATCGTTTCTACATGCGTAATTGGTTTAATTAGGTTGAATGTTGTCAATTCGGGTTCTGTTCTTATCTGGGTTTTACTAGTTACTGCGGATATGTTATGGTCGTTTTTTTTTAGGATAGCTTGGACACAAAAAAGTTTGTGACCTTATTTATTTCTGTGTGTGATTGCGTGTATAAATAATGGGCTTTAATTTTTAGGCTATGGTTTTGATTGTTTTGTGGTTTAAAATTGTGTTGACATTGATGGGTTCTGTAATGCTATGTGAAATGCCGTGAGGAATATAGATAGGAGAAATATTGTGATTTAAAACAGTGTTCTTGTAATCATGTTCATGCTTCTATTTATGTTTTCTTGCATGAAACTAAAGGGAGGTGAAATCGGATGCTGTTCTTTTTACTGTACAGGTGAAGGAAATGGCAGTGTTGGCAATTACAACACAGTCGCGGAAGTTGGATGGTATATACTAGGTGAAGATCAACAACAGGTTGGGCCTTATGTGTTTTCTGAGCTATGTGGTGAGTTTAGTTCTTTATTTAATTGAATGCTGTTTTAAGTTATTTAGGTATCAAAGTATGGAATAATTGTCTTGAAACCTTGTGCCATTCTGTTAAAATTAGAAAGAAAGGAGCATGCTTGTATAGTTTTGGTGTAGAAACAAGACTGAATAAAAAGGGTGCCTGTAACTTCTTTTTTTGGTTTATTACGTGCTGTCGTTTCATTTGTGGGAGCTTATAATTTACTGGAGATTTTTTTTTCTCTGCTTTCTGGAATTTCAGTTCTACCAGTAACCAATAGCAAGGTTTCAGGACAATTGTTTCATCTGTAACATGTTCAATTGGTCTAATGAATTGAACCATCTCCTTTGCTTATTTACTTCGCCTGGACAGAGCATTTCTTGAATGGGTATCTCTTACAAAGTACACTTGTATGGTCCAAAGGTAGAAGTGAATGGCAGCCATTGTCTTCAATCCCTGAGTTGATGTCAGGAATCTCTCAACAGGGATCTGATTATTCCAGAGCAGGTGATGAATCTCCTTTTCTTTACATTTATACTGTGTATATCTTTATGCCTATTTGATGCAATTTTGTATTTTCACAAGCATATTTATCATTTCCATCTTCTGAATGAGGGCTGTTAACCTTGGATGTTTCATGCAGCCCTCTCTTACAATGATAACAAGAGGGAGAAGTTGCAGGAGGTCAGAGGGGCCACTTTGGAATCTGTTGGATTGAGAAATGGATCACATTCTAGCACAGAACAGAAAACCAATTATTCTACTTTAGGTGAAGATCCTTTCCCCCCATCTTTTATTCTCTTGCACCTAGAACAGACTGTCTTACATTTTGCTCTGTTTGCAGTGTCTTCCAATGATGATGAAGATGAGTTTGAGAAATGGCAAAGGGAGGTAAAAGAGGCAGAAGCTGAGGCAGAAAGGTTAAAAAATGGATCTCTTTCTGGCAACACTGCAGATGATTTTGGGATAGATGATTCTGATAGGATTCTGTCACCACCAGATGGTGAGGATGAATTCACAGATGATGATGGGACTACATACAAGTGGGATAGAAGCATTAGAGCCTGGGTTCCTCAGGTTGGTTTCCATTTTGTACCTTTTTGTGGGTTCATTTTCATTCTGATATTAGTTCAAGAACTGTTAAAACTTTATTTTCAAATTCAGTGGTGGCATTGTTTTTCTGACATTCATATATCAACCTTATTATTTTCTAAAAAGTTCACATGCATGCATATGTAAACATATATGCATGCACCTGTATATTTGCATATAGTCCATTGTGATTAAGATCAAGAAGAATATCACTGAGGGATATGAAGTGGCTAGGAATAGGTTTGGGCTGTGTCATTTGCAATCTGTTGATTATTTTTTATCATTAGTTGTTAAGGAGGGAGTTACAACTTGTTTATATGTAGCCTTTTGAGATGATTTATATTCTGATTCTTGATATCATTACCAATCAAATGCAGCATTGCTGAATTCTTAGGTTGCGGGCTTGATGAATGGCCTAAAAGTGTATCGGGTTTCAAGTGCAGGGAAATTGTCGGACTAACTAGGCTTTTTGTATCTAAAGAGCAATGGGGTTTAGGCTCGAGTGATATGATTAATAGGTCTGTAAGAGCAATTGAACATGGAGGATTCCTCGGGAAGAAAGCATACCCTTTGGTGGCCCATTCTATGAAGAAGCCAAGATTATCTTTTCAATAGATAATATCATAAAAATTATCACTCATTGCCAACCTAAATTCTGGCGTCTTTAGAAAGTTAATTTTGTATCATGTGATCAGCGCTTCCTGTTCTTGGAAAAGGCAGTCTCTAATGATCATCTCTGTGATCATGGCAAGTCAGAGATCTCTTCTGAAACCTTCATTGCTATCTTTCCAAATCTATTTATTTTTTTCATTAAGAAAAAAAAAGTTAGCATAACTTCTGTTGGTTTTCTTGCCTCCCCTTCACATCGAAATGCCTAATTTTTTTCCTAGTGATGTATTAAAAAGGTTATGTCACTTTTCTTTTCTCCATTTTCTCACGATTGTTTTATTTGGCCTAATATCATCTTCTTACTGGTATGATTGAAATGGTGATCACAATCTTCTGTTCATAATCACCTGATCTTCTAGGATAATCTATCAATCGTGAGTGGGCAGTATGGGTTAGAACAGATGACTTTCCATGAACAAGAGGAGGTATTTATGAATGTAAATGCTGCTGATGCCTCTTTGAAGGATGAAGCCACTGGTACTGGTGAAGTAGTAGAATCACAACATAGTAACAAGAGGAAATTACAAGACGAGCAAGCTGATAAGGGCAAACAAGCTGATAAGGACACACAAGCTGATAAGAAGGTATCTTATTTCATATCTTCTTTTTCCATACAACTATTGAAGAGATAAATTTGAATCTTTCCTAGTTACCTTGTTCATGCAAGTTGGTTTTACACACGACTGACAGTACCACTGTAGCCTGCTGTTCACATCACTATCGAATATTTTCATGGATTTTTAGGACTGTAAAAAATGAATATACAACAAAATTAATTACAATAAGAATGAAGGTGCAGCAATTTACATGATGACTTCTTGGGATTTTGTTGTTTGTCTCTTAGTTTGGATAGTGCATTTTTGGCTGTGCTTACCTCCTTGTTATGTATCTTGCAGGAAGCCAATAAGGCCCCTGATAGTTGGTTTGAATTGAAAGTCAATACACATGTTTATGTAACTGGGTTGCCCGATGATGTCACTGCTGCAGAAGTAAGCTAGTTGCTGTCTAATCTTGTGTTTTTGTTTTATTTTAGCTAGAAACTAATTTGAGAACAACATTGCAGGTGGTAGAGGTATTTTCCAAGTGTGGGGTAATTAAGGAGGTATTGTTTGCATAGCTAGCGTTTTTTACAGATTTTCGTAATCTACCCATGGTTGAAGTTTTGACTCATCTTTATCCTGTGATAGTTTTTGTAACTTAGGCCTGGCTCAGCAGTGCACGAAAATATTCTTCTTAAAATAACCATTAGTCTTTCAATTTAAAAATGCTTGCAAACTTATTGGTTACTGTAGCAGGACATGCTCAACTATCATCCTAAATGATACAAATTCAATAATTCAGTAATCATGTGCTACATACATGCACTAAAGATGGAGAAAAGTTAAAAAGAAGAGAACATTAAACACAAGACTAATTTGTTTTGTATATTACTAAAGGGATTTTAAAATGTCACGTGAAGTCATCTCCACAAAGATAGACCGGATATGGTTATGTATTTTTACAATCAAATGGCACAATCAATGCTTTGTTGTTGTGGTTGTACAATGATAAAATTAAATAAAATTTGTGCATATGGTATCTATAAAGTGCACCACATATTAAGAGAGTGAAAAATACTGTTTCTGCTGCACAACTACCCAGCTCTGCAGGTTTATAATAGCTGATGCTTTTTTATTCCATTTATTATGCTGGGCATAGTTGAGATGCCACATCTTGCTGTCTTAAAATCACACTTGCTAGCTGAGAATTGCGTTCCACTATGACACCTTCAGAATCACAAAATTAATCTTATAGGCTATACTACTGTTTAATGTTTAATCAACCTCACACAATATTTATTTTTGCACTTTAATTCTCTATGCATTAGCAGAAGGTGAATTGAATATATTTTTTAGTGTTCTCTTTTGTGCATGCATTTGCTTCTCAGACTTGTGATGTTTAATCCTAACAAATTTTCATTTGGAATTGCACATCTAAGAAATTAAGTTATGAAATTTGTAGGATCCTGAAACAAAAAAGCCTCGCGTGAAGATTTACATTGACAAAGAGACAGGAAGAATAAAGGGAGATGCTCTAGTTACATATTTGAAGGTAATTGCTTTGTTGTGTTTATGTGCTTGGAACACATAACAGACAAGATTAATATCTCAAAATATATGCAAATTTTGTATGGTAGGAACCCTCGGTTGATTTGGCTATGCAAATTTTGGATGGGACACCTTTGCGTCCCGGGGGCACAATTCCTATGTCGGTCACCCAAGCTAAGTTTGAGCAGAAAGGTAGCAAACGTGAACCATTGTGTTTCAAATTTCCTGATTGCAATACCAAGGAGGATTTTTGTTACTGTTGTTGCCATATTGATTAGTACATGAATAATATCTCTATGTTTTGAAGGATTTTCAATTATTTTATTTGCATTCATTTATTAAAAGCTGTGCACTTTTAGCGAGTCTTATTCATGATACATGCAGGGAACAGATTTATATCCAAACAAGTAGACAGCAAGAAGAAAAGGAAGCTGAAAAAGGTTGAGGATAAGATACTTGGTTGGGGTAGGTTCTTTTTCAATGTACTGAAAGGCTATGGTAAATCTTGAACCAGGTTTGAGTGGATCTGATGTGGAGGAAGACTTGAAAATTATATGCTGTGCTTTTCTTTTCTTTTTGGAGCAGCTCTTTTAATTTTGTTCCATGAGCGTATCTGGTTTTTCCTCGAGGATTTTATCTTGAGTTTCTTTGGAGTGGCTTTTACATGTGATGCCGTGGTGCCTTGCATGCATCTGACATCATGTGCTTATATCATTCAGGTGGCCGTGATGATGCCAAGGTGTCAATTCCAGCTACTGTAGTTCTTCGCCAAATGTTTACTCTTTCTGAAATGAGGGTGAGTATGGAATCATCTATGGTTTGGATGGGACTTCCTGCAAAAGTACTTTTTGCTTGGATATCTTTTATCCGCTCCTGCCAACATTTGTTTGGACAAATAAACTTCTATCCTTTGTTGAGCAAATAAGGCAAAAGACAAGTTATATTTATGTTATTTACTTAATGTTGAACTTTTGCTCTCTTATCCACTTGTTGCTTAATATTTTCCTTGTGCACAAAGAGTTATGAAGAGAAAAAATTTGACCTATGGTGACAATGTTGCAATTCTTGTGTCTATTTTAACAGTTCATTTTGTTAAGGGTGTTTTTATCTGTCCCCTTAATGTAATTTTGCCACCGGTGGTTATCTGATGTTTTTTTTTGAGGTCACCAATCTTATGACTATGCAATAGTGCAAGTGTTGACAGTTTAAAGACAACGTAATAGCATGGGGTGAATCATTCAAATGAACTAACCAAAAATGACCCATCCCAAAATTTTCATGTACCCTGAGGAAAACCATTGTCTCTTGTTCTCAGCATCTGCTTTGCAGCTTCTTATTCCAAATGTTATCTTCATTAAATTTATTTAAACATGTTACTTTCTTTTCAACAAAAAATGCCATCTCATTTCTTTATCTTTAATGGATACTACCCTTAGGTAGGATTGCTGCATTCTGTATTTGTATATGAAGTTCACTGATTTTTGTACCATTATCATATTTGAATTTCTTTTTACAGGCTGATGAAAGTTTACGTTCAGAACTTGAGGTAGATGTTAGAGAGGAATGCGAGAAGCTTGGTCCAGTTGATTCCGTCAAGGTAACAGAAATGTTTTAGCCAAGCATTGCATTTCTAAATACCCTGTTACAAATCATGCTAAAGAAACTAGTCATGCAGTAGAAACTTTGCACTGGTTTGTGTATAGTGCTGGCTGGGTAACTGAAATGTTTTAGCCAAGTATTGCATTTCTAAATACCCTGTTACATATGCTAAAGAAACCAGTCATGCAGTAGAAACTTTGCAGTTTGTGTTTAGTGCTGGCTGGTAAATTCTGCACTTTACATGTTATGGTACAGATTTTGTTCATTTCGTCTTATTGCATTACTACTTGGTTCTTGGTAGTCCTATATTCTCTAAAACTGATTTCACTGACCTTTATGAACTGCCGGGTATCCAAATTTATTTTTCATCACGCTGGACCAGTTTGTGCAATTTCAAATATGAATTGAAAATCATTTTCTTCCATCACCTCGTTACTGACCTTTTATGAACTCCTGGGTATCCAAATTTATTTTTTATCACGCTGGACCAGTTTGTGCAATTTCAAATATGAATTGAAAATCCTTTTCTTCCATCACCTCTTACTTTTGATTAGACCTGGGGGGGAACTTATCAAACTCCCCCCCCCCGAAAACACAACATATGTAAGATCTTCTCTTCATTCAGCCTGAATGTTTTGCAAAAGAATTACTTCCTTGTCCATGGTGATAGGAAGCTCTGAAGTTGTTATATTACTATTGTTTGATTTTGCTTGGCTGCCTACTTACCTCCATGCAATTTTTAAATACTAATTTAGAGAATTTTCACAATTCTTCTTGTAGTATTTATTCCCTTACCAATGCTTTCTTACCACTTTTGAGTTCCATTTTCAAGTTGCTGTTGCCTATATTTTAATTTATGATCTGCTAATTTTATTTTTTTCCCACCTCCTCACTCTTGTGGCTCCGCTTGCAGGTCTGTGAGAATAATCCACATGGTGTTGTTTTAGTGAAATTTAAAGACAGAAAGGATGCTCGAAGTTGCATAGAATTGATGAATGGGCGATGGTATGTTCTGATTTGTTAATTAGTAGTTACCTCATTTGACTCAGTTGGACACGAGTGAAGAAATTACTGTCATAGAAATTGTACAGCACGGTAACAAGTTTGGCATGATGACTCATTTTTACTTTTGGATAAGCAGTAATAGTCAGACATCGATAGGCCTTAAAATATCAGCAGTAAAGGAGTAGATAATTAAATTTATGTATACATGGGAAGATATCTACTGAGATGAGGTTTTCATCAAACTGTCAGATATGATATATATGGATCATAGATTATGAGTTCCAAGTGCTTATCTACACAAGTTTTTTGAAATTGAAATTCATGCAATTCAAAATATGAACAACTTGTCACAGTTGAAGTGATACTTTTAACATCAAACTTTTTTGAAACTTTATCTGCTTGAACTAAATTGAATATAGAACTACATATTACGGCGGGTTCGAGAGAGATGCAAGTATACTTGAACATGTATATGGGGATATCCTAGCTTTATATGTGCATACAATTTGGTGGTAAAATTATGGTTGCCCTCTTAAGCACACTTCTTGTCTGAACTGCGAATGAAGCATTAAATTACAACCAGTGAGCTGCACAATGTTGGATGCTAGAACTAGTTCAGTGTTTTCACTGTTTGCTTGGAAATATTGTAGGGTAGTGCAAATTGCCACCATCTCCACTATCATACTGTACATGTGACTGTCACATTGTGAATCGGAAAGAAGCTTTGTTTGCTATGAGACATTCTGTCAGAATAGTGATGTAGATCAACCCCAGAATGTGGTGTCAAGTGGAATCAATACGGATTAATGATTTGACATTTCTCAATAGTCTTCCTTACGTCTTCTAAATTTTCTATTTATTATTATTATTATTACTATTATCATGTTACAGCTCTTCTTGTTGCTATTTAGGTTTGGCGGAAGACAGATAGAGGCCAGCGAGGACGATGGATTGATTAATCATGCTTTGGTCCGGGATCACGATGAGGATGCTGCTAGATTGGAGCAATTTGGTGCTGAACTGGAAGCTGACTGAATCAACTTCGATGCTGCAGTTTCACTGTCATGTGTTCCTGATGTTAAGTTGATATCTAGGATAGAGTAGGGGGCAGAGAAGCACCAAATTGTACATGGCTTTGTGGATTGGAAATGATAGCGAAAATGGATGACGTGTTTAAGCTCAACTTTTTCAAGGGCTTATCTCTGTTAAATTAACTCGTATCATCTCTGATTGGTTGGTTGTATTCGCTGGATGTTGATGAGAGCTTCGACAGAACTGGTGCAAGAACTAAGTGATGAGAGTTCCCACCAGGCAACTGGAAGCTTAATGGCTAGCAATTAAAAAGTCAAGCTCCCCCCCTCCTCGTTCTCGTTGGATAATACGGGGAGACATTGACATATGACACGTATCATCTTTATTTGACGTATGACACGTATCGTCTTTATTTGATATTTGTTTTATTTGGTGGGTCTAGGTTTGTTCTCTCGTGTTCAAGCAATGTAGCAGGTAGTGGCTCCACCTCCCTTTTTTTTTATTCGCTCCGATCAATGAATTTATTTTATTCGATGTAGACGGAGTTGAAGCCGATGCTGTTGGCATAAGCACCGTGAATTTTATATCCTTGCATCATGCCAACAGCATCGGCTTCAACTCAAATTCATCATCGTTTCCACGTCAGGCTATTATTTCTCCGTATTAATTAATTACAGAAACTAAAAGAAATGGTGGTTTGTTGGTAGGTGAGATTAATCACAGAGAGAGAGAGAGAGAGAGAGAGAGAGAGCCCTCCCTCCGTATACATAAGTAAAGATCGATCGGTAGGTGAGATTTGGGATAGAACAGAATCGGGCACTAAACAACAAACACATCCCATCTTTTAATAGATAAGCGCTAAACAACAACAACAATCCCATGTTGTCTGCTGCTCTTAATTAACATATACACTCCCAGATTCTCCATTTCAGACAAAAAAATTTTTTACAAAAGAATCCTAATCCAATGTCTGAGCAAATTCAGTAGTCGCGTGCATCTACGCTCACATTGTGCTCGCTTGTTCTCTGTCCCGGCCTTTAGAAACCTGACTTTCCGGTCATGATCTCCTTCTGCAAGGTAGACTTCCTTTTTATTTGCGTGTTGAGCATGCAAAGTGAATCAACTCTGCGATTGAATTAGGATATGAAACGGCAGTTAATTGTAGATGAATATGAGGAAGAATAGCCCACGGTTCTGTGTATTTCTTTGCTAAAAAATAATGTTTTTCTGTTTTTAAATAGTTTTAATACGGGGATACAAAAATACAATTAATTGCAAGATTTAATTCTTAATAAATAAATTATAGATTATTTTACGTATTATTCTTATTAGGGGAGGTGCAACGGAAATTATGCCAATCACGTGTAAACAGCCTACCCCGGTCCCCTACATAAACAGCCAGCCTTGTGTCACTGTCTTCTCCTCTAGCATATAGTAAGCCACTATCCCGGTCCTTCTTCATTACGGCAAGAAGAAAACGAAGTAAAAATGTTCAAGAAAGAGGAGTTCTTGAAGGAACATCAATATTTGAACGAGAAAGAAGTCTCCCGCTCTGACTTCCCTCCTGATTTTGTCTTTGGAGTTGCCACTTCTGCTTATCAGGTAGGCGCCCCATTGTCTGTATTTCTGTTAATTGGTGGAAAATTCTGATCTGGGTTGTTTGACAGTTTTGATTGTGTAGATGATATCAATGTTGTTAAAGATGGTGACTGATCGATCCACTGTTTATTTTGGTTGTTTGATTTTATTTTCTGGATGATTGTTCTGTGCTCTTATTCATCATAAATATAAAAATAAAAGACGACTTTTTTCTAAGCTCTCTCCAAAACTACTGCATTTTTTTCCACTGTTGCTTCTTATTCTCCGAAATCATGCGTACCTTTTTGCTAGTTCTTGGCGATCAAGCGGGAAAATTTTAGGGGCCTTTTCAATATTTATATGGGAACCTTTCCTTCTTTCACAAGGAGGCTCGAAACTGATTCTATTAGGTTACAGGGGTAACACCATGTCTAATGAGCTAGAGCTCATTGGCTGCCACTTTGTCCTTGAAAGGGTATGGTTAATAAATCTTGTTTTTCTATAATAGATGTGCCGCATAAGCTTTTGTTTTCTCCTACATGATTGATGAGTTCAATTGATTATAAAGTTACTTTGTTTGCATTTAGAAATCAGAGGTTTTCTCTGCCCCCCCATAAAGGGATCAGCTAGCTTTCTATGTGGATACATGGTTCTCTCTGGTCCCTAGAGGATCTCAGTTTCTGATGTCCCAAATGCTTTGGAATTGACGTATTTATAGTTCCATGCTGTGTGTATTGATTACGGAGAACTTGCACTCTTTGAATTAAGCTCCTTGTTACTTGCTTATAGATTGAAGGAGCCAGCAGTGAAGGTGGCAGGGGTCCTAGTATATGGGATGCTTTTGCACTGTCTAAAGGTAAAAAAATTAAACTAAATAAACACATAAATAACTTTATTGTGTATTGATTACAAACATAGAGTGAACTGCCATCTCATGGTGTAATTTTTTATTCTCACTATTGTTTTATCAGGAAACATACTTGATGGAAGCAATGGTGATATAGCAGTGGATCATTATCATCGATATGAGGTCAGCATCAACAAAACTAGCAATGAATGATTTGCATTTTCCTTTATTCCTTGTTCTCTTTTTGAATTTCATTGATGTTGCATGGAGCATGCTGGGCGGTGTTTCTTTATTGCCTCTCTGATAGCCTGTTAGCATTGGCAGTAACCACTCGGAGGCATGCTTCATGACCTCTCAGCAAATTTTAGTTAAGCATGGATGGTGTTATTGATGTTTTGTATCCTTAGTAATCATGTTATACATATATACACAAATTGTTAGAGTGGGCCTGTTTGGGAGTGTGGTTGCGGTTACTTTTGAAAGTGCTTTTCGTTTAGAAACACATCAAAATGATATTTTTTTATTTTTTTAAAAATCATTTTTGACATCAGCACATCAAAATGATCTAAAAACACCAAAAAAATTTCATTTAAAATGAAAAAAAAAAAAAAGAATTTTCAGCAACCGGCGGTACAACCGCATTGCCAAACAGGCACATATTCATGTCTCCTTATGCCATGCCTTTTGTACCTTTTCAGATCTTAGTTTTTAAAACTCATTAATGATATACAGGAAGATATTGAGATCATAGCCAAACTGGGATTTGGTGCTTATCGATTTTCCATATCATGGTCTCGAATCTTCCCTGGTATGTGCTTCCTTGATGAATTCAGTTTTATCCATTTAGTTCTCTGCATTGTTAGTAGTTGGAGGAAATAACTACTGTTATAATTTTTTTGAAGTCCTTTTAATACTTTGTTGATAGATAAGCCTGTTTAAATTCACTTCAAAATATAAACCTGGTTGAATGAACAAAGTTGGTCTTCACCTGACTGTTGATAAATGAATCTGTGACATGACACCTAACGATGATATTTGAAACATATTGCCCTTCCTGCTCTAGCAGGTGAGCTATGTGCTTGTATGTTTGAGTCTAATTCACAATTATGCCGCACATAAGCTATGTAGTTACTTGGAAGCTCACTAAATAAATGATGAGTGCAATATTAGATTTTAATTTTCTTTGTGGTCTTCTAGGAGATCCATTTTTAAAATATTTTCCTTCATTTTCCCATTTTAAATCTTATTGTCCTGCTGATACAGTTTCGCCTTTTTAGTTTACCCCCTTCTTTTGATGACCTAATTCCCCCCTGTCTTCCCATATCTAGTTATATTTACAGCTGCTATAATGCTTTTCATTTTATATACTGGAAGATGGTTTGGGAACCAAAGTCAACGATGAAGGGATTGCTTTCTACAATAACGTCATTAATGCTCTTCTTGAAAAGGGTATGAACTGTGAAGTTGTTTTTTCTTAATTTCTGTCTTGTTGCATCATTAATTCATATTAAGTACTTTGTGCAGGTATTCAGCCATATGTGACTTTGTACCACTGGGACCTTCCCCTGCATCTTCAGGATTCAATTGAAGGGTGGTTAAATAAAGAAATTGTGTAAGTAGTGCTATCCTCTAAAAAGCAATTAATAGTGGGAATATTTTCATGAATATACTTCTCACGTATGACAATCAATCGAACAATTATTATGTGACTTCCAAATTTGGAAAACAATGAATACATCCACTTATCAACAATGAACACATCCACTTACTAACATGATTTATTTTGCGATGACCTCAGCCTCACCCTTTCTTCTCTATTTGAGACTAGCTTATTAATGAGAAAACAAAAAAGTAGTGTTTTCCTTCTGTACTTATCCTACTGTGCTGTTATCTGTTGTGATGTAATTAATTTTGCAGCAACTTCTTGCACTTGTGTGTTAAAATAGAATTTAAAAAAAAAATTGAGCAATAGAAGCTTGGTTGATCCTCGTGCTAACTCGTCCCTTATTTGCAAAGAAGACTACAAGTCACAAGATGATCAATAATAAAATCATTTTTCAGAAGTTGCTTGATTTCATGCAGTGCTGTTTTTGGGTCTACACACTTTCCTTCTGCTTTGAACAAAAGTATCCCATATGCTGAAGCTGAAAGGAGGCTATACTGCTGTCTAGAAGGCTTCATGTGATATAAACATGTAAAAGATTCAGATCCAAGGATTTTCTTTCCTTGTTGAGCAAATGGGGAGAGAAAGAAGGAGAAGAAAGAAACAAGATCAGAGAAGAAGCTGTGTACAAATATAACATTAAATAATAAAAAATACCAGATAACAAAAGATACACGGGAAGAAGCAAAAAAGTGTAAAAGGAAGAATTTCAATCCTTCCATATCATACAGAATTCTCTAGATCACCAAACATGAAACAAAAAATAGATCTTTTGAATATCCTAAAGTAACCAAACTACCAAAAAGATAAGATTATTCCAATACACTTATAATCCAAATGTGTGATGCCCCACTCTGAGGAATTGAGGTTTGAATTAGTTACAGAGGTCATTTAATTCATTAGGATTTGAACTTGGAACCTGTTCACTTTTCTACATGGTATATATTTGCGAGATCATGTCCTTTAAGTGATTGTAGTTGCTTATTGACCAGGAAATCTGCTGTATAGTAGCTTCCTGTTTAATTGTGAGTGATGTAGTGCGATAGCTGAAAAAAGATGTGGTTATGTGTAAATTATGTTCTTCTGTATAATAAACATAATAAATTAAAAAACATTTGCATCATTCATGTGACTTCAGTAGCAATGTTTACTTAGCCTTTTCACTATTGATCCATGTGACCTTTTTCTTTGCAAACATCCAGAAAATATTTTGCAATCTATGCAGATACTTGCTTTGCAAGTTTTGGTGATAGAGTTAAGCATTGGATCACACTTAATGAGCCTCTCCAAACAGCAATCAATGGTCACGACTCGGGGATTTTTGCACCTGGAAGGCATGACCAACCATCAACAGAACCTTTTTTGGCTTCACACCACCAGATCTTGGCCCATGCAGCAGCTGTTTCCATATACCGAAATAAGTATAAGGTATGATGCAAGTTGTTTCCTGTTTGAACTAAGCATTTTATCTTCTTGATAAATCACTTTCAGTTATGCTACCCAGTTATTGTATTTTTATTTGTATTAGTTATTGCATTCTTTTGTATTTTCCAAAATGTTCTCGAACTGATTGTTGTATTCTAGACAGAGTGTTAGTTTATGTAAATGAAGCTAGTGTGTCTGTGTACCATTTGAGTATCAAATCTGTCATCATTTGTTTTCACTAAAAGTTTCACAGCGCATTTGCCATAGTAATAGGATGAACTTTTATTATCTGTATCCACTCTTTTTTCTCTCCACAAGAATGTTTTTATCTTCCAAGGAAATAACAATAGGTGAAACTACTTAATTCTAACAATAAAGATGCTGGACATTGGCCACTTTAGGACTTCTATTAATGTTGCAGGGAAAGGTTCTTGTTAAGAGGAAAGGATCATTTAAAATTTATGTCAATTGCTTTTTTGTTTTTAAAATCATTCAAAGCTTGGCATATTGTTACTGCTGCTGATATCTTTATTCAGGACAATCAAGGGGGACAAATAGGCTTGGTTGTTGACTGTGAATGGTCAGAAGCTAGTTCAAACAAAACAGAAGATAAAGCTGCTGCATCTCGACGTCTCGAATTTCAGCTTGGATGGTAGTTCTCCTTGCAACTTCTTAGGTCGAAAATCAGATATGTTAACAGTTACTGGACTATTTACTGTTTTAGACTCACACTAATGCATGATTATTGAGTTATGCATGTGCGTGATTGCATTATTTTAGGGGGGTGGTTGGGAAATGATGAGCTGTAAAATATTATTATCCGACCTCTTTATTATTTTAAATTTAAACCCCAAACAGTTGTTTTCTGTTATAGTATCTAACTCCCCAGGCTTTAGACCATGCAACTATAGTAGCCACTTGTTTAATGATTGCCCTGAATGGTTCATCCATGCCCAAACGCATGCAAAATATTGTAGCTTTTGGAATCTTTAGCGACTTCTCTTAAGTGATATTTTCCTGTTACTGTTTCCAACAGGTACTTGAATCCATTATATTACGGAGACTATCCAGAAGTTATGCGTGAAATACTGGGAGAAAGGCTCCCAAAATTCACAGAGGAAGATAAGGAGTTGCTTAGAAATCCAATTGACTTTGTAGGTCTAAATCATTACACTTCAAGGTTCATAACTCATGTAACGGAGAGCCCTGAAGAAGCCTATTACTATAAAGCACAATCGATGGAGAGAAGAGGTAAATCACTATTACCTGCACAGCTTATTTCCAACCTTTTCATGCTTAATAGTCTTATTTTTTACTGCTGTTTGCTATCATCAGCTGAATTTGAAGGGGGTGAGCCAATTGGTGAGAAGGTATGACTACCTTGCTCGCTTGCTTGCATGTATGCTCATGTGCACACATGTCAAATATCCTTTCTTCTAGTCTAATGATGGTTTTTTTTTTTTTAATTCTAATGACAGGCAGCATCAGAGTGGCTTTATGTTTGTCCTTGGGGACTCCGGAAGGTTCTCAATTACCTGGATCAGAAATACAACAATCCCACAATATATGTTACAGAGAATGGTATTTTCTATCATTTGTCTGTCAATTAGATTTCTGTGGTGTTAATGATATATTTTGTTATTTTCGCACTTCAAATATTATACCACTTTCTTAATTGTGTTTGACGACACCCAACCTTAGAATCTTATGAGTTGGGATATAGGATCACGGTTTACCAGCCAGAGAACTTTCTTTGTGCATTCTTACCTGCTATTTCCAAATGGAGTCAAACTAGCATTTGTTTTGACAGGTATGGATGACGAGGACATAGATGCCCCACTTCATGAAGTTCTAGATGACAAACTGAGAGTTCGCTATTTTAAAGGATACCTTGCTTCAGTTGCTCAGGCAATCAAGTGAGTTACTGAATAACTATTATGCCATAGACCTGAGTGCATTGATTGATGTGTTTTCATATTTTTGATCGGAGAAGTAATCCAGGCCTACATATACGTGGGAGTTTTCTCATTTTTCATTATTGTTTATTAAATAAAATCTAATGGTGAATAATTTGTTAATAATGTCTGTAACTGTAAAGAAGGGATAATCAGTCTTGTTTATAAACCGCACCAACAGGGATGGAGTACAAGTGAAGGGATATTTTGCATGGTCATTACTGGACAACTTTGAGTGGGCTCAAGGTTATACCAAGCGTTTCGGTTTGGTATATGTGGATTACAAGAACGGGCTCGCCCGACACCCCAAATCTTCTGCTTACTGGTTCCTGCGGTTCTTAAAAGGTGTTGAAGGGAAAAGCGGCAAAGAAGAGTGATGGACGACGACATGTATTTATACTGCTAGGAAAAAATAAACTCCTCTTTTTAAGCAAGCATCAAATGAGCTGCAAAACATGATCACTGAATTAGCCAGCCTGATGTAATCCTGGCTAGTCAGACTTTCATGGTTAATCCTGATATAAACCAGACTTCTTACGTGCTTCTTTTATGTCTGAAAAGGCTTCATTTAGTTAATCAGAAGTCGTGTTTAATCGGTTATGTTTAGCTCTTCTTTGCTATTTCTTGTTTGCAAAAACAAAAACAAAACTAGCTGTTGTTATGCATGGACTATGCCGCTGCAAAATACCATTGTTTGTGCTTATTAACGAAGTTTTAAAGACAAATCTGCCTTTTTTATTTTCTATGAAGGTTTACATGTACATTGCTATCAGATTCCTATGCGGGAGTTCAGAAGACATCTGTTTCCCCCAAAACCCTGGGTTTATATATAGCATAGGGGATATGGATTTGGACTCTAGAAAGGATATATTGGAATGGAGTGGTTTTCTTTATTTCTTTTCTTCCTATACTGGTAATTTGATTTGATCAAGGCTCAGTCAACTGTATGTTGCGTGAAACAAATAACTGAAAAGAAAAAAAAAAAAAAAAAAAAAAAGGTGACGAAGAGATGGTGTTTCTTGGACTAGAAATCTTGAGAACACCACCGCCTTTCAAAACCAAGTCTACCTCTAATAAACTACTGTATTAGCTAACATTTAACTGACTTTTGACTTTTAAAGGACATTTGAGTCAATAAGTGAAAAAAATTGAATGGTGGCCGTGGCAAATACTTGGGTTGTTTGAAAATATTTTTGAAAAAAAAAAATTAATTTTTTACTTAAAATTAATAATTGTTGGTATCTTCTAGATTATTTTCGTACGTTAAAAACAACATCGTACCCGATACCAAACCAGACCACTAAATACTTAAAATTATTTAATTTTAATAATTGATTGTATTTTATAGATTTTTTTTATAATATCAAAAATAATTTTTAAAAAATATTATTTTAATATATTTATATACAAAAATTATTTTTAAAAACAACATAGTATACGAGTGAACTAAATGTTATATGGCAGATTTGTTTTCACAAAAGGGAAAAGGTGTGCAGTAAACAATTGTGTTTAATTACCACAACTGCCATGGTTTGTATTCGTTGCCCTTGTATCGGGAAAGAAGCATTAATAACCAGACGACTAGTCGTCCGCGGCAGGGAGTGAGAGAGAAGCACTGCATTATTATTATTATTATTATTATTATTATTTCCTAAAAGGCTAAAAACCCTTGCAAAAACACAAGATCGTCGCAGTTGCCCACACAAACTCAGGTCAGAAATCATTATCATCATCATCAACTTTAGCAAGTATGAAACTAGGGTTTCTGTTTTAAGTTTCTCTTTGTGGGTCATTCAAAAACGTTGACGTGCTAACCTTATTCAGGTCTTTTGTTTGTCAAATGTATGATTGTTTCCTTTCTGGCCTTCCTTAATGTTTACGTTGCAGAACAGTTTGAAAAAAAACATGTCAAGTGGAGGAGAGAAGGGATCGACCACCGCGAAAACACCTGCTGATTTCCTCAAATCGATACGCGGCCGCCCTGTTGTAGTTAAGCTCAATTCTGGAGTTGATTATAGAGGTCTGTCGTTTTCTCTTTATAATTTGTGTTCTCGATGTAAAACCTCATCTGCTACTATTTTTAACTCGTATGCCTTCTTCTGCTGGTTTTATCTCTCTCTCATACAACATGGGTCCAATGGTGGTTTTTCTTATCTAAAATACAGTTACCGATCTTCTTACTTTCCCAAAAAATGGGTTTTTTTCTTACATATTTTTAATGAAGGGTCACGCTCTGGAAATTGATGGGTGTTGTTTTTGAATAGTGAAACTTAACCCTTGCAATAAAACTCACATGGAATACTACTTGAACCATATCCACATGGATTCTAATATGCTTCATGTCACTATAGATATGTACAACAGACGCTGCAACATATCTGTGAGCTAAAAAATTGCTACTTTTTAGTGAACTACTATTTTTTCTGTGATGTCATGCCATGGTATTGATGAGGAGAGGATAAGATTGCAAGGAGAGCTTTTTTGTGTAAACAATTACTTCCTGTATGGTGTCTATGGTTGAGATCAATAGAATTTCCTCTTTGTTACTCATCAAGGCTGTTCAGAAATAGGATAACTGTTTAGAAAACATCATGACTTGTTAACTGATTGACCTCTTAAAGGTTGCAGCTTTTATTTGTTTCTCCTTTGCCATCAAATTTGACCCAGGGCCGCTTGTTTGGAGATTTTTTGGTTATGATTAGTTTGTATCCAAGGATTTTCAGGGTATGTTTATATGGTATGATGACTCTAATAAGCGGATATCAAATTGTTATGATATTTCTTAATCTTCAGCTGGATCTCCCTCGCTTTAGAGAGCATGCTCTTATCTAGTTTTTCTTCCATAGTTATGCTTATTATTACTAGCAATTTTCTTTTGTTCAGGTATTTTAGCTTGTCTTGATGGGTACATGAACATAGCAATGGAACAAACAGAGGAATACGTAAATGGCCAACTGAAAAACAAATACGGCGATGCTTTCATCCGAGGAAATAATGGTAGTAACTTGTGTCTTTGAAATGTAATTTCCTAACTGTCTATAAGGATTGCATGTTGATGATCGTATTGGAATTCCTCTGATGCAGTTCTGTACATCAGCACTTCAAAGAGGACACTAGCAGATGGTGCTTAGTCACAACAATTGCTTGAGAGTAGCTTCATGTGCTACCGGCTTGATCTTGCAGTGTAGTGATTGTGATTCTAGTTACTGACTTGAATCAGAAATTAACAATGTTAGTTTAAATTTTGTCATTTCATGTGAAATGAGTCAAGGATTAGCAAATTGTATCCTTTTGGATCATAATCACCTCCTGTTTTATGTCTATTAATATGCTGCCCTCAAATATGATCAATTTTACACGCAATTTATCGAGGGATTGAGGAAAAGGTTGGTGAAAGGGAGGGTTTGTACTTATCAACTCTATGGTAAAAGGGATAAGGATGTAAATAAAGATCCGAGAGATCCTTCCTCACTTGTAATTTTCAATGGTGTCATTTTGTGCGTTATTTACCTTCCATCCTACCTGACAAACATGTCTTGATACTCGCTCGGCAATCCAAACTCAGGATTACTTTAATGTAATTACAAATTGCCTTATAGCAAATAGCTTCCCATGACATCCCTCATCCTCACTAGTATTTTAATCTTGGCATGGCATATGATTTGGTGATGGTTAGACCAATAGTTGGGAGACATTTGCATGAAAAATGATTGAATTAAACGTAGTTGAACTAATTTATACGAAGATACATGAAACCAGTAGATGAAGGGAAACAATCTTCTATTTCCCTGGCACAAATATGCCATTTGGCTCACAGATACAGTCAACACACCAAACGATTAATTTGTCAATACTGCTGCTAGTAAATTAAAAAGGAAATTATTTCTTAATAGAAACTAGCACTCAAGTGTACCTGAAAAACAACAAATTGCACAATAATTGTACAGCCAAACAAATAAATTAGCATCTTCAATTGCAGTGTTTAATATGTTACACGTATTTACACACAATCCATGCTACAAAACTACGCCATCGTTAAACTATCAGTTACACCAGCTAAATATGAAGGAAATAATTTAGAGAAGAAATAAATAGGATGTAACGGGAGGAGAAAAAGAAAAAAGAAAAAAACACCCTGCTCGTTCAGAGCATTAGCTGAACTAGACCTACATTGACCTTATCAACTGTTTCTTTCCTACCGAGATCAGAAGTCTGATTTCATGAGCTTTGCTCGTGGCTTTACAATGATACTGTCAAAGGGTTTCAACTGTTCTACATGGATGTAATCCCTTGTTTTAAGAACCTGCAAAAGCGTAAATGTACATCATCAACAATCATCCAAGGGATAGAGGGGATCCACCACCACAAGCTGTGAATAACAGATGGATAAAACTAGAGCAAGAAAATATCTCTACACTTTAGCGAGCGATTCTTCATCACTGTTTTTTTTTTCTTGATTAATCTCACATTCAAATCCCTATTAAAATGTCTTGGTCCTTGCACAGCTCCAATCTCCATATTATGCTGGCACTGTTAAAATATAAAACCGCTTGATACTGTTTATACTAACAAATCCTTACTGCCTCAAAATTTTGAAATATCTGTGTTGACCCTCTAAGCACCTGTTTTCCAACAACTTGAACAAAAACTGTCCCCTTAACAACACAACAGAACTTCAAAACACAACAAGGAGTTTACTGCAATCCAAGTGTGAAACACATACCAAAGTTTCAAAGAACATTCTTGATGCCTCCTTTCGAGTTTTACCAGCCAGAAGATTGTCCACTGAAATGACCTTCCTTGCATTTCCACCTTCATTATCAAATATAGTCTGAAGGTACTTGGCAACAGCTCTACAAAAGAGAGTATAACAGTTTTATCAGGAGTCATTCAACTTAATTTTGTATTAGAAATGCACAAAACATGGAAAATATCAGGTTAAAGAGGAAATGATGAATCTCAACAGCCAGCATTTTCAAGGATTAAACAGGAAAACCATTGTCTAAGCTCAGAAAGATTATTAAATGATCCCGGTCATAATAACAAAGAAACATCTAGTAACATCATCAAAACCGAGTCAAATAAATAGTTTTTTTCACCCTTTATGGGTAGATAGTGTTAAAATGTTTACTATTAATTTCCATAACAGAGATTGCAATGCAAAAAACTCAGGGCTTTCAACTAAAATCCAAATCTTTAATGTCATAATGTTTCCCCGGAAATGCTACCCATGCTCAAACACTTCCCAAAAACCAGAACCCCAATCTGTAAAGCAGCCCAAAGAAGCTTTGAGGTAAAAAGAAACACTTAGAAAAGAGAGTGCGGCCTCAGCCACAGTACACTGCTTTAAACCCCTACAGCACAGATAAACTGCCCAAAAAGATGAAGGGGAGGGCTAAGTTTCAACACATTAATCAGGCGGATACATACCTATCACTTTGACCACATGATGTCTAAGCATACTGTCAAGTTCTGTGTACATCAGATCACGCAAGCCAGCATGCCAAAGGAAATCAATGTCCTAGATTCTACATGAATGTACACAAACAAACAGATACATGCACATGCACACACAAACCAAACTTTGCTTCCATATCATCCATTAAGAAGTCATATGAACCCAGACCACTTGAAGCACACACCTGGTGCGGGAAGACCATCCACTATTGTCAAGAAGGTGGGCATTTTCAGGACCTGGCATCTCATCATCATTATCTTCACCCATCTCATCATCATCTACATTCAAAAATTCTGAAAAGAAAATAGACCAACAACAATTAACAAAAGAAACTCTACAGGATAGCATATGCAAACAGGAGATAATTCTTACACAATGAAAATTGATTCACTGTAGGAACACTGAATCAGCAGTTAATTGGGTTGAATAAAAATAAAATAAAAAAAAAAAAAAACAGGCGATTCTAAAACACTGTAATGTCCTGAATAAGCTCAATATCAAAACCTAAACCACCTCTGAACATCTTTGATTGAGCTCCATGTTTGCATCACTGTCATAACAGGGGAATGACAATTTGCAACTTATTTAGGCATTTCATATGCTAATAGAAATGAAGGCCGCAGATAATTTACCAAACACTAAAAATTTGAGGTAGAGATTTCTTCAAAATTAAGCTTTAGATATCACAAGCTACAAGATGATTGCCCAGCACAGAGCATGTATGGGTTTCCACTATGTATAACACTGTTCATGACTTACTTTTATTCAAACATGGTAAGGAAGAAACATAATTAATTAGGTTTGCAAATACACCATTGAAATATGAAGGAGAAGCTCACCAGTATCATTTGCAAATGAAACATCTCGAAGATCCTGCATCATGACCCAATCTATTTAGCTGAAGCTGGAATTATTTAAAAGAGATTCCTTCTACTCATCCAATAATAAGTTGAGACACCATAGCATAATAAATTTCAGTACTAGGACAAAGTAACACCAAATACAAATTGCCTTTTGAAGCAAATAGCAACACAGTCAAGGAACGGAATGCAAAAAATCAATGCATGCCTATCACTCTTCTATCTATTGCACATGATTTCTTACTTGTACACATCTCTTATTGAATTACTTTTTTATAAAAAAAAGAGAGAAACAAAACTTACCAAGTTCATGAACAATATAGGGGATTGTGTTCCATAACATTATTCAACAAAAATAAACTAGGTTGCAGAAACAACTGTGAATTAACTAGATCTGCTAAACAAATAATGTGTTACACTTACAGAAAGCAAGAACAAGAAATCAGAAGAAAAAACAAGAAAAGTTTCCAAGTGCCTGAATGCCAAAGAAATGAGTTCTAATGAAGAAGCTTCACAGCAAAAAAAAACTCAAAGCGGAGATGATATCAGGAGTTTTAACTTACAGCAGGATTATCGGCAGAAGTTATTTCAGCATCTACAGTTCTTTCTTGATCAGCTTCTTGACAGCCTAGATAATCTCCATCATTTAGAGAAGCATTTTTGAAGTAACAGTCAAGTCCTCTAGGAAATGCAGAATCTATCTTATCTTCATTGCATGGATGATTAAACTCTTTGTACTTGTCAACATGCCCTGGGCTCACAGCTAGGCCCCTGTCTTCATTACCACCGCATAGCTTGTCATTTTCAGCATCATCTTGAGTTTGGTCAACATTTACAGAAGTGGGGTCAATGCATCCACCAGTTTTCAAAGACATATTTGCAAGCAACATGTCGGCTTCGTCAGGAAGTGCAGAACCATCAGCCTGGATATCTTCTCCAACTTCCACTGGTGCACCAGCTTTGTTTTCTTCCAACAAAATCTCCCCCCCTTCCCTAAATTCAGTTACAACTGCAACAACATTTTTTGTATGATGATCTAAAATTTCATCGTCATCAAGTCTTTTTCCATCAACCACATCCCTTAAAGCAGCGTCCTCAAAAAATTGAGTATCCATCATATCTGAAGGCAGGATTGAAGTATTCATCAGAAGAGATCCATCTTCGCCCATGGTGCTATCCATGAGAACCAACCTGTCCAGCATGTTACCAGCATCGCCAGAAATCAGTTCATTGTGAGATCCCTCAAATTGCAGCACAGCAGTGTGGTTTGCTGCATCTGCAAACTCTGCATTCTCTTTGTCAATATCCATTTCAGTTATTTCCCCCAATGTTTCATGTTCTGAAGATCTATAATCAGCAACATCAGCAATAGCATTCATCTGCCCTCGATTAACAAAATCTAAACTCAAATGATGATCTTCACCCTGCTGGTTCTCAGTCCAAATGGGACTCTCAGCAGGTTGTCCATCAACATCATTTCTGCAATTGGCAAGTTCAGTGCTTGCTTCCAAATCACCATGTTGAGCAACAGCTGGTCTACTTGAATCCTTCACCGCTTCAGAAGTATTCTTATCATCATTTTCAACCAAATCAATTCTGCTCAAATCAAACGTTTCACCGAGCAAACATGTCAGCTCTGCCGACATACCTGAAAAACCAAGATTTAGTCAAGCAAATGAAATTTGGTTGTAAGAATAGCAATAAAATCAAAAGAAAGACGGCGGATGGAAAAACTAAGGTCATAAGCCAAACTCATGTATACTGTAATTTTGCCTGCATATTCACAAGCTATGAGAATCAATCACGAGAGACTCATGGCACAAGCTGGAAGACAAAAAACGGTGATCACATCTAGGGCACCAAAATGAGTACATAATAGACATGGAGGGTTATTGTAGGTATTCGACTTTGATTTGTGAGACATCAAAAGTTGTTTCCAAAGTCAATAGGAAAGTCAGATCAGTAATTATAGCCAAGGCCAGGACATAATCAAGCAGAAAATAAATTCTCACTGTTTATAAGATAATAAATAAATTAATCACAGCAAACAAGCATGCTTAAGGTTTAGAGAAATGCACTCACTCACCAGTCAATACCGGTTCACTGAAAATTTCTTCATCTAAGGATTGTCTCTGAATCGTCAAAATCTCAGTGCGTGTGCAAGGAGCTTTTTTCCGTAGGCGACGTATGTCTTCAGTATTAGTTAACTGATGGCGTATAGTACTTTACAGGAAGGAATGGAAAGTTGTCAGTATTTTTCAGACGAGACAAAAAACTAGGACACAGAAAAATTGAGTACATGATTGACAGTTTAGTGTGTTTAAACTGGTTGATTATGCAAGTGAGAATCAGAAAACACTGAGGTGTTGGGAAAAAAAACCCACCAAGAAGCACTTTTCATAAGAAACTATAGCATATCCTACCGTCAAAAACAGCACCAAAAGGGCAAAGCTAGATTAAGCCTCATGGGTAACCTATCTTCATGCAACTATATCAAAAGGAGTCAGGTTTGTTCAATCAGGCTAGTGGGATCATTGGAGAGCTAAGGCAATGTACTTATGCAACAGATAGATAGAAGAGACTCTTTCAAGAAAAATCAGCAGCAACTGGTTTATAGAATTGCATAAGATGTGATGGATCAATGAGGATGGAGGAGTGAAGGGCTTGTAAAAGACATAATAGCAACCAAAAATTCCCCATTTTATTAGTTCAACAGTTTGACATCCAAGAGACTTTCTTTACTGCCAGACACGTATATTGAGCAGAGATATTTAGTACTATAAATAGTGATCAATGATACTGTGACATGAAAAGTAGAACATGGAAAAAATGACATACTCGCCAAGCAAGACCATTGAATCATCCATGAGCACCTTTCTCTTCATGGCACTGGGTCGAGATACAGACCGGGTACGTTTCATGGATGCCACTTCAGGTGCAGGTGGAGTAGGCTTCATTTTCAGAACTGAAGATCTTCTCCCAACTGAAACAAAAAATGTCAGGTAAAAAAACATTTATAGAAGTATCAGCTTTTCTCAAAGCAAATAATTAGTGAACATTTTAGGAATAGATGGAGAATCTTTATAGTTTTTCAAACCCATTTCTTGAGTCATGTCACAATATGGCATGCTTAGAGGCATCAAGAAGAACGATATACCTAATATAGAAGATAGCAAATCGTCATCATCAGGAATGGAATCTGCAGTTCTCTTTGATCTGGAGACTCCAAAAGAATCAACTGAATTTAAACTTTGCACAGTTAGTGAACTTTCTGTAAAACAACGCTTTTTTCCTGTAATAATGGTTCCAACACTGCTTCTGTCACCCCCATCTACCATTTCTTTGTCTGGTGTTGACTCGACCAGCAAACCATTTGGCTTATTAAGAAGTTTTTGTGGTACAGAAAGCAACTTTTCAGGTGAAGGCAATTCAGCCATCAAGGAACTATTCATGTTCTCCAACTGATTATCACTATAGAATGCATTGTCTGGTTGCTCATCTTGTTTCCCACCTACTTGAATTTCTCCATGTAAATTGGGCTCTGATATCTGATTCTCTACTGATTGTGTACCATCAGTCTCATAGCATTCTTCACCTGCAGAGGTAAGACATTCATTAAACATTAACAAGTATACGGGAACATCAAGATTAATCAAACCACTTTATACACAAATTTACTCAAACTTCATTCATGTAGCTTGCCGAACAAACCTTGCACCTTAGTGGAAATTCCAGAACCATGGAGTGCTTCCTCCCTGCTTGGCACATCTTGTGGCTCAGGGGGGAGTTCATCATTATTAATCCCATGGGATGATGAATCAGGCTCATTCAAATGGGAATTGCATGCCCGGAGCATACCCATGGAAGTGTGTGTCTTTTCATTATCAACATTTCTGTTCAAAGCATCAGGATTTGCTGGTGCTTGGCAAGCCTGAGCATCATCCTCTGGGGCACCAGCCAATTCCAATGGACAGCCAGTATTTGCATCTACAGTTTTTCCAAGTGAGCTCAAGTCTTCCACAGCATTAGCAATTTCGACGTTAGCTGGTTCATATAACCTAACTCCTGTCGATTCTCTGCACTTGCAAACAGCATTATTTATCACTTCTAACTTGTCTGATCCATCCGACGCACAAATGGTCCCATCTGCCAAAGCAATGGATTGTAACTCTCCTTGTGACTTTGCTTGACTGATTTCCAGATCACCAGAAAGGCAGCCATTCTCCTCAGAAGGCATGCACACAGCAGTGTTGTAGTTTAAATGATTGTCTGGAGACAAATTTGTTGTGTCATCCCTCTGATGAAGATCTGACTTACTGGAAGCATTGCCCGTGCTCTGTATCCCTGCTACTTCAATTAAATTGTGATCTTCTGGTTCCAAATGATCATCACAGGCCAGGCCATCCTGAACACTGGACAAGTTTGGCTCTTCTATTAAACCAGGAGTGGAAGGAGCCTGAGCATAGTCAAGAGATTCTGAATTTGAAGCTTGACTTACTATCTGCTCACAACAGTAAACCATTTTCATCAGCTAACAGTAATTATCCTCCCACTACAAGACAAATGATCAATCCAACAAATGGCAAACAAAAATCAATGGACCCGATTAAAAGGAAAATGAATATTGGGTGTAATTAACTGACTGCTAAAAAATATATAATTTTATTGGATATCCATATCAACCTTGTTTCTAATACCATTCACTGGCATGGCTTCTGCACATTCAATCATGTCATGATCTTCTTCCACTTTTGGATCTGCTGGTTCAACAAATGTCTGAAGGTTCACCCTGAAAAGAGATGAATGATTTTATGAATCAACCACCAGGATAACTACCCCCACAAATTCTATGAATTCATAACTTAAAAACTGTCAGTTATAAATGATTCCATGAATCAACCATCATGATTGCCCATGACAATAATGATAGCTTTGAGACAGACTATTTATAGATTAGATGTTGAGCCCAGACATAAATTACAGGCAAGATATATATTTTCCTCTTGAGTAATTGCAACTATAACAGCCTCATTGGAACCAAAACATCATGCTTCCACTCTAGACCACACACTAAACTCAAAAATGCACTAATAAAAGAAGAAAAAAATAGATAAAAGGTCAATATCCCATATGTGAGAATTTGCAGTAAGAGGAGTGCCTGGGCATACAAAAGTACATGGGAATGATACATTCTTCCTACAACCAAGAAGATTATTAACCTCTCCATTTATATATAGCATATTTTTTTATACACTTTGTGCTCTCACTGAATTAACAGCAGCTACAATAGCATTGGTCACAAATATCTAATTTTCACCAGAATACTTGACCAAAGATATCAAAACATAGTCCATATATAAATATCATGGAAAAGAAGTCAGTCACAAATACCTAATTCCGATAGCAGCCCCCCAAAAAAAAAATAATGAATAAAACAATATGGAGTTCAAAAGTATATGTCAGCAAATGAACACACAATTACATGAATGGTATGGGAAGAAATCAGATAGCGAGGACATAGAAAACCATACTCTAAAACTTCATCAGGCCTTGGAGTTGCAGCCTTGGCTAGGAACAGGTCCTGAAAAGAAATTTTAGATCAATGTAGATTCCAACCCAACTTGCAAGGACATTTAAATGCAAGCACAAGAAAATTACCTCTTCAAGGTCCAAACCAACATGAGAAGTGTCACCATCACCAAATCGCTCTGGAACCAAGCCAAAAATATATAAGAAATCCATTAAGTGCATTGCCTTCTCTATGAAATTGAATGCATTATTCCAATGACTTGCGAAGACATGTACTAACCATCCAACCCAAATTGTGATGTGGAGTACACGACACCATCCATTGTGTCTTGAAGGGTAATCTGCTCCCTTGTACTAATGTGATGATCAACATAGTTGCTGCAAGAAAGTAGTATGTTAATATCCAGAAGAGAAGGCATCAAGATTCTTAGAAGGAATTTGACATAATATAAACTGGGGCCTATATTCAATCAATAAAACAAGTAACATGAAAATTTAAAAAAAAAATTGCCAAATCTTCTATAGACATCAGAAGTTTGAGGCAAGACATTACCATCTAAATACCAAAAAACTAAAAATCAATCCTATATAATTATTCTAGCAGAACAGGCCAAGCAGTCACTTCAAAAGCTTCAAAGGTCATCGAACAGTTATTGGATAAAAGACTGGCACATATAATAGCTGGACCCTTTTAAGAATTAACACAAGAAACATATAATCAACTCTAGATTTTGCAAGTTCATCTTGTATCTGAAACTCTTTTGAACTACAGTGATTAGCACTACCTACAGTGATTAGCTTCAGTTATCAACATTATGCAGATATTTTGGAACTAACCCCTGAAAAATATCATTGTCTGGAAGCTCAAAATCATCAAGATCAAAAGTTTCTGGCAAGGTGATGGAGTGATATGGGGCAGTTGATTCTTCTGGTGGTAGATCAACATCAGTGGAGCGGAAAGCCTGCTTTACCTTCAGCAAAGCTTCACTGCAATCATCAAAAAGGTAATTCACCTTTCTTGAATATATCCTCACCACACCAAGCAGAAGATGACTAGACAATCTCAGCGCAATTGGTACATCAGGAAAAAGAATTGAATCTGCTCAAAAAAAATGCATGAGCCAAGAAAGAGTCAATAATCAAAAACAGGAAGCAGCAAGGAACCAAATTTGAAGTTTATTAATCCATTCAAATGAATCTCTAACTGTGATGCTACTGGAAGATAAACACAAATATGAAATGGAAGATTATGGACAGTAAGAATATGAAAATTTTGAAGTTTATATTTTAAAGGCCAGAGGCACTAAAAATGGTGATTCTTTGAAGATAATGAAAAGGTAAGCAACAATATACCATATTTGAGACAATCAACAGCTGACAAAAAAAATGTATAAAAGACCATATAACTGCTCTGAGTTTCAATGTTTAATTGTGACAGATGACCATAACTCATCAATCATCAATTAACAAAAGAAAACACAGAAGGAAATCAAAGTCCTTGTTTCATTTCATTTCATCAAAATCAGTGCAACCATTCAATTATTCACGTGGTAGACATCCCTCCTCTCTCACATTCATGTGGAGACCAGACGTGAATCTCACAAGTAGGATCCTATATATGTATATAATAGCTGTATTGAATAACTTTCCTACAACAAAACGATGGTTATATATATTTAAAACTGTTCAAGGTTACACCTTACCAACTGCTTATGTTAATATTAGAGATCCAATAAGATAAACTACAATAATTAAAGACAACTTTGGTAAATAGCAGTGATTAGCTCGAATGAAAATAAGTACTTTTGTCATTTTCATTTTATTCACAACTTACTCGAAATATTATCGTATGTTCCATCTGTTCAGTGAAAAAAAAAAAGAGCAAATGCATCCCATAGTAAAACATTTACAACTGTGGAATTATGATGTCCAATGCATCAATCAAATGAGCCTAATATTGTCATTTCCTTTCGCAAAAAAATATTAAAAAAATGCTGAAAGGATACATTGCACAAAGGTGAGTAAAAACTAACCTACAGAGACACCAATATCGGTATCAGCAACCTGGTTCTTCCGAAGCTTCCTCTCCAAATGAGCAGCTATCCAAATTGTACCTAAAGGCCCTTTCTTGGCCAATATAAACTGTGAATAAAACATTTCTTACCCGCCAATTATTAATATCCACCCACTTCAGTTCTCATACAACAACCTATACCGTAAATCTTCGAAACTATCTTATTTACTGCCAAGTGAAATTTCTAGAGCAAACTAAATACTTCAGCCCCAAAAATTTCATTGATTTAAATCCAAATTCCAAACACAACCCTTTGTTCCCTCTAAGTTATCCGCTAAAAGCACTGAGTTTTCAATTATTAATTACACCCCCCCAACAATAAAAAAAACTTCAAATTTAGAAATTTATGGTGTAATTGACGACCATAACCCTACCTTCAACACCAAAGTGACCCCTAAAAACCCTAAATTTCCAGCTGTACCCTAAAACTGAACACGGCACGCAAAAAAAAAGAACCCAATTTTACGAAACCCTAATTCACTATTTAGCTACCATGCGATCTCAGGAACTTCCAAGCGCAACAGAACAACTTCATTTCCATGAAATTCAAATAATTCGCCAATCAGGAGCTTCAAAAACAGCAGAGGAACCCGAAGCCCTGGCTCCGCCGAAACGACAACGTCTTGAAAGCGAAATTTGTTCGGAGAGGAGTTTGAGGTGAAGAGAGACCGGGTTGGAGCGAGTTGAGAGTCACTGAGTCAAAGATCGAACAGAGAGAATGAAGGAGAAAAAATCAGAGTGGGAGAGATGTAAGAGAAGAGAAAAATATATTTTTTTAGAGAGAGTAAAGTAAAGTAAAATAGGAGTTGGGGAGTGTTTTGGAGGAATTTTTAAAAGTGTTATTAAAAAAATTTAAAAAAATTTTATTTTTATTTTGTAGTTTAAATTAATAAAATTTGATGTTTTTAGATCATTTTGATACGTTGATGTCAAAAATAATTTTTAAAAAATAAAAAAACATAAATTTAATATATTTTTAAATAAAAAACAATTTCAAAAATAATTACAGTCACACTCTCAAATGGTCACTTAATATTTGTTTTGGAGAGATTATTGTTGTTATTTTATTAATTAATTTATTTGAGATGTTAAAGTTATGGTGCTGTGTGGCTCGTGTGTTTGTTTACTTTACATCCGCCACTGCTGTTGATTGGTGTTGGCAACTGTCGTTTGACTTGGACTGAGCATTTTTAGCCGTCCGATTTGCTACCGGGTTGGTTTTTGAATGTTTGATTGGAGGGACTCCAAAATTTGATTCTATAACCATTTTTATTTTATTTTTTATTAGCCGGCTTGCCTCACATCCCTCCCCTCCCACTTTTAAAAAAAATGAGCGTCCTTTTTTACGAAATTTTCATACAAATCAGCCCGTTAGAAATATTTTGTTTTATTTATACATTAAAATAATTTATGTAATGATACGGTTGAGAGCAAGGTTGACATTTTCTTTTGGCATCTGTTTGTATCTTGGTTTTGAATACATATATACACATATGATTTAATAAATCCAATTTTAATTTAAACATAATTATGGGTTGACCCGATATGATTTTATCAACTAAATAAATTTAAAAGCAACTTATTTTTTTATGTTAAAAATGTAATATGACACACAAAAATTAAAAACTACATTAAAAAAAACAATAATAAAATATTGGATTGACATGGACCATGAAACCATAAAATAATTGAAATTTACTTAGATTAACCGGCAAAACTCATAATTTGGATCATAATGCTACAATAATTTCATAAGAAATAAATAGGAATGATGACAAAGTCTAATTTACAGTTAACCAGATGTTGAATGATAAAAAAAAAAAAGTTGAGTCAATTGGATAAACTTGTTAAACCAGTAATATGGATCATGAACCAACATAACCACGAAATAATAAATCATAGAAGTCAGTTTTCAACAAACGAAGTGTCTAATAATATGAAGTTATAGAAGAAAAAAATTAAAATATATGTTACTTGATAGGAATAAAGTCATAATGTTGTAACTGAAATTTAGTCACAATTTTCGAAATAGACCAAGATTCTCGATGAAATAAAATTATTTTCAATATTTTTTTTGTTTTATAAACTAAAAAAAATATGTCATCATTAGAAACAAAACAGCACAAAATTAAAATAATTTTGAAAGTACTTTTTTAGTACATGCTAAACAAATATATTTACATAAAAGGTGAGTCTCTTAGTACCCGTTTGGCAACGTGGTCCAAACCACGTTCCAAAAAAAGCAATGTAATTGCTGTTTGGTAACACCCAAAACCAGCTGCACACTTCTATGGGCCCACCAGTAAAAGCGTTTCAACCACCGGTTTTTGCAAAGCAGATAATAACTGCTTTTTGACAAAATAATTCTCCACACCCACACAGACCATCATCTTATTTTATTTCTGAAATAAATATCTGTCATTTCATTATTCATTTCTTCTTTTAAACAGGCCGCTTTTTGATTTCTACTTCCTATTTACATTTTTCATTTTTTTTTTTATTTTATTCGTTTCTTGGTTTTCTTTCTTGCTTTTTTTTTTTTGTTTTTCTTATTACTTTTTTTTTTCTTGCCTTTTTTGTTATTATGTTATTTTCTATTTTTTTCATATTTTCTCATAAAATATTTTTTTACTGGTTATATTTTTTTTTCTTTTTCGACTTATATATATATATATATATATATATATATATATATATATTATTTATTTTGTATAATCAGAGTGTTTGACTAGCTTAAACGCACCATGATTAATCCTCAGATGCAATTTTTTATAGCTTGTTTTTCCTTTTGTTTTTGTTGATTATATTTTTTTCCATGAAATTTTTTTTTCTGTTTATATTTTTTTAATTTTTTCTTTTTCCACTTATATATATATATATATATATATATATATATATATATATATATATATATATATATATGATTGAGGTGTCCGGGCTAGCTTAAATGCACCACGATTAATCCAAGGATCCAATTTTTTTATTGTTTTTTCCTGATTATGTTTTTTCTTCTGATTTTTTTTTTCATTTTTTTCCATTAAATATTTTTTTGTTGGTTATATTTTTTTAATTTCTTTTTCTTTTTCTACTTATATATTTTTTTTTGTTTTTTATGATTGGGGTATCCTGGCTGGCTTAAGCGCACCCTTTACATTAATTTTACAAGTAAAAAGCTACATGAAAAGTTTGGTAACCAAACACACAAAATTGCTTTTTTTCAACCTCAGACTGAACCACAGTTTTAACCAAACACTTCACTGTTTATTTTGAACCACAATAAAAGCGCTTTTTTTAAAACTGTTTTTTTTCAACCTCAACCGCAACAACAACAACAATACCAAACAGACCCTTAAGCAGAGGTTGAAGTGCGGGTTTGCTGTAAAGTGGTTTCCTGGAAAGTGAATCCTGTAAAGTGAATTCCTGGAAAGTGGTTTCCTGAAAAGTGAATTCCTGGAAAGTGGTTTACTGGAAAGTGAATTCCTGAAAAGTGAATTCCGATGTTTGGCAGTGTTATGGAAAATGAACTGGAAAACACTTTCCAGTGTTTGTTTGTGTTATGGAAAATGAACTGGAAAATACTTTATTAATAAATTAATTTTTTTTTCAAGTTTATCTAATATAAATTAAATATTTAATATAAAATATTTAATCACTTAAAATAAAAAAATGAAATCAAAAAAGTATAATGATGAATTTTTTTATTATATCCTATATTCATACATAGCTTATTTTATAAAATATAACAATATATGTCATATCACATTATAGAGAAATAAGCTTGTGAAATATTTTGTAAGTAACTTATTCAATTTTAAAATAACAGGTTCATAACTTAGGGGCTAGAGAATGATTTATTCTAAAATTTTGGATTTCTGTGGATCAAGGAAAGTAGATTAGTTAATAACACATCTCAAATTGTCGATTTTTTTGTTTTAATCCTGTATCTGAAAGCCAAGGAAGCAATTCCTATTAGACAACAAGAATATCCCCTGATGAATAGAATTCCCTTGATGGAATACCTCAAGAATCAACAATTCACACTTGTTTGGAAAATAAAAGAATCAACTGTGGACATTGATAAAGTATCCGAAATAGAATCCTCAATCTTCAAACAAACCAGAACTAAACTAACACCGCTCAAATTCTCCCCAGTGAGAACCGTCTAGGTGTTGCTATTGGACGCTGTTTCAGTCCACTCATTAACCTTGAAGTTAATACGCGATCGAGCTCTTAGAAGACATGGAGAACCGGATTCTGATCGAGTTGACTGTAATTTAGTTTGCTTTTCCTTCTGGATTTGAGTCCAGTGTCTTCCGAATGAGGCTTTTGTTTTCTCCGTTGAGTGACTGGAGTTTTGGGGTCTTCAATGGTAGTTTTCTTGGTTTTGCAAGCAACAGCTGCAACAATTTCTCTTGCAAATCGGCTTGCCTGTAGAATTTCTCCCACTGTTTCACCTACTAGCATTGCTGGTAAGGACATTTGCCGCCATTCGCCTGCATAAAAACATTCAAGTCATTCGGATAATTCAATCAACGACTGTTAGACACTTCAAATTTTATTTGCTATGGCAATACGCATACTGACAAGTATAACCACATGCTTTTCTGAATATCTAAACCATTCTTTTACTTTCTTTGAATGTATTAAGCTTCACATGCTGACCAAACTTTATGAGGGAAAAAACCATAATAACCAGCATCCAACCAGAACAAATTTAAATTCCTTAAAGAATCAGAAACTGAAGAACAACTCTCCTTTGAACAACTCGGCATTTCAAAGCAGATCCAAAAACAATATACAATCAGAATCACAATTCTTACCTTCTTAAAATACCCTATCAACTCCTTTGTACAGTCCAAACTCCAACATAACAAGAGGCAGTAGAATTTACAATAACAAACTAAAGATAAGCTCAAGGTATCGCATAAAACAACTAATCAATTCATTTGAGAACAAAAACAGCCTATAAGCAACATGCCCACATAATGTAACCTTAAAAAGCACCCATCTTTACTTCACCATTTCATATTCTTAACAATTGATGAATCACCAGCTCAATATTGTATAATGCATAATTTTAAATATATCTTTCATTGTATGATTCAATGTCATGTGCATTCTCAATGCATTATTGTTGAGACTTTGATGATTTTGCTATTGTTGTGGAAGGATACATGACTGATTAGGCAACATGATGAAGGCTCTGGTAGAGTATTTGTTACAAAAATCAGATAACTTACCTCCATTAGGTTAGCAGTCTTCATTATAAATGGGCTGCAGTTAGTTTGCTCAGGACAAGGGCATTTTGAGTAAATGTTACTTTTATGTTGAGGATCTGTCAGCTTCTGCGTAAAATGAACATTACATTTTTGCCACAGTGGATGCACGTTGAAGAGAAACATGCTCATTTGCTGTCTTAGTTGCTTTTTTATTTTTATGTGGATTATAAATAACATATCTAGAACACTAGATTGGACTCATGAGTAGTGAATAAGGAAGAAAGAAGAGAGACAATCACAGGACATTAGACGCAATAGAAAAGTGGTTTCTTTTAGAGCATATTTCTTAAACCAGTGAGCATCAAAAGACAGTTTCGAAGTAGTTTGCTTTCACAGCTAGAGGTGACATAATAAAAAGCTGAATCTGAAGTTAAGTAGTTTTTCTTATAAAAAATATTGATGAATGGTTTGGATTTTGGGACCATCTTCTCAGACCATCCATCATCAAAACTCAAACAAAAAGATGAGCCAATAAATGATAGAAAACCATTGATAAATGAGCAATATGCATTCACCAGACAAAATAAATCACTGTCATAGTCAACAGCTCACATTAAATATGAATTAGGCATCCAGATTCACCAAAACCAGATTTTTATCTTGAATTTATATTAATTCAGATTTAATTGAATACACATACAAAATTAATATAAGAATAAAAGAAATGTCTTAACAATTAGCATACAAAATAGTTTTTCCTCATGCCAACCATAAACCCATAATTATGTTTTGATAACCCTATCCACTATCCAGAAACTCCAGCAACCCTAAATCTCTCGAAATGCATTTTACACAAAATAACAAGGAGAAAGGAGAAAGGATGGAAGGTTAAAACTTATTCTTGCTCCTAATTCTTCCCCAATCTCTCAACAATTGATCACACAAGTGTTGTTTTGAAATCTTGCAGGAAGACTTTTTCACATACAATCCAATTTCTTTCGCACCCATGTGACAAATTAAAGAGAAAATCAACAGAAAGTAACGGGGTGTTTGAATCAACAGAAAGTAAAGAGAAAATCACAGAAGAAAAGTTACTGACCTGAGGAGTGAGGACTGAGGAGTCTGAGACTGCGTTGCTGAGGTGAGGATTGAGGAAGATGAGTCTGACTCTGACGAGCTGAGAACTGACGAAGATGATTCCGAGGAAGAGTTAGGAAGGTTGAGTTGAGAGAATATTGATCGATTGAGTTGGGACTTGAGAGAGCTCGATTGAGTTGAGAGAGAGGGTTGAGGAAGAGAAGAGTTTTCGATTGAGAGAGAGGGTTGAGTGAGAGAGAGGGCTGAGGAAGAGAAGAGTTTTCGATTGAGTTGAGAGAGAGGGCTGAGGAAGAGAAGAGAAGTGAGGGAAAGAGACGAGAGTGAGTGAGGGAGCGGAAAGTGTATTACGCGAAAGAGAAGCGTAATACACTTTCCGCGTGGGAAAGCCAAAAATAGATTGACCGAGAAAGTGATGGAAATCACTTTCCTTTGACTTGCTTTCCAAAGTTTTACCAAACACTGGAAAGCAAGGAAAGTGAATTCCTGGATGTTTCCAAACACTGGAAAGCAAGGAAAGTGAATTCCGGGAATTCACTTTCCTTAAAACAAACAAGGCCTGAGGGGTTGATTTGATGTTTGTCTTTTAATCTTTTTATTTGTAGAAAAAATAAATATAACATTCATTAAAGTACATTTAAAAAACAGCATCAGCCACTGTTTCTATTATCCTTGGGCTGTGTGAAATAGTTGTTGAGAACTCTAATTAGATCGAGAATATAAATTTTGAGGGCTTGACTACTGTTTCTATCACTCTTTGCCTGGGATAATTAGCTTGAGAATTCAAATTTCGAGGGCTGATTTGATGCCTGGACCTTTTATTTTACTATATTGCTGTAGCATTTTACATCCCTGTCAAAACACACATAAAATAAAATCCTTCATGTGTAAACTTTCAAGACAATTGTGAATTAGAGTTATCTAAAAAGGCTTGACATGCAGCCTGCCGGACATTACGTGGCTTACTTCAACTCCTCCTCATTTTTTTAACGAAAGATTCGATCTTTAAACTATATTTTAAAAAATATATATAATATAATCTGGGGTAGGAATTTATAGGCAGGACTCATGTTATTTAAGTTAGGATATTAAAATTGTTTTTAAAATGTTTTTTTTTAAATATATTAAAATGCTTTTTTTTTAAATCATTCTAATAACACCCAAAAAATTGTAATTTGAAACAAAAAATAAAAATAAATTTTTAATTCTTTTCAAGAACATTTTAAAAAAAAAATAGTGCGAAAAGGAACTTAAATGGAATCATCATCAACTATTTCTCCGGGGTAAAGGGTGACGAATATAATGGTAAGATTGTTTTTTTAGAGCTAATTTGGTATTTTAACGGTGATAGTTTTTCTAAAATGTTTTTTTCGTTTAAACTATATTATATATATATATATATATTTATTCTTGATATTATCACATTAGTGATGGGGAAAAAATTAGAGTAAAATAAATATTTTTTAAAAGTGTTTTTGAAATGCAAAAACAAATAGGTTCGTAACATATTTTTTTTCCACTAAAATGCATAAAATTTTATATATTTTTTTTAAAATCAATTTTAATACTAGTGCATCAAAACAATCAAGAAACGTAAAAAATTACAAAACTACGGTTCAAATTGCAGCTCCAAATACCCTCTGTTTTCCCTAAATATTCAGAAATTTCAATCAAGTCCTACCCAGGTTGGGCTTGGTAAGTTGGTGTTGAGCTGTCTTGGATTATGGACTGTTCCGAGTTTAGCTAAAAAATATTATTGGTCCCTGTGCTCCTGAGTTTTGATCAAATGAACCCTCTAAAAATATAATCGACACAAAATGAGCCATTTACCAACCAAAGACGATTTAAAAAATCTTACCATGTACTTCTTTTATATGGATATAGGTGTTGTTGTTGACTCAAATAAATAGCGAGTTCCTAGCAGCATTACGGAAGGGAATGTTTGGTCCCCAGCATCACGAGAGGAACACGGAATATGATGGGTTTTGGTGCAACCAGCATTAATTGGAAGTAGCTCCCAAGTAACTTGACTGGGCGGGCGGGCGGGCAAGCAGGACAATAATTAGTCAGATCAACGGCCGGTGGGATTTAGGAAGGCAATTTGGTGGCTTTGATGCTATCCTTACCCTTACCCTTACAAAGGGGTGTTTAATCTCCTGGATTTACTCTTTAGCAGTCAGCCGTGCAAGTGAGATTAATTCTAGCTGTTAAAAAACCCATGTAAAAAGGCATTAGGATGGTGTCATCTACGAAATGCATGCTATCATATTATTGCAAAATATACACGTCATCAACAAACAACAATGCCGCCATTATTATTAGGCTACAATGCTAAACAAGGTCATGATTGTACTAATTCGTCCACTCATTTGTTTTTCTTTCACAGATCCCATTTAAAAGAGGATCCGATGTATGCATTTCAGCTACCTACTGTTGACAGACTCTTTCTTTTTCCTTACCTTTCCAAAAAAAATTCCATTGCTTTCAAATTTCATGGATACCGGTGCAGGTGCCATCCCCAGTGTCCAGACAACGGAATACATGCCCAACAGAACAGCAACTCAACCGAAAAGATGGAAGTTTGGCGTGAAAAAAAGAACAGAAGGAAAATTTTGGGTACATGTTTTCTATGATTTTCCTTTCTCCACTTCATCAGCTTCTTCCATTTCACTGCCTAGTCTGACAATATCTTCCACAAGGATCTTTCCTTCTGTTGCACCAAAATACAGAAAATAGTAGATTATACTTGGGCTTGGGAGGTTAAAACAAATGTACGAAGAATAGTGTAAAGCATATATATAACTAAACTAGCCCTAAAGCATATATATAAATTATTCATCTCGTGAAGTTGATTGCGAGAGATCTGACAAGAAAAGATGGAATTCATCACTAACCAGTGTCTTTGGAAAGGTTGCTTATGAGTTCTTGGATGCCCTCCTTTCCCAAGTGATCCTTGAGGTACATTGCAGCAGAAGCAACCTCCTCAGGAGTCACTTTACCATCATAATCCCTGACATCAGAAATGAAGATTTATTGGGGTAATTCTTAAAAACCACCTCAGAAGTTCAGACCAAAATTCTTGAGGCTAGGGCACCTTTTTTTTTTAGTATGCAATGGAAAATCGTGGGTTTAATGCAAGCAAACAACTTAAAATTGAGTGGAGCATGTAAACAGTAATCATCTTGCAGGGACAAAGAGCAGCTGCATTTCCTAGCACTGGCTGAGACACCAGCAAATTCAGATTATATATATCAAGCTTATAGAAATGTGAAACATCAAGTAAAATCAAGTGCTATGAAACCAACAATAATTTTCCAGGCATAAAGCATTATCTTCTTCTTGACTAACATCTGTTTGAAAACCCTAAGATCTCCAAATTAAGCCATAAAATTGCAAGAGTGATTCCAAACTATCACACATGCTGTTTGCCCCTGTATCATCTTGCACAGCTCAAGTCATTGAGGCAATCTTCACATATGAGCAACTAAACACAAACAAGTTGTACCAAATTGTGAATTGTGAACCTTTGTCTTCTAAGGTAGCAAAATATTTTGATTTCATATGTATTTGTTTACCACCCAGGATATCAAAAAGACAAATATGCCTCCTCTCCTTTGGGGGGCATTGAGACATGGAAACCAGGACAGATGCCAACAACACGAAAAAGAAAGGGGCAACAATAAAATGAGCCTCTGATTGATTTAAACACTTGACAGGAAGTATTGGGTGCCGGCAATGTATGTGTATATAAATGCACTATGTTTTGTGACAACCACTCATCACTCAGTTGCAATCCAAATGGTCTATAAATTTCTGTTAGATTTCACGATAAACTTTTAACTGATTTATGCTATTCAGATGCCTTTTTAAGATGCAGAGCAATGTACATCCCTAGCCTCGTGTTTTTGGACAACTACAAGCACAGATATCAAGCTTATTTTCAGAAAAACTTCTTCAGGGGTAGCCTGAATAAATTTCCATGTGCACTTCCAGAGTGTGTTCAACACAAAACCACCACAATCCCCACAATTTCAAAAAACAGAACAAAGCAAACCTATCAAGCAGGCGCCATTTATCTCCAATTTTGGCATCAACATCATCAATTTCTTTTTCCAGCTTTTGGAGCATGGCATCTACCTGAAATGTGCACACATCACAGCAACATCCTCAGTTACAATCCAGTTCAGAGCTTCAAATAGTATGCATTGGTATTCTATAATAAAAGGACTTGAAAGGAAACTTAAAAATGGATAATGAAGCTAGCAGAGCAAAAGATTCTGCCAAAAACTTACTCTATTGATCAGGGCTGAAGAAACTTTGTCAGAGATATCTGTCTCAGCAGCATGATCACTCTCCTCTCTGGCAGCTTTGTATGCCTTCTTAGCCTCTTCCTCACCTTCTGCACCTTCTTTGTCCACCATATTGTTATACAAGTCTATCTGGAATGACATAACAAATGAGTGAGGTGGAGGAAATGCAGCTTAGCAAAGCTCAAATCTACAGACTCCAACTGCGAAGCTATTTAAGTGAGAATGGCCTAGATGGAGATCCCCAAATAATTGAGTTATCAAAGTTTACTAAAAGGTCAGGATATTCTCTTGCTTCATATGGATGAATTCCTGTATAAGCTAATGAGAGCTCTATTAAAACTCTATCAACACCAAATACAGTATTTACCTCTAACAAGAATGAGTACAAAGAAATTTACCCTCAGCAGACAACTTCTAGCAAGACCATTAATCAACAGGAGCAAAAATATTAAGAAGAAGAACACTTCTTTGATAGCATTACAGGTTTAATCTCCCAGGAACAAGCACCATATTCCAAAGAGGAATTGGAGCAGTATATTTCCTGTCTAACTTAAATGGATAGGGGTTCACTGCCAGGTCATCAAGGAGGTTTGAACCATACCCGAACAAATTCTCACAGGGTTCAGAACATATAAATTAAATGCACAGATAAGGTCAGAAACATAAAGATGAATGTCATACAAAACATATTATCACAGGGTCCATAACAAATAAACTAAATGAGCAGATAGTGCCAGAAACAAATTAATTCATGTCAACAGACATTGCAACACATTCATGCAGCCTAACAGTGAAAAAATTGCAAGAAAGCTCACAGGTGATGGGCTGTCAACAGTGGATCTTGGATGACTTAAATGCATGAAGTTCAAAATGAAAAAACAAGAACATGGAATTCCACCATTTCTTAGAAAGTCATGTGGCAGCAAGATTGTTAAAAGAATAAATAGAAAAGAGTGATGTCATCCCCTTTTATGCCCTCAGAATTAGATGTAAAGGATCACAAATCAGAAACAATTTAGTTGTTCCTACCTCCTTTTTGACAAGTCGCAGGAACTCTTCTCGCTCCCTGCTTACAGACTAGAGTAGGTAGCAGTGAATAAAGTGGAGTAAGTAGATGATATAACATAAAATTATAAGAGAAAGATGTGTAACAGAAAACAAATGTTCCTGGTCCTTACAGATGCAGAAGCTAAAACAGCCAATGCACGACTGAGATCGCAAAGCTGCTCATGTTTCTCCAATGTTTTTGCTTTTGCCTGTTCTTGTGCTTCTCTAGCTGTTGGAATAATCATCTCTTCCAAAGCCACGTCCTTTTGACTACTAACAGATTCCTTCATCTTGGCCTGCTCTTCTTCTTCCTCCTCTTCCTCCTCCTGCATAATAGTTTTATTTAGAACAACTAGCCAAAAGCAAAGCATTTAAACAAACCACAATAAATCTAGCAGCATATGGCTACTGTATATGCTCCATGAACAGCACAGATGCTAATTAGGATGTGTGTTCAGAAGAATACAGTGAAGCCAGGGCCCATTGCTATTGCAACTGTAATATCCTTGAGCCATACATTGAAGAGTCCATAACAGGGCAAGGCCTTATTATTTTGAATTTTGTAACGAGATGTATTATTCAAATGCTGAATTTATGAATATAAGTTAAATAGAGTAAGAATGGCAAAGAGGACACTGTACAAGCTATAGGTGGATGAAAAATAAAACAGGAGAAATCATGACCAAACTAAAGCTTTAAGGAATACCTCAAAATAAAGCAAGCAGGAAAATGAAATCTATAAACACAGCACTCGACCGTGCACACAAATGCAGCATACATATTATGAATGCATGTGTAGAATTCATTGGACAGCAACGAAACCTAATATGCAAATGCAACTACTTCGTTGGGTTTGAGAGACAGGGAAAATGCCAGTGCAAGTGTCAAACAAATAACCAACCTTAATCAGTTCTTCTTGCATTTCTAGGAACTCCAACTTTCTTCTCCTTTCTGAAACTGAATTTTCAGATGGCAAGGCTGTAACTCCAACAGTATCCACGACCTCGTCTGGAAGAGATGACAGTGTAGCCTGGACAGCTTCCTCAGGCCTAACTCTTCCAGAAATAGAGAAGGCTCTGTAGAGCGTAATAAGGAAAAAAGATAAGATTGCAACCATTTTTCTTGAGACAAGTATGAAAATGAAGCATTACCTAGACAATATCAACAGAGAGGAGGGAACAGAGTGATTGAGAGATAAATCCAGCCAGTCACCCAACTGCGCAGAAAGATAAGTATTTACATTCTTGGACAACATGAAGCTTTTTCTTTACTTTCTATGGAGAATAGTATAAAAAATAAACGAGACCAATGGTATTCCTTTCTTTGTGCATGGAAGGAAGAACTCAAGATGAGTTGTTATTTATCATATATATCAGGAACTTGGCTTCAGGTCACTGCATGACATCTGGAAACTGGGAAGTGATAGTTATTTACAGCTGATTCAAGAGGCATAATTGTGGTCATGGTTTCATGTAATTACCATGATAAATAGATTTTGATTCCAACCAAGGGCTTTGACATTTTCTTTTCTCCTGTGTACCCTATCATTGTTCTTCTGCCAAGGATGTAAGAGTTACAAATATCAAATTTAGACAAACCTGTTGCCGCATTTCATCCACAGAAAGCAATCCAAGCAAGCCCCGATCTCTACATGCTTGACGAAGTTCAGCTTCAGAAAGGGACTCTGTGCCCTCAGCTTGAATCATCTTATCGTCATTCTTGATCCTGCCAGATTTAACAAACTTAAAAGGTTTAAAGCAAGAATTTAATCAATTATTTAGAGTTTCATGGAATTTCTTGCCCCCCTTTCTGGGAAATCCGTGTCCCAAATAGGCAATAATTTATCTTCAAATCTTTTAAAGATCTTAACATGTATATCTCCATTTCATAAAGCATAAACAGTCAGATTTGATGGACATACTTCAACAATTTTTTTCAAATCACTATATAATTGGATAAATTCTAAATCAATTATGAAATAAGAGTCGACTAATAAGGGGAAAAAACAACATTCTTCATAGGTCACATCATTAGTCTTCACTTATGAAGGTACAGAAGAACATATTTCCTAGAAATACCAGAAACAATTAACAAGAGATATCTTACTCTTGCAGTCTTCTCCGAAGCATATAACGTAGATATGCATCTGTTCCATATGGGCTGATACCCATATACTTGCACATGTTTACTAACCGAGGCCTGCATATAACAACCAAGGCAGTTCTTTGTTAACTCAAGGGCAGTCTGAAAGGAAAGGACAAGATACTTTCAGAAATACTGATGTGACGGAAGAGATGAGGACCTGCTAATGTTATCCAAAGTAAGCTCGTCATTGAATAACTTGGCAAAGCCTAAAATTTCTTCATTGGAAACACGAGAACCTGTCCTAACCTGTTTGGATGGCAGAATGAAACCTGACATTAGCTTGTGATACAATAGTTGAAATGTGAAGTAGATATCATTCGCTTGCTTGGAGGAGGGCAAGGAAAAAAGTACCTTGTTCATAAACTGATCAAGATCTCCTGCTGTCTGCTTTGCTTCTCCACTTCGAGAGTTCTGGACTTCTTTTGCCATTTCTTTCACGGTGTCTTGAAGAAACTTAGCGTATTCAATTCTTGCATTTAGCTTTCTTTTCAATGCCTCCTGCAAGTCAAGCATTTAATATGGAACTTGAGTATGAAGGAACACCTACTCTTTTCCTACGAAACCATTTGATATCGTGACCATTGAACTGACAAAGCTCACAGAGTGTATCTCTACCTGTTCCTTCATTTTGTCCTGGAAGGTTGATGGCAACATGTTGGGAAATAGTTTTAGGAATACTGGCAGCAAAAACTCCATGAATGGAACGATGATGAAAACAGCAAAAGGAACCAGCCTAAATATGTCAGCAGTAGTACGTGTTAGTTGTTGCCTTTCCCTTCTAGAAAGACCCTTCCCACTGGCAAGTTTCACCAATAACCTCGAGCTAATCCTGACATCAGCCCAGAGTAGTTTAGTACCCAGCCAATAGTGTTGTATCGTAGACTTCAATTCATCCTTCCAATGACGAATCTTCATAGCCCAGTCTTCCCTGAATAAGGAATAGATTGTCAATGTGTAATCAATGACTTAACTCAAACCAAAAGAAATAAGGAGTAGAATTTTTAACCTGCTCATAGAAGCAACGGCTCTCAAAGCTGGGCCAATCCCCAAAAGCTTAGCCAATACTTTCTGCATTACCGTTTTAGTGCGCTTTAGGGATTCATGAGCCTGCTTAGCCTTAGCCTTGGCTTTTACCTCAGTCAAATCTTCAACAGCTTCATCACACTCCTCCGGTGAAGCTTCCTTCGACTGTTTGGCATCTGGTTGTTCATTTCTATCCCTTCCATGGCCATATTCAGGTTGACCAGCAGTTGCTGTTGAAGCATAACTTACAGACTGCAGATAACACCTAATCCCCAAAGAAGAAACTAAATCTCCACTTCCAATTCCACGACCTAAACCTGAATTTCCAAAAGAGTTGTACCTAAGAAACCCTGCTGCAGCTAAAACCTTCGTCACCCCATCCCTGGAAACCAATGACAAACCTCTTTCATTTCTACTATCAGTACTCCCAAACGGATGATTGATAACCCGTCTCGATTCCTGCAGGTCATTTGATTGAGGCGATCCTCGCCCGTACTGGAAACTCGAAAACCCCCCCCGGATCAAGCAATTCGGTTTCCTCAAGGAATCAAAGAGGGATCGCTTTCTCCGCAAGATTGCTCTCGAAGCCATTATTGTTGCAATAAATTTCAGTCTCTAGCTAAGCTTTAAACAAATAGTTTCATATCTGATACACACACCTGCCTTCGTTGGCCTGTAGCTCACAATATTAATAATAATTAACATTATAAATAAATAAAAGAACATTAAAACCTAATCTCATGCCACCCAGATAATTAAATTCTCAAATAACATAAGCTCGAGAGGTAATAAAAGCAAACCAACCATAGCGATTATTAGATGATTAAGATACGATTAACAAATAAATTGTCGAATTAAATAAACCTAACAACAGCTAAATGTTCGATTCATACAAAAAAATCACACATTTAAACAAATTCTAAGTGATTAATGGTAACTGAATTTGATGATAGTCAGGTATTAAGCATGAGGATTTGATTTAAAATCATAGGATTAGAGAGCGAGGCAGGGAAGGAGTTTGACAGTTACCCTGGAAATCTTCGAGGAGTGAAAAAATGGAGTATAGAGAGTTTTTCGTTTATGGTGAGAGAGAAGGTAGTTCGGGATTAAGAAGGAAGAGCATGCTGTGCCTGTGCCGGCTGGGCTTGGGGCGACAAATGGAAAGATAATTCGGGTATATTGCAGTGCAGATATTAGGCTTGTATGAGTGGAGCCCATTTGTATTATATTCGTTGGATAGGTGCCATCTGCAGTTACGGGATGTTATAGATTGGTTTGAACCGTTGAATAGGGTGTCTCGGAGGTAAGGGAGCGTGGTCAAATATCTTGGCAATAATAATTTAACTAGTCAAGTAAAGACAATAATAATAATAATAATAATAATAATAATCTACAGTTTTATGTATGTGTGTGTACGTACGTGTGTATGTATAAACGTACCTATGTATGTAAATACGTACGTACATACAAAAACGTAGGGTATAGGAAAAGTTGTTGTTTTACTGTGGATAACGATACTAAAATAAATTTTTTTTCGTTTAAAATAATAGCTTGTAGCCTTTTTCAAGAGGGCATTAATGATCTTGGAACCAAAAAATCACAAGTCTTTATTCTGGGGTATTATCATATTTATTTTTATTTTTATTTTTATTTTTATTTTTATTTTTATTTTTATTTTGGTGTACCGTAGATTACTAAAATGCCTTTTGGATTAACAACATCAATGCTTTTGGTCAAGGGTTATTTATGTATATTTCAAGTTGATTTTCTTGTTATTTTTCTCTTTTATCACAGGTATTATTATATTTAATTATAATAAAATAATAACTATTTCTCCATGTATTTTGGCTGACGCGTGGACATCTTTTATCACATGTTAAAAAAGTTTGAATTGTCTAGGCAAAGAAATTGAAAAATATATGAATCAAAAAGATTGAAAAAAACTCAATTCAACTCGAGTCTACCTTCTAAAAGTTATTTAGGAATTGAACTTAGTAAACATAAATCCTTTTTTTATGTGGAGTTATCTTTGTCTTGTGTTATTTTGAATTTCAACCCTAGACACTAAATCTTTTTTATAACCCTAGACACTAAATCTTTTTTATTTTGAATTTCAACATGATCTCATGATCAAGGTCGTGAGTTTAATGGGCTAGTCTAACTTGACTTTAATTGTTTTTTTTTTAATCTTATAATTCAATATTAAATTGATCAAAAATTTAGTTTCACATTTTTTTACGGACTAGTATTTCTAGGGATGTCCCAACCTTATAAATCAATTTAAGTAGTTTTTTTTTTGTTTATCTTGTATTTTTTTTTATGGCTCAACATTGAATTAATTACAAATTATTATTCATAATTATTTTGGGTGGGGTAGATAAAATTTATCTCAGTCTTGACATTGTATTAAAAAAACTTTTTGTCTAGTGCAACTTATATCACGAATTCATTGTTAAATTCATTATATTAAAAAACACAAAAACAGTATTTAAATATTCTTATATTAAAGAGTGATGACACAGTTACATATATGATCGATAAAAATTCCAACTTTTTAGTCCGGGGGACTGTCTGGAACTATTCTAATTGCCTTTTTCCACGAACCAGATGGTTTAATTTTTCAGGGGGGAAAAAAAAAAGAATACCCAGGCTGAACGCGTCAATAACGATAAAATTTCAAATAAAAATATTCGATTTAAAAATTATTAAAAAAACATAGTTAATTTATTAAAACACGGCAGAGTCAAGCAGAGATTAAAGTGACAATGACGTGGAAAATCCTTAGAAATAAACTCACAACTTGAACGAGACGGCTAGTTTACCTCTTAACTCGCTTGATGGAGCAAGCAACACCAATTTACTTTGCATTTATTAACTATATAATAGTCAATTAATTTTATTATCTATTTTTAGTGTTTTTAAATCATTTTAAATTACTTTATCAATTTTTTAAAATATACATAATTTTTAAAATACTTTTTTTTTAAATGGACGATTAAACTCCAAATGGAACATGCATAACAGTAATTACGGAAGTCGACATTTTTCCAGTACAATAATTTACTTTTGCTTCAGCCTGCTGTGAAGCGGGCAGAAGCCCTAGTTAATGCTGTTCTCTTTATGTCTGGCTCTATAACGTGCAATTTTCTTTTTCAGTAGACTGGGAAGAAGGTTTTTAGCGGAGATTCTTGGAATATTTTAAACGTGACGTCTTCGCGAGGCAAGTATCCACAGAAAATGAGACACGAGGCCGAGGGATGGTGGATAGTGGTCCAAATAAAGGACACGCGGCAATACCTCGGCGACACAGTTTATTGCAGGACCAGCAGTAAATCGTTCCACGTGCTAGTGTGCAGTTGGAAAAAAAGAAGTACTTGCACTTTCTAGCCTGATTTACACCGCTATTGTTGTAGTGATTGAGGTTGAAAAAAATAGTTTTATGAAAAATATTTTTAGTTGTGATTTGGAATATAAATTGAAGTGTTTGGTTAAAACTGTAGTTAAGTTTGAAGTTTAATGAAAACCATTCGTGTGTGTTTGGTTATCATTCTTTTCATATTGCTGTCAAGTTGTGAAATTACTTTAAAGAACACACACATATGTATATATATCAATATATTTTTTTTAAAATATTGTTGATTAATAATTATATCAAAAATATTATTGCAAATTTATGATTCATAATCATAAATGAGACACGAGGCAAGTATCAATAGAAAATGAGACACGATGCCGAGGGATGGTGGATAGTGTTCCAAATAAAGGACACGCGGCAATACCTCGGCGACGTAGTTTATTGCAGACCAGCAGTAAATCGTTCCACGTGCTAGTGTACAGTTGGAAAAAAAAAGTACTTGCACTTTCTAGCCTAATTTACACCGCTATTGTTGTAATGGTTGAGGTTGAAAAAAATAGTTTTATGAAAAATATTTTTAGCTGTGATTCAGAATATAAATTGAAGTGTTTGGTTAAAACTGTAGTTAAGTTTGAAGTTTAATGAAAATCATTTGTGTGTGTTTGGTTATCATTCTTTTCATATTGTTGTCAACTTGTGAAATTATTTTAAAGAACACACACACACACACATATGTATATCTATCAATATATATATTTTTTTAAATATTGTTGATTAATAATCATATCAAAAATATTATTGCAAATTTATGATTCATAATCAATCGAAAACCAATAGGGTTGTGGAGTAAAACAAAGTCACGCATCGTTCTCTTTTATCATGATTGATCTTTATTTACACATTTTTTTAAAAAAATTGAACTAGGCCGGCCCAACTAAATGGGCCGACCCATCCAAATTGGATCAAAACTCAACTATCCTGGACTTGGGCTGGGCCGAGAGTAACCCAACCCAAAAACAGTGAAAAAACCATAGCACACAAAACAGTACGCTGTGTTCGTCGTGCTTATTTCACACTGGAACAGTAACTTGGCCAACTGTGACAAAAGGGTCACCAACCGATATCGACGTGTAGAGGAGGTCAAGGTGGTTATTTTTGTGGTGTCGTCGTCGCAAATAGTGCCTTGTGGTGACCGATATGATAATCGGAAGGTTGCAGTTGGTGTTGCCGACACTTGCTGCTGATGTCGGAGCTGTGGGAGAAGAACGGACGACGAAGGTGAATAGGAGAGGTCGCCAATGCCAAAGGAGCAACTGGTGGTACTCGACGGTGACTACCGAAGAGAGAGAGGGCTGCATCTTGAGAGAAAAAATTGCAAGCCTGCAATTGAGAGAGAGAGGGCGCTGCCAGTGGTTTGCCAGAGCCAAGGGTGGCAGGGTGGTCGGTGGTTAGCCATCATCCCCTCTCCCCTCTCTCCCTCTCTTCTCATGTTGTTTTATGTAAAACACACAATCACTGGAACCATTTTTTTAGCTCATGGCAGTATGCCATGTTCTTCAGTGTAGCTCGTGGTTAGCCATCCTGCTGCTGCGTTTGTTTTGAAAAGCATCTAAAAGAATCTAAGTGATTCTATATTTTTTAACACGTTAATATTATTATTTTTTAAATAAAAGAATATTGTTTAATATATTTATAAATAAAAAAATATTTTAAAATATAATCTCAATTATATTCTCTAACAAGCTATAAAGTATATTATTATAAATTATTTTAAAAAATATATTGTTTAAACAAAGTTATTTTATTTTTGTAAGCTGGTTGATAATAGTTTATTTTTAAAATATTTATTACTTAAAATATATATTTTTTTAAATACTAGAAGATAAAAAATTAAATATTATATTAATAAAAATATTATGTTAGAATCTCCATCAATCCGTCCGAGTCCGACCATGACCATTTAAAATTTGGATTTAATAATTCATATCGATGTACGAACGAACAGAAGGGACCACGTGCTATTAACCATAAGTGGCTTCTCTTTTTATAAATGGAGGCTAGCCATCTCACCTTCTCCCTAAAATATATGACTGAAAACTAGCCGCGAGAAGTGAGTGCAATCAGCCATGGCGGCTTCTGTTTTACTGCGCTCAAGTCGCATTACAGCAGATCAAAACCCGTCTTCCAAACTGGATTTTGTTGGTGGGTTTTCAAGGAAAAGCTCTGGTTTTGTACATTTATCAAGGCCCGCTATTTGGAAGAACAACAATGCTGTTAAGGTCTCCTGTGCCACTAGCAAAGATAATGGGAGTGCAGTGTCTGTTGCTGATTCTGTGCCTACCGTGACTCTCTCCAAGTCAGTCTTTAACTCTAACTCAAGCTCCATTTTTTTGCTCTTTCAATTTCTTTTTTCTCTTTTGCTCTGGCCTCGTTTTGTTCTTCCTGACAGGATTACTATTTTTTTTTTGCGGGGGGGGGGGGCTATGTTAGTGTTAGTGGGTTATATAAAGAGGTTTCGTTTTTAATTGGGTTTCTGTTTTCCTTGTCTTGTCTATTCCTCTGTTGAATTTAGAGGGTTCAATTTCTCTATCTGGTTAAAATGGTAATTTAATTTATATTAATCTCCTCAGTGTTTTAAGTCTTCAAGTCGTTCATTAATGCATCCTGTTTAAAAATACAATATTTTGGTCGGAGATAATTTAAGATGGAACCTTTAATCATGAATTAACAAGTCTACTGCGTTCTTTTAATTTTCAAGGATGCAACGGCACACAATTTCAGTGTTCGTGGGTGATGAAAGTGGTATAATAAACCGGATTGCAGGGGTCTTTGCTAGAAGAGGTTACAACATCGAATCCCTTGCTGTTGGTCTGAACAAGGAGAAGGCTCTCTTTACCATAGTTGTCCGTGGAACTGAAAAAGTATTGCGGCAAGTTGTAGAACAGCTTAACAAGCTTGTGAATGTCATAAAGGTCAAGACTCATCCATATGAACTTTTAAGTATCCTTGCTTAAAAAGGCAAACTCATGCAGGCGGAAACAGGAAACAACAATCACGAAGAAAGGGAAAATTAGCTAAATTTCGCACTTGATTAGTGAATATATTTTTTCCAATGAGGGTTATAATTTTTTAAACAAGCTACCTTGTAAAAAAATCATAATCTTAATAAAAAAAAACGAAAGACAAAATAATGAAATCGGCTAAAGAGCATTTTCCAAGTCTAATTTGAAGCTTTTCCAGAACTTGATTGGGAATAGTGAGCCAAACCCATGTAGAACTGGGTTTGTAAAATCATTTAAGCTCAATTAAAATTATAAGCTTTTCTTGTTAGACTGTTTATTTTAAATGAATATGCCCTTTCTTGAATTTAACTATGTCTCACTGTGCATAAAACCTGTAACGAATCCCCAGACTAACGGTTTCAACTATCAAATTCTTCGGACCCACCTACATACATTGGCAAAAACCTACAAATTTTTTTTATCGCCTCTCCCTTGCATTTGATCTGCCCTTACAAACACTTCGTGCTTTTTTGCCTAGAACACTGATAATTATGATTGGATTTATCAGGTGGAAGATATCTCCAGGGACCCTCAAGTAGAGCGTGAACTGATGCTCATAAAACTCAATGCTGATCCAAGTACTCGAGCTGAGGTAATAATGTGGTATCTAGTTCTAGCTTTGGACACAAATTGTACATTATTCAAATTCTGTTTGATGTATTATTTCTTTGATGACTGCTCCAATGTAATCAAGCTACGCACTTGAATTGACTAGTATTTTCTTTGAGAATGTAGTTCTCCATTGTGTTACTGTTCAAAGATCTTTTATTTTATCAGTCACCGTGCTTACATGTAGCTGATCTCTTTTTCTTTGATCCGAACTTCAGATCATGTGGTTAGTGGACGTCTTCAGAGCAAAAATTGTTGATATCTCAGAACATTCACTTACTATCGAGGTGACTTTGATAGGATGCTTTACCATTTTGCCACTTTTTCCTTGTTTTAAATCCCACGACTATGATGCTTAATGTTGATTTGAACTGGTGATTAGAGTTGGAGATCAGATGGTGCTGGTCTAGCTAGATGCCTGGATGCTTAGGCATTTATGCACAGGGTAAATTTTGTCAAGGCTTTGTTGGGGATTTCAGTTGTATCGTATCTAATTTGAGAAACCTGTCTGACAAAATTCTAGGCACTTTAGACAGGCACTGATAAATTTGTCAAAGACTCTGTGGGACAGAAGCCTTCTGTGCAAGAAATTTGAAAGATCAGAGTTAGAAACAATGTCAAGAAAAACTTCTTGCTGTCATATAGCTGCTCCGGAGTCCATACCTTTTTATCTTGTTTCCATATATTTTGCAACCTCTTATTAGCCTCATGAGATTGTTGTTTGGCTGGTCGGTGTAAAATAATTAGAAGTGCAAATCACAGAAGATTACTTTATGCGCTTTGCCTGAGGGCAAGCTAATGTCTACTTAAAATGTGTTCTTGTTTATATTTTTTAGGGCTGAGATTGTGGTCTGCTTATATTATATATCTTCACGTCTCAGGTCACAGGTGACCCTGGGAAGATGGCTGCTGTTCAAAGGAACTTAAGCAAGTTTGGAATCAGAGAAATTGCTAGAACTGGAAAGGTACAATGCCTATTTCTTTGTGTGTTTGAGTGATCACATGCAGCTCTTTCCTGCACATCTTCAAATCTAAAACTGTCTCTAAGCATCTTCAAACTCTGGAATTCCATTATCAATACAATATTTTACACGTGTAACTGTCTGCAATGTTATTTCACACGAACAAGAAATAGAGATTTAAGTTTAACAGTGATTATATTAAGATGTTTTTTCCCCCAGTAATGAGATTTGGATTTCACTCTATTTCTAGATTGCTCTGAGACGTGAAAGAATGGGCGAAACAGCTCCATTTTGGAATTTTTCTGCAGATTCATATCCTGACCATGACAGGATTCCATCTGGCATTGCTCTTGCCAGGAATTCTGCTAACACCTTTGCAGGGAATGGAGACCTATTACTTAATGGCAGCAACACTTCATCCTCAAAGGTATAACTTCTTCATTTTAGCTACCAGGACTTGGTTTTCCCTTCTCATGGACATTCTATCAGTACCTTTGACATGCATTGCAGGGCAGAATTTCGTTTGCACAACAATAAGCCATTACTGCCATTTTTGGGATGTTAATTATGTAACTGAAATCAAAAAAAGTTTTTGTTGATGTAAGATTTATGGTAAACATGCTGTTAATATGAAGAAAAAATATTTATTTAATGGCTCTTAAATTTTAAACAAGTGATATCTGATATCACCAGAGCCCACTGAACTTGTTCATGATTGCATATTGTTTGAAGTAAACGTCTTTTTTTAATCTACTCTTTTCACACTTTACCTACTTGTGTTCAAAGAAGATTGTCTTTTGGATTGTTTTATAAATGACCATGATGATGCTCACATGTAGGTTTGGTAGCCTGTGTTTGGTTAGATGAAATACCAACTTTACTTGTTTTTTAAGTTTATGAGCTAGTATACGAGCAAAACCCTATGCAGTTTATTTCTGCATGACAACTTTTTCCCTATTTCTCCTTTGGTTCATGTATGCTGTGAGTTGCATATTGGATCATTAGTATGGTAGACTGATATTTGTTTATTTTTTTGTCTTTTTAATTGAAGGGTGATGTCTTTCCCGTGGAGTCTTACGATGATTTCTTGGCAAATCAAGTTCTTGATGCTCATTGGGGCGTACTTTATGACGAAGATGTAAGACTAACACACTCGTTTGCCTTTCAAAACCTTTAACTTTTTTTTAATGAACCTAGATTTATTTCGTTAAGAGTTATGAGATATGTGGATAACTAAAGTGATGATGATGATGTTCAAAATATTCAGTTCATATGCGATGCAATTTTTTTGAAAGTTCATCTTGACACAGAATTCAATAATGATTCAGATTTTTTACCCTATACCTTTATTTTCAAGTTCTTATCATAGTCAACAGGGAAAGTTAATTTTTTCCTTTGGTTCCATTTTCTGTATCAATAATATATGTGCTAACATTAACCTGAATTGGCATTTAAAATGAGAAACTCAATTTTCCTTCTGGATTGGTAACTTGTCAACAGGGGTTTTAATCGATATACTATAATTGTCAAAGCTGGTATATGGTAGCTATATTTGAGTAGCTGCCTCACCTTTCATTCTCATATTTACAGAATTTTGATTATTTGTTTGATTCAATGTTTCAGCCAAATGGTCTTCGGTCACACACTTTAACTATGCTTGTGAATAACTGTCCCGGAGTTCTCAATAGTCTCACCGGGGTTATATCTCGAAGAGGCTATAACATTCAGGTAAGTATGATCATATTTAACATTTTGTTCCTCCTAATTTTGATTATTTACATGTGTTGTATATTTCTTTGAACTTAAACCTCTCAGAGTCTTGCTGTGGGGCCTGCTGAAGAAGAGGGACTTTCTCGGATTACTACAGTTATTCCTGGAACAGACGAGTCAATTGGCAAGTTGGTTCAACAACTTCACAAGTTAATAGATTTTCACGAGGTAAGGGGTGGTGGCCCAGTACATGTGATAAAAAATCTACTTTTGAGCATCTCATTTCAGTAACTACATGATCTCAATAAAAAGAGAAGAAAATGAAAATGCATACCAAGTGGCCTCAAAATCACATGGAAATGGGAAGTGCTATTATTTTATGTGGGAATAAGTTTTTTCTGCTAAGGTGTTTGGTAAAAACATGAAAGCGAGATGCACTCCACTCTTATATATGAAACAATATCAGATTATACACGTCGAGAACCTAGATAAATAAATCTAGAATCTATATCAGTTTAATCATATTTTTAGAGGGATGCGATAGTCTTTGGGAAGAATCCTGTTTTTGTAAAAAAAATTAGTTCACTTCAACAAATCTTTTTTCGAAGAATTTTATAATCTTGAAGAACAAAGTTTTATAAGCACTGTTAACCATCCTACCCTTAGTCTATATTTACACTTAACATTAATTTTCCTTTCACCCCTAGAGAGAGATTTGCTAAATTTAGTGAAAATATAAAAGCCCAATAGATTTGTTTTTTTTTAACAAATTCTGTAAATACATTTTGTGACATTGTTGAATAATTGTTCTTTCAATTGTTAAACTTTGCAGTAATGATCTGTTCTTGCAATTGTTTTTATTATCTTTTGAAAGAAATCTCAGTCTAAATTACATAATGGATGACAAAGAAGCTGGTATTTAATTCAGGTTCGCGATATCACTCACTTGCCATTTGCCGAACGAGAATTGACTTTGATAAAGATAGCTGCAAATAATGCTGTTAGGAGGGATGTTCTTGATATTGCTAGAATATTTAGAGCAAAAGCTGTTGACGTCTCTGATCACACAATTACTCTTGAGGTAAATTTCTTTCCTGTTTACCAGCCGAATCTCTCATTTAGCAGTTTTATACAATGACACTTAATTGCATTTTCTTTTTTCAAGACAAAACTTAATCTTACCGTGATGATCATTAAGACATTAATCAATATCAGGGTAGGATTTGGCTGGTCCTACCTGTTGTCTAGTAAAACTAAGATTATTTACAGTCCGCGTCAATTTAGGCTGATATATTGATCAAATGTACTCTTCCTAGCTTCTCAACTTATTTTTACATTTTGGTTTTTGTGGTGAAGGGTTTAGACAAGCATTATTTTTAAAGCAAGGGCTGGCAAACTGAAGTATCAGTTGGCTGGTCGCTTAAGTTCCGATAAAGGTCTAGTGACGAGAAGGAATTGGTGAATGTGTGATACTTGAAAGGATAAGGATGACACAACGGAGATTTGATTAGACCGGTGTTTGGGGTTTATTAATGGTGTCCTGACTTCTAAATTTGTGAGAGTATTGCATCCTCAAATACCACCTTACATCATCCTAGTATTGGAGAGAATCGAGTTATCTGTGCCGGAGTTTATCTTTTGAAAAATCTATTTATTTCCTTGGAGACTTGGACTACTTTGTTTCAGGTACATGAGGCTTACCTGGATACATAGTTACCTAGGGTTTACCCGCTCCTTTTTCAATCAGCGCATGTCAAGTTTTCTTGTCATAGAAAAAATCCAAGATCTCTGGGGGCTGGGGTATGAAAAACATGACATTTCGTAGTTCTTGTCTTCCTGGATTGGACTATTGGAGCAATCTGCACAATGTAGTTATCAAGCCCACCAGAAGAACCGTAAAGCTTAATTAAAATCTTGAATTCTGGATTTCAAATTGGCCGGCTGTTTGTCTTGTTACTTGAACAATCTACTAAAATCAATCAGTTATCAACTTGATATAACACATTACTGGTTACTTGCACTTTCCTGCAAGTTAATCTAGCAACTGAAAGTTCATTTCTTTTTGCATTAAAATCAAGTGAAAGTGTTGCTTTAAGGATGCCAGTTATTGCACGCTATTCAGGAGCTTCACTCTGGTTTATTCCCATCTCATGTTATTTGTCCTTCTTGTTACTAATGCTCTAGCCATTTGAATCCATTTCAGCTTACAGGAGATTTTAATAAGATGGTTGCTCTGCAGAGAATATTGGAGCCATATGGAATTTGTGAGGTTTGTCTTCTGATTCTTGCTGGACTTGGTTAATTTTATCAGTCGCTGAAGCTTTCAGATTTTTTTTCCAACATCCATCTGGTAGTTCCATGTGGACTGGCCTCTTCATAATTATCTAGACTAAATCTTTTAAATTTGTTGATTTTAATTTACCATTAGCTCTATTAAGGAACTATTTCACCTAAAAGCTTAAGCTAATAGGTGAGGCCCCAGAATATGATTTATATTATTCTTTAACACACCCCTTCAAGTTAAAGTCTTTTGGGCTTGAAACTTGCACATACCCACTCTACCTTGTGCTTGATTTTTATTAAATAGAATGGGGGTGGTGAGATTCGAACTCGTGACCGCTGGGTCAACAAAGCTCTGATACCAAAGGGCTTTTAGGTGAGATGGTCCCTTAACATGCTATCAGAGCCTTGTTGACCCAGTAGTCACGAGTTCGAATCTCACCACCCCTATTCTATTTGATAAAAAAAATCAAGCATAAGGTAATGTGGGCCTGTGCAAGTTTCAAGCCCAAAGGTTCACTTGAGAGGGTGTGTTAGAGAATAATATAAATCATATTCTGGAGCCTCACCTTTCAGCTTGAGCTTTTAGGTGAGATGATTCCTTAACAAGCTCAACGCAGTAACAACTATGCTGTCTCAGGGACTGTTCGGAGCTGATTTTGCTTCTTACAGTTGTTTGATTGAGGGCGGTTTAGTCTGCAATTGTGTCGGATTTGAAAACATTAGTGATACAATTTAGCTTCTTGCCAGAATTCAGTTCATTCATGAAATGGAATTTTCTGATCTTGTTTCCATCTTATCATTTAGTGTACCTCTTTTCTTTGTTGAAGGTGGCACGGACCGGGAGGGTAGCATTGGTGCGAGAGTCAGGCGTGGATTCCACATACCTCCGTGGATTTCCTCTTCCATTATAATATTTAATAGCTTCTTGTCAACCAGACTTTCTTTCCCACTTTGTTACGCAGTTTCCTTTTCCAGACAGGGAATGCAGGAAACAAATTAAACCAAATCTTCCCACGTCCTGGAGCTGATCAACATGCATGTCGGGGTTCAGGTGAAGAGGAACTACTAATATCATCTTTCTTATTTTACCTCAAGGAAAAACAAGGTGTGTTCACCGTACATTCGTACTGTTGATCCTTTGTACCATCGAGTTAGAGTGATGTATCTTTTGTCAACGCCTTGAATCAGCAATTACCATGTAGTTGAAGAAAAATCGGTTCAGTTAACAATTAAAAAGAGATTTTCAAAACAAATAAATAAAAACAAAAAGGTGCAAATAGAAAATAGGCGTAGACAGATACAGAGAGCAGATGCATATTTGTGCATGCTAAATACAAAATCATTGCAGCTTGAAAATGTTATACATTAAACTCTATAGACATTTCCTTATTTCCGGGAACCACCTTATTCTCTCAAAATTCCAAAAGGCTATTGCGCGTTCCATTGGAGCAACCGTCTATATATATAAAATAGGGATGCCTCCTATAATTGTATATCACAACTCAAACATTCTTTCAAAAATATTTTTGAAATAAATAAATATTTTTTTTTTAAATTGATGGTTTTAGTGTTTTCATGTCGTAATATTAAAAATGATTTTTTAAAATAATAAAATATTATTTTAATACATTTCTAAATGAATAACATTTTAAAATAAAATAATTTTAACATTTTAAAATAAAATAATTTTAACCAAACTTCTATGGATTACGATCATTGAAAAACAGATGGTTTGCACTTAAAAGGTAAGGTATTTATGTGAATTTTACTTCTCATAGTCTAAACTGGTTTGAAAGAAGCTTAAAGAAGCATACGATTCCTAATTGCAGATTCATTAGACTCGCTATAATATGATGAGAAGACCACTGCTGTTCTTAAACCTGGTCCCAATATTTTACATAGGAACCGTCAATATACCAACTACCAAGGCACCCAACATCAAGATTTTGCCAGATAATGGAGCTTTGTTTTGGCTCTCTGCTTCATGCCTCAAAACACATTCAAATCCGGATACGTATAAACAGATTGTTGAGGGAGTAGAAGAAAAGGGTTTTGTGACAGCACTGTTGATTAGGATTGCATCGAGCAAACCTACATAGGAAAGGAAGCTGAAAATGTACGAAGATGGGGTTGGACTAAAAGTGAAATTCTTGCAGCTTTAAAAGACACCCCTCCGTATGAGTTTATTTGAGGATAAAATTGTGGCAACCATGGGTTTTTGATCAACAAAATGACTTGGAAGTCGTCCAAGTGTTACTGGGATGAGCTTGTTTAACAGAATTACTCCAGGGCTCTTGTTATTCAATTTCTCTTATTCAAATCCGGCTATGGTCGCATGTTTTATTACAAAGATGTATGTGGATTTGTTACGAGGAAGCCCCTAAATTGTTGGAACTACACTAAAAGAGGTTGAATCTTCCATCAATCGGCATTCAACTAGGAAATTGTAAACGTAAGAGGAGCAATGAGCAAGATTTATAATAATAGGACAGCGGTGTATATAAAGTTGGTGTTTCAACCACAGCAGATGCTTGAAATGCTACAAATATAGTTAAGAACACTCACACTTGTGCTATATGATCACAGCTAAAACATAGAATATATTTTCGCGAATGCCGATTGATGGCCTCAAACTCTTTTCTATCAATCTTAACACCTTTGTTATTCACTGAACTTACTTTGTTGTTGCATCGGCAACAATAAGTTCATCTGGGAAATCAGTGTCACCTTCATCGGTTGGCAATGTAATATCATCTTCAGTTGTGAAATAGTATCTCTCCCCAATAGTTCTGAGGAGCTGGTGCACCTCAAACATTGTTGGCCTCTCCTTAGCATTCTCAACCACACAGTTACAGGCAACTTTAAGAAATTGGTTGAGTTCGTCATCGAATCCATTTCCAAGCAGAGTCTTGTCGATAGAAGTTCGAAGAAGTGGACCTTCTGACAGCTGTCTGATCCACTCCACTAAACTTCCCTTGAAGCTTTCAGGGGCATTAGCAACATGAGTGGGCTTTTCACCAGTGATCAACTCCAGGAGAACCACACCGAAGCTGTAAACATCCCCCTTTGGCGTTGCGACAAGGGTCCGTAGATACTCAGGAGCAACATAACCCAGGTCCCCAAACTCGCCATTGACGAAAGTGCTCAAATGTGTGTCGACCGGGTTCATGAGTCTGGCAAGGCCGAAATCAGATAACTTTGGCTCAAAATCTTTATCCAAAAGTATGCACTTGGAGCTTATGTTCCTGTGGATAATTCGTGGATTGCAGTTATGATGAAGCCATGCCAAACTTCTAGCCGTCCCAATTGCAATTTTGAGCCTCATGGACCAATCCATGTTCCTGATCTCAGGTTCCACTGGGTGCAATTTATCATAAAGGGCCCCGTTTTCCATGAATTTATACACCAAAAATCTCTCCCTCTTTGCCACACAATAGCCCAGCAGCGGGACCAAATTACGGTGTTTCACATTCCCAAGCGTCTTCATCTCTGATACAAACTCTTTCTCCAAACGCTGAGAGTCTTGCAATCTCTTAACCATAAGGATGCAACCATCAGAAATCACCGCCTTGTACATCGGTCCTGTTCTTCCTGCTCCAATGATGTTGTTGTTGCTGAAGTCGTTGGTTGCCTTCATGAGATCACTCAATCTCATTTTTGAAACCGAATTCTCAAACATGGAAACCTGTTGATAACAGAATCTTTGCTGTCAGATATTTTGTTGCGTCAAATAAAAAAATGAAATCACTGATGAGTTAACTTAACCAGAAAAAGAGCAGAAATTCAATTCCCATGCCAGATAAAAACACAGTATATCCATTGAACATGATGAGTTAGATAGCTTGCCTTGATGCCTTTGGTTCCCTTAATGCTCTTTGCCCATCTGTTACCTTCAGGATCCTCCGCCTTCTTCTTAGCCACTCCGCGAGACAAGAAGTACAGAAAGATACCAACAATAATTGATGTGAATGTTATCCCGCCAGCAGCTGCTGCAGCGATTACTCCAACCTTGGATTTCTCCGCGACACCCGGACAGACACTCAATGGCTTTCCACAGAGGTCCAGATTATTTGCATAGCTACCAGCTGTGATTGTACTATGGTTAAATGTGGGGACCGGCCCTGTTAGAAGATTGTTGGTAACCGTAAATACCTTGATCCGTTCAAGCAGGCCAAATTCCAGCGGAATCTTGCCTGTTAGCCGGTTGTTGTCAAGTCTTAGATCATTCAAGAAACTACAATTTGCAAGATTAGTCGGAATTTCGCCTGAAAAATTGTTGAATGAAAGATCAAGGCTTGTAATATAGGGGATAAACTTTGATATATTAGCAGGGATCGAGCCATATAGCTTGTTGTGCGAAAGATCCAAGCCAGTCAAGCTCGTGCAGTTCTTGATGCCAAGGGGGAACTGGCCTTTAAGACCCAAGTCTGAAAGTCGGATATTTAGAACTCTGTTCTCGTCGGGGTGCCAGCATTCAACGCCCAAAAATCTACATATGAAGCCTTCAGTATTGTTGTTGAAATCCCATGTAGTGTTCAAGTAGTTATTAGGGTCCACCAGAGAATCTTTGATGGATTTCAAGCACGCTAAATCAGTCGCAGTAGCATTGCTCACAGATATTCTACTACTCAGCAACACCAAAACCATCCAAATCAAAATATGGGCAACAGCCATATGATTTTTCTCGCTCAATGTCATTAGCAAGGAAAACAAATCCTCAAAAAACTTCTGTCTCGGGCTCAAAAAGGAATCTACGAAGTGAAGGGTTCTCCCTAAATTATACTGCTAAATAAAACACTCAATCTATACATCCAAGAAAGAAGGTCTAACTACTCCACCAAAAACACAAACAGTTTTACTTGTGATCCACCAGAACAATATATGTAACTTGAAAAAAGCAAAAGAGAAGTAAACAAACAAACAAACAACCTCGAATCTTAAACAATTCAACTAAAATCCCAACTCCCTCATCTCAGAGATTCACCGAAAGAAAACAAGATTTGAGACATACCCAGATGAAGATGACGAAATGGAAGCGTGGAGCATATTAGTAGTCACCAAGCAAGAAGATGCTGCAAGAAGAATTAGAAAATAAATGACGAGAAAAAACACTGATATTACACTGAAAACGTGGAGAAGGGGTTGAGTTGATTTGAACAAAAGAAAGAGGTAGGAAGCATCATTTTTCTTTTTCCATTCAAAGAAGACTTCCGTTTATGTCCAAGTCTTCTTGCTTTCCAACAACCCATAGCACACACAAGAGTCCGAAATAAAAAGGTAAAAAAAGAAAAGTCTTTGGTTTGAAAATTCAGACCCATGACGCGCAGAACTGTTGTAATCTGTGGAAACTGATGAGTCGGGTAGTGGTGGTGAATTGACTGTTTGATTCGAAAACAAACCATGCTGTAATAACGCGCGTAGCCCTACTTCCTATGGTTGCCTGCATAATGGGCTTGGCTTGTCATCATCTCTCCTGTGATGAAGTCACATCAGAACAATTTACCTGTGGTGACGGGAAGTTGTGAACACTGAACTCCCCATGGACCCGGGAAGTTGTGAACACTGAACTCCCCATGGACCCGGCAACTTGTGTTGAATGAGTCTCTCCCCTTCACTTCATTCATTAATCCCACTACAATTTTCGTCACTGGGTTCACACGGATCACACGGATATAGTTAAGGTAGTTTTTATTCTGCGGTTAAATTATGTTTATGGGAATTTTGATTTTTTATGTTAGTATATTATTTTAATGTACTATATATATATATATTTTAAATAAGAAATATTTAAAAAATAATCATTATCATTGAAAAAAATATTGGATTTTACAATATTGTTTGTTTATTTTTTTCTCTATTAAGCTTCTACATTCTAAACTTGATTAGACTTCATCAAATAATTGTTTTTATTTCATGTAATATCCATATCTTCTATAAAAATTCCCTTCCTTTTATAAAAAAAACTATTTCCCACTTACAGTCTAAAAAAGCTGAGATGAAAAATAAAAGAAGAAAAAAGATATAATAAATATATGACATTATTGGAATGAATCCTGTTTCAAAAAAACACTTGAATTTCTTTATGTTTTTTATTGGAACAATTGGTCATGGATGTGATTAATTTCCATGATTGTGATTGATATTATAGTGATTTTGTTGACTTTTGTTTCCTGTAATAATCAATCTATATCTATTTGATGATTTTTGACAAAGTTTATGCTCTGGTTTAAGAGCTCAATTGAAAAACAAAAATCACTAGGGGCTATTGTAAAAAACATGGATTAAAAACATTAAATTAGTTTCAAGAAAAATAAAATTTAGAAACTGAAGATAACCTCTAAAAAAAATAGAGATCAAAATGTAAATAAATAAAAATTTCACATAAATTTTCAAGGACATGATGATAAGAAAAACAAACATTTAAATGTAAAATAAAATAAAAAGCTGCTCATGAGAATATTTTTAACCCACACCATCAACCAACATTATATGATATTTTTATAATGAAGGCAGTTATTTAACGATGATGATTTCATTATTGATTATCGAAGATTTGGCTCTCTGACTTTTCTTCGCGGCAATCATGGCTCTGGCTACCATTTTAAGCTGGTGGCTGGGATGATTAAACGACAGACAGAAATCCATTTTCTCCTCTTTCTTTTCACCCTGGATTTCTCACAGCCGCCAGTCTGTCTCTGTATTCTTTCTTGGAGACGATGAAATATTATGATGCGAGTGTTTAGTGATCAAAAACTATTTTCTTTTTCATTTTTTTTTGTTTTTTTAAACTGTTTTTTTGTTTTTTGCCTCGAGCTATTTTGGGCTGTAAACCTTCTTGTTCATAAGCCTTCACACTGTTGCTCTGGTTTAAGCTTATGAATCCTTGGAAAGTCCCAGCAACAATATTATTCAGACGGGCAAGCTTTAGCATTATCAGAAGAAACACCACAAGTTTGCGTTGCCATACACGAATGTCAAATGCAGAAATATATCGAAACTCTTTTCAGTCGGTGAAAATAAAATCATGGGCAGCATAGCTCCATTCATCTCAAAAACATCCCCACCACACCACCATTTCGAGCATTTTGTATTTTGAAAATGTTAGCCAGAAGCGACACGAACAACTTTCTTGCCCACATTACGACCATGGAAAACTCCAATCAGAGCGGACGAAGCATTTTCCAGGCCTTCTGCTATATCTTCGACATAGACCAGCTTCCCTTCCTGCAAGTGCCTGATTGCAAATTCAAGATATTCTGGATATATGTGCTTGAAGTCTGTTTCGACAAAGCCTTTTATCTCAAGGCTCTTCACGACCACATTAAACATATTGTGTATGCCTTCTGGTTCCTCAAGATTGTATTGAGAAATCATTCCACAGGCTGCAATCCTTCCATGAGGTTTCATGTGCATGATTACTTCATCAAGCATTTTACCACCCACATTGTCGAAGTAGATGTCTATGCCTCCTGGGAAATACCTTCATCATAGAAAAGGAACGCATCAAGTGGCGTTTAAATTGAAAAAAAAAAAACAATATTTTCATGCTCCCAAGTAAACTAAATTAGACAATTTCTTGAGTCTGCCTGTTTCTTTCTTCTCTTAAAAAGTTTGAGGTATCCCCTTACAATTGCCAATTGAAAGAGTAGAGAGATCACTCGATGCTGTTTCTTCACTAAAATTTAAGCAATAAACCTGAAAATTGAGGCAGGAACGTTGCCAATCTAAGAAACCGTTATGCGAGGACATGTCAGCCCTCGCAACCACCTTGAGCCCTGGCATGATTGATTTCTTCGGATGAACTGAATTCAAGAAATTAAAGGAGCCATCAGACTTTGGCTAACAAGATCGGAAACTCACCGTTTTAAGGCTGTTGCTAAATCATGCTCTTTATAGTTGAAGGCATCATCAAATCCAAACTTGGTCTTTGACAGATTAACCTGAAAAACCTCATCATGTTAGATCGAATGTATTTTTTTAATCTACCTTCAATGATCGAATGCATTGACCTGCTTCACTAACTGCATAAATCATAAGCCACATGAGAAGTAAGAGAGCACCTTTTCCTCAGTGCTAGCACTTCCAACAACATAGCAACCCATCATCTTAGCGAATTGACCAACTAGTTGGCCTACTCCTCCACATGCTGAAGAAACATATACAGTTTCTCCTGCTTTTGGAGAGCATAAGTTGTAAAAGCCAACATAAGCGGCAATTCCTCCCGTCCCTGATCAAAAAGAGTTCCAGCAAACTAAGTTTCGGAGAGGTAAGGAAAATTGCATCAACAAATGAAAGAGCAATTATCCATCGGAGGAATTCAACTTGAAGAATGAAAATTTGCATCAGTTATTTGAAAGCAACTGCACCTGGAGAAGAACGTAATGAGAACCTCCGCACTGAAGTTTATTTAAGTATCAGAGTTAATGTTTCCTGTTTCTAAAACCAAAACGAACTCTAGAAATTTACCCTGGACTGGTTAAAGTTTAACTGGCAGGCTAACCGGTGAACCAGCAACCAGGCACCCTTGCTGGTTCACTGGTTAAGTATAATTTCACTTCTGCACTGAAACATACTATGCCATTCCATAATTCCCATTAAAATGAAGGTGGGTAGAGAAGGGGGAGTGCAAGTCCTAAAGACAGAATTTTCACAAAAAGATGGCCATACAAATATTTCTTTTTACAAGAACCACTCTTGAAAGTAGTTACTGAGAAGCACGAGATAATTTAGCTGATGCTCAGGCAAGACTCGCAAAACCTGTGAATTCTATCAAGGAATGGTTCAAGTTCGTGATAGACGTTTATCAAGAAGTAACACCAATCCATAAGTTCCAACATATCTAGATTATTACAAACTCGAGCCATTCCCTGATCAATATCGTATCGATATTCTAGTTTGTCGTATAACTCTCCATGTAGCAATGTTGTAGCTTTTATCTGGTAACTGCATTAGAGCTGATCAACTATTTAAGATTCTTTAATTATTTGACAATCGATAAGCAGCAAATTGTCACCACTGAGGTGTAAAAATTAGCATACCTAGAATCCCTGTGTAGTATGATAGAGGCACCCCGGTATGGCTGATTTTGTTTAGTCTTTCAGGATTTGGAATCACTGTGTATTCTTCCCACCCAGTTAATCCCCAGACAAAATCTCCTTCCTGGAAGCCTGGATGAGTGGACTGAATGACCTTACATACACCATACCCCACAAGAACCTGATGAATAAAAAATGAAAAAGAAGAAGATTTGAATAAAATATTGTACTGGGCAGCCTGGCAGTTTGTAAAAAAAGCAGAAAACCTCTTGGCCAATTTCAGTGGCAACGACATGGATTTGAATGCAATAGCAGTTGCTGAAGGTCTTACAGAGCCAGGAGAGTAGGACTTGATAATGGTGCCGGGATGAGAGACTTGATCGGACATGCGGTGGCGCATGTAAGGGTCACATGCAAGGCAGAGATTCTTGAGAAGCACAGCCCTGGATCCATTGGAGAGGACGCAAATGGTGTTAGATGATCTAAGTTCAAAGTCACTCTCTTTTGGGTACCCTCTCACATAATCTTTCAGCACCACCTGCTTCTGCTGTTTGCTCACCATCTCCGTCTCTTTTCGTTTCGTAGTACTGCACCTCCGGGACGGGCCACGAGCCGAGACTTGAAACCAATCGAGCAAAACAATCAACCAAGCTTAATTAATTTACCCTTTTCTTTTCGTTTCATCTCCTGAAACACGACATTCAAGTAACTGTTTGTCATTGCTTATCAAAAATCGTTTCACATCTGTACATCATTTCTTTTGACAGATATTTAAAAAAAAAAAAAACTGAAATAATTGGAATTTAATATATTTATTTGAACTCATTAAATATATTTAAAAAAAAAAAAGATTTCATCCCATAAAAAAAAACTTGCTGACCAAAATCGCTGGTGAAAAAATAAAAAAATATTTTTTAGTTTTTAAAATAATTTCTTTATTTTGATGTAATAAAATACTTTGAAAAATAATTAGAAAGTGCTAGTTCGTACGCACGCGCTATACTGCGGGCAACCAAAATTTTTAAAAACATTTACATAAATTTTTCACGTCTCATATTTATTTAAAAAAAATATGAATATATAATTTTTTTCTATAGTTTATATAATTTTATGTTCATCTTAACCATAGCAGTATTTAAAATTTTTCTGTTATAAAAAAACTATAATTATTAAAGCATATAAAAATATGAAATAATAGTAATAATATGTCCATATTTTGATTGATTGAAAATTAATAAAATCATGTTCCAAATTTATTCAGGCATCTCAATAATAAATAATCACTTTTAATTGAAATTTTGTAAACGTTTAATTATTTATATCAAATACATGATAATTAAAAAATAATGTAGTATAAATAAAATTAAATCTTATAATAACATTTAAAAATTATGCTAAAATTAAAGAGTATATAAATTTGATAATTTTTTCTCCGAGGCGTTGCCACAGAAAGCGGCCGAAGCGTAGTGAAAAACTCTTAAGAAAACCCATGAGGAGCTGTGGTTTTAGCAGCAGGAGGCAGGCAAATCTCAAGAGCAATACGAAACATGCCTTTCATCGTCTTCCCTTCTCTGCTCGTTAAAAGAACACGATTTAACTCGCTGAAGACATGAATGATCACACAAACCTGAACAGGTAGATCCTCGTCTGTAACATGGGAACGATACAATTTCAGAAAGCCACTAACCTGCCGATGATTATCCACAAAATCTGACATCTCACGAACTTTGTTTCTTAATTGCATCTTTGAGACAGCCGGGAATTTCTGTTGTGCAGTGATTCAACCACTGCATTCATACTTTGGGAGCATGATTGAATGGCAAACACCTGAAAATTCATAAAGATTGCAGTAAGCTGCAAACCAGGGGTTGCAGTCATAACATAATTGAAGGCAAGCTATGAACATGTCTAGATTATTATGAATGCAAACTGCCAGAAATCCTTCGAGGCACGTTAAACACAATTCTAATGCACAACTTACAACGAAAGGCATATCTGACTCTTGTAGAGCTATCATAGTTGGGATAGGTGTGGCACTGACCTTGGCATTTGACAGGCAAGCATCGCCATTTTCAGGTGACACATCCAAGGATATCTCCAATTTCAGGTGTCCACCAGGGAATGCTTGGATGCTAAGTGCTTCCAAACACATTTTTTCTTATACGCGAAGGCATGCAAAGCAGGGTTTTGAAATCTACCATTTGAAACCTGTGGAAGGAAGGATGGAGGCTATGCTATTTCCAAGAAATTTTCAAAATTGGAAATTCCTGTAACAGATTGTGTGATCAGGGTGCCATCATATTTCACAGATTTGCAGAGACGGGCATATGCGGATGCTGCAACAATTGCTGGATTGAAGCTTCTGAGATAGGTGCACGACTGTGCTGCAAATGCATTAAATTATGGGCATATTCGGATGCTGCAACAATTGCTGGATTGAAGCTTCTGAGATAGATGCACGACTGTGCTGCAAATGCATTCAATTATGGGCATATGACGATGCTGTGACATGACTTTGATAGCAGTTTGGGAGGGAGGGGATTTGATGATGAACTCTTAACGAGAGAGCTTCTAATAGGCTAAGGTCAGCATGTGTGAGGTCGATGAAGAATCAGTGCAAATGCAGAGGTCACACCTCTTTTGAATGTGTAAATATTCTGAGTTTTTTTTTTTTTTGTTAAGGTAGATATAATTGGAGTTGATTTGCACCTGTTTAACATTAGCACCGCATTTACAAAACATTTTTGAAAAAAATAATAAAAAATTATTTTAATTTTTTTTTTAGTATTTTTAGATTATTTTTATATAATAATATCAAAAATAATTTTTTTAAAATAAAAATAAATATCATTTCAATATATTTACAAATAAAAATCACTGTTAAAAACAATACCTAACATAAATACAAAATTATAGTCATACCAACTTGACAACGGTAGGACCTGTTTTGTCTCTGGAACACCAATCAAGCATATGGTCCAGCTGACCATGCAATAATACAGATATTATGAAGCAAAAAAGCGATTTTTCAAGGCTCTCATCAATAATTTACGTTCTACACTACAAAGGTAGTGAATAATATGATGACTAGAAAGGGTTGAGAAAATTCTCTCGCATTGCAAGGATTGTTCAACTGAAAGGGTTCTCGTAATTGAAGACATCATCCATGAATATCTTGAATTTAATGATTTCTGATATTCACGCAGATGATTTCAAGTCAGATTTTACTAAAGCTCCACCACAGCTCCTATACTTTTACCTTAAAAGTTCATAAATGGTAAAAGTATTCTAATCAAAAATCATTCACGGGCCACACAGATGACCTGCTTACCAACATTTTTTCCAGAAAACAATCCAGCAAAAGCAGCAGGAGCACTTTCCAATCCTTCACTCATGTCTTCAATGTAGACAATCTTCCCTTGTTTGAAGTTGCTGACAACATGTTCAAAGAAGCGTGGATATAAATGCAAGTAATCACTTTGCAGGAATCCCTGCATCGTAATGCGTTTGGGTATGAGACTGAACAAGTTGTTAATCCCTCTGGAATCAGAGAGGCTGTTGGCAGACACCATTCCACACACTGCAATTCGGGCATGAATCCTCATGTTGAGCAATGCTGCTTCAAGCATATCTCCACCAACATTATCAAAGTAGATATCAATGCCTTCAGGGAAGCACCTGTTCAGGGGATATTTTGTCAGTGATCAACATGAGGGAAACTCTCATCGTAATGAAATTTATAAATGAGGAAAATTTGTGTTAGTTGATGCTGATAGAATCTTGGATGTGTCTGACTTAGCTACCCACAACTTGAGTTAAGATGCTCAGATAGATGAAAGTTTAATGCATTTAGCATTCTATAAAGACAAAAACAAATATGAAAAAAGTCATTTTGAACATTTAAAAAAAAAAAACCAAACTACATCAACCTAGCTGAGTCAACCTCCAAATCAGTTGAAATGAAACTTGTCTGGGCCAAGCATCGGGCTCGGCTAGGCTAGGTTTAATAGCTATGCTGTAAAGGCCACCAGCTAACATCACGAAAGCATGGATGATTAATAATAAGCAAGCTGCAAGGTAATCAGGGCATCTCATGATATTTGTTTCGGATTTTGGACTTTAGATTGAGCATCGAGGAATATGGACAAATCAGAAGCAGCTACTTCGTCAACAGGCAGATAATTATGTTCTTTTTTCATTCTTGAACTTTGAAAACCTCATTACACTGTGCTGACCTTTTCAAAGCTGCATTCAGGTCTGGTTCCTCTTTGTAGTTGAAAGCTTGATCAAATCCAAGCTTGTTCTTTAAAATGTCAACCTAATATTCCCATTCAAGATTTCTTTCTTGTATCAGTTCTAATAGCAGTTGTCAATTATATAAGCTGAGCAGTACCACTCAGGGATGAGAACACTATCCATATAACATATCCATAAAAGAAATCTACCTTTTGGCTTGTGCCGGCACTTCCAACAACGTAGCAGCCATGTAGCTTGGCAAGCTGGCCAACAAGCTGGCCAACTGCACCGGATGCGGCAGAGACAAAGACTTTCTCTCCTATTTTAGGGGAGCAAACCTCAAAGAACCCTGCATAAGCAGTAAAACCTGGCATGCCTACATGGAAATCCCACTCCCGTTAAATTTCCAAGGTTAAATACATCAACATCAGAAAATAATTAATAACAATTCCATAAGATTAAATTTTCAAGTGACGAAGATACATAATCACGTGCATTGAAGCTGAAGAGTATTCCCCTCTCTTTTACTCTTTTGAGTAGGGAAAAAACAACAAATTCAGAAGAACAGCAAGCAGAAAACCAGAAACCAACTTGCTATCCCCCCCCCCCCGTCTTTTATATATATAAATGCCGAGCAGCACCCAAACATTTCATCAAATCGACTAGAAAAAGGAGGAGTGGCTTGGGCATCATAATGGGTGTTATATGTTCATGATGGTGGGGAGCAAAATTGACAAAAACAGTCAACTGGTGAATAGGTGATATAAATTACTAGCCAAGATGGTGGTAAGGAGCAAGCTATGAGTCAGGATTCCCGCAGAAATCAATTTCATTCCTTCGGCAAATATAATTAATCCCCAAGTATTCTAATATAAGTCAGCTTAGCAATCTAAGGGTGGATTACATATAGCCTGTACAAAACTTGGGGACCAAAGGCAAAGAACTTAGAGAGATTTTCTTCATATTATGTGAATTACCAAATAAAGTAAAAAAAAAAAACCCCAAAAAGGAGAAAGAATTAGTAATGCTTGGAATAATAAGAATAGCCTACCAAGAAGACCCACGTGATACGAGAGAGGGATATCATCTTGCTGGATTCTTCTCAGTTGCTCATGTTTCCGCATCAAGCTGAATTCTTCCCAACCAGTCAGCCCTGAAACTAAGTCTCCAGGTTTGAAATCTGGATCATCAGAATCCACAACCCTTGATACACCAAATCCTTGTATCGCCTTCATCAAAACAAACCATCATTCATCAATGCAGATGCCATATGGATACTGTGTTAGATACTAATATAGGAATTCATCAAGTGTAAGAAATCCATCAGCTTTTAGCTCAGAAAAGAGGGGAAATCGAAAAGAAAAGAAACTCATCAACATCTCATTTGTGTTATTCCTGAGTTGAAAAGCACTTGGCCTACGATGATTGCCAATCACCTAAAAATATCTCAACAGAGGGAGCCAACCTTATCCTACAGGAATGAGTGACACAATATCCACCCAGATGTGGCTGCTGGGATTCGAGCCCAAGTTCTCCACGGCCACAACGTGGGATCCTTACCACCAAACTACAGCCACAAGATGCGGTCCGTGAATCATATCTTTTACTCTTCTTTTTTTTCGTAACATTATCCGAAGAATCTGAGGGAACTTGAATTAATCTAGGGCAATGCGGGCCATGAATCATATCTCCCGATTTGATATAAAAAATTAGAACAAATCCACTACAAGACCAGCACACACCCTATGTCGAATACAAGAAAACCGATCCTTTTTTTCTAAGCATTTCCATCAAATGAACCCACAAACTGAATATCGTAAATAAGAAGTAACAAAACAGATTCTTGATATTTCAACACATTACGATATTTATATACCTGGCCAGGGAGAAAAGGAGGGATGTAAGAATCATAGTTCTCACGCATGCGACCTCTCATGTAAGGGTCACAGGACAAATAGAGATTCTTGACTAAAAAAGCTCCAGACCCTTTTGGTGCTTTGAGCTCTATTTTTCCAATCTTTAGTTCCATGTCTGTCTCTCTCGGTATTCTGTCTATAAACCCCTTGAATATCACCTGCTTGTTATCCACTGCTTCCCCTTCCATTTTCATCAAGAACCCAATTCAATCCCTTGCGGTGCTGTATGATATATAATCAATGGTCGGTTTCTCAGTTTCAGCGTCTTGCCGTGCTGTTAGCCTGTTACTGCTTTTGAAACGGATGTCAGCAATCGGCTCTAGTTTTTAACGCTACCTACCTAACCCCTGATCACATTTTGTGGCCCTGTTTTAGCCACCAATGCTCCTGGTCCTTCTATGGACCAAAACAGTGTGGTGGGTTAGGTTAGCACAAGACAGAGCCGCTCGAGAAAAAGGTTACATTAAGACTCGGCGAGAACCGGAGGAAAATGTCATGAACCGGTGAAAAAAGAAATCTTTTTACGACAAAGAGTTTGTCAAAAACATCTTGCTGCCTCCACCATAAGGGTCGTGAGAGGCAGTATTTAGATCAGGTAATTATACAGCCTGCACCAATTAAAAACCTTTTTATTGTTTTTGAACAGCTTAATAAAGCTCTTTATCCCGTCAAAGATAAAGAGTATCACCGTCCATCTAAACTAATCTGATATGTGAATGACATCACTATTCCTAAAACCACAAAGTTATTACAAAAGTGGGTTAAAAAAATATAAGATTAATCGAGAAACTATGATTGCAGAGGCAATCATGGCTCTCATGGCAGCAATTTATTGCCTGTTCAAGCTGGGATTACAGTAATGGCGATCAATGACGTCATTAATGGGATTCTGAAGAATCGAACATCTGAAGGTTGTTCATCAAGTTTAGCCCCATAAGTTAACACATTATAACTTATTTTGGCAGATGACATGTAAATTGGTGATGGAGAGAAAAAGCTGAGGAGAATTAAGACACTTTACCATGCTATTTGCTCAATGAGGCTCTGGAATTAATTAGTGGGAGTATATAATACGATGATCTATTACAGTAATTGTAATGATTATATCAATGGTAATGAAAAGTTATGGAATTTCTCGGAATGATTTGGTTGATTTTGAAACTTGGTGAGAAACTTTATGGTGATTAAGAATAACTAGTGGGCCCTATTAGTTATTTTAAATAAAGAAAAGGATGCTTATAATTAAGAAAACAAATCCCAGATGAAAATATTTTTATCATTCTTCATGGATATGGTCAGATTAATTAATTAATAAAGAGGAGTAATGTAGGGTTTAAGGGAGGTCAAGAAGTACTGTAAAACGCAAAATGAAAGAAAGCTGCGGCGGCGGAACCGGTGAAATGGCTCTCTCGTTAACTGTTCAATTCACAGGTGAATCCACTGGGTTTCCATACAAATCAATATAGATTTAAGCCATTATGTAACAGCAACCGTTGGAAAATGGATTCTAACGTAATGTCGATAAATTCTGCTATTACTATATATGTAACATCGCCACCGTTTTCTTTCCTCTTATTTTTTTTTTTTTTTAATTTGTAGCTGACGAAGCGACTAGCTAGTAAATCTAACGATGGAAAATTAAACTAGATGAACACCTTGAGAATTTACAGGCAGTATTCTTAATTATTCCAAGAAAAATAAAAGAATATTAATGCACAACTTCACTGGAAATATACACCAATATCGCATCCCAGCGATAATTAATTACAATCTATTTGCTTCGCGAAAAAATAAAAATTACAAACAATTATCTGGTTGAACTTGGCCAGATGTTTTCCCAATTGCGTTGGTGCAAGTTGAGCGAGCTTGTTTGTTCGAGTAGGTCAACTTTACATCCTGCAGCCTTATACCTGTACATGGATATTTCAAGCTGCAGTCAAATTTTATAGCAACTGGTGTGGCAGATGTTCCTCGAATGCCTTGATACATGACATCGCTTATCTGAACGCCCGATACCTGAAGCCACAAGTCGCGGCACAAAATACGATTAAAATGCAAGTGTAATAGAGAAACCATTGTTGAAAAAAGGGAAAAAAACTATTCAGCTGCCGATTTCTAACCTGATTGGGGCAATTTAAATTGTGCGGACAGTAGTTTTGATCGATGATGATGGGATTTCTGACATTAATCATCGTGGCTCCAATGAATCGAATTGCTCGGACAAATCCAGTGCTTTGTCTCGCCCATGACTTGATTCTAAACCCATTTGTGGTGCCGGAAAAAATTGTACTCTTGACCGTCACATTCTGAACGCCGGGCTCTTCCGTCGTCTTGGCTAAGCTTCCGATACTGCATGAAAAACAACATCCCAGAACTGTCCGTCATGCTAATCAACACATGCGAGCACTCTTGAAAAAAATCAAGTTGATCACAGGGTCTCTGTGATGATCATTTCTCACCTGATGCCATGACCAGGGCCACAGCTGACCCTTTCGATCCACAGGTTTTTAGTCCCGGGCCCAATTGAGATACAATCATCCCCAGTTTTAATCGAAGAATTCGTGATCACGACATCAGTTGATAATTGGACGTGAATGCCATCCGTGTTTGGGCTGTCACCGGCAGCTATCACCCTGACTCCTTGAACTTGCACATTTTGGCAGCCATTTATCACAACGTGGTACATTTGGCTGTTGAGCGACAGTAATCCATCGATCCTTATGTTGTTGGAATTCACGAAGCTCAAAGTCTGCATCCATGCGCGGAAAAAGATCAAAAAATAATCCTGGAAAATCTAGTAATTAACGCGACATCAATTATTCATTGAGAATTATATATAGTAAATTGAGCAATAATGCAGTACCGTAGCTCCGGCAGGACAATTGCTTCCGTTGGCCTTGCAATCCCACAAGGGCGATCCTTTAGCATCAAGAGCCCCACCAACAATGGAGACACCGCTAACACGTTCAAAACTAAGCCAGTTTCTGGCTCGACCAAGTATGCGATAATCCTCGGGAGCAATCAGGGTTCCATCAATCCTTATAGTGATACCAGGACTCTTGCATTTACCGCCTGTGAACGCCACGGCGCCCAGCAAATACCTTCCTTTTGGTATGTAAATCATAGTCGAGTCAGTAGAGCCACACGCTGCGGCCCATGCATCTTGGAAGGCTTGGGTGGAGTCGGTTTTCCCATCCGGTCGGGCACCATAAGTTAGAACATTATAGCTTGTTTTGGCAGATGATATGTCCATGTCTAAGCTGACCAGAAAAATGAGGAGCAGCAGAGAATGCAGACGAAACATTAACAAAGCCATGTGATTTGCTGATGATCAGTCCGTAATTAAGAAACAGAAAGTTACGACGATGATCTTGATCGATATTTGAATGGATTTATTGGCTGCAATTAAGAAGAAGTTATGAAAGTTGAAGGGGGGTTTTAGTTGATGCCGAACTTGGAGAGATTGAGCGGGTATTTATAGAAACGCTAAAATATGGAATATAAATAGTCAGATATATACAGTAGTAGGGTTTAAGCTAGGGTGGTGGAGGAGGAGTTGTGAAAAGATGGAAGAAAACTGCGCCGGAGCTGAAATGGCTGCACACTCTTCTTGTCTTGTTACATGCATTGCTTTGTTTTGAATCCATAGCGCACGCTCAAACCCTAGAGGCCAGGCATCAGGTATGGAAGAAAAAGGGCATCGGAGAGGGGCCGGGTACAAAGACCGTACTTATAGTGATTTTGGAAACTAAACTGAAAAGTTAATGTTATTTATGTTTTCCGGAGACAAGTACGGGATGACTTCATCAGTCAATTAGAAAACATTCTATAGAAATCGGTAGTAAAAATGAGATTTAACTAATTAATTAAAAAACAAAATATTGATTCAAAATTGTAAGATGTCATATCCTAGCTATTTGCACTCATTATATTTGGTGACCTTGTAGTTTCATCGGCCACTTCAAAACTCAAGTCAATACGTAATCAATTAGCTTAAGATATAGAATCCATTTTTCTTAATAATAATAATAATAGAGGTATTTATTTCACATTATTCAAATCCCAAAACTCGTAATCCTAATATATGGCTATCTTGACTTTTATTCTTGACTTTTAATAATAATAATAAAAATAAAAATAATAGATCTAATGGGGAAAATTGAAATCGTTGAAAGTAGCCAGGTGAAGAGCACTTGGCCAAGCCACCATGTATCTATTTGTCATCGTTATTATCAATCCAGCAATACATTATACGTCTAAGAAAAGCTGCGAACGTGACTTTCAATCCTCTCACAACCGACGACTGCCGCGTTTAACTGCCTGCCTTCATCATTAAGAAACTCAGCCCCTTCTCTATATTTAATTTATTCTGCAGGGGTAATATTTTTATTTTATTTTACTTTCTCTATATTTGAATGTATCCTAATTAAATCTTTTAACTTTTATTTTTATATTCGTTCATAATATTGAATACCTCTTTTTTCTAATAAAACTTTCTGCTTCACTGAAGGAAGGAGTGTTTTTGAACTACAATCATATGTTATGACTGCAGAATATGTACTTGGCGATCTAAAAAAGGACCTACAACACTGTTACGGCTTCTGTCATGCCGTGCAACGGATTCATTTACGGTGTTCAAGCTAACAGATTACAGAAGCTAACCCCCGCTGTGAAGCCCAAGCCCATTACTGTTGAGCCGGCAAATGATTCTCTTGCTCGCTCCAAGGAGTCATATTTACCCACGAATTGAGAAGGAAGGCACCGAAAAACTAACACTGAATAAAGAAATGGAAAGAATAAAAAACCTGCTGATGTATTCGCTTCTGTACAGCTATAAATTGGCAATCAGCCCCCCAGAATCACAGATTCTATTCAAACTCGCCTCGAAAACCGATGGCATAAAATAAAAATAAAATAAAAAAAAGCTGCAGTGGCATGGGGTCTAACCGAATGAAAAACTATTGACGAATGCTCAACTTGTACAGGCAGTGAAGGCACGAGGGCTTGTGTTATTTACATGGAGAAGATTGTAAAAAATGGAGAAGGGGCAGTGACTCATCTAGCGCTTTGTCATTCAGCTAAGGCAGGTGATTTCCATTCATGGACTGTGCAAATTGCGCAGGTGATTAACCACTTCATAGGAACTGTTAAGATGCTGGTAGTCAGCCCGGCGGAGAAGATTTCCTTGGATTTGCCCCGAGCCATTTGGTCTTGTTTCAAGTTGTGCTGTTCGCGAAGAACAGCAGTGACGCACGCGAATCCGATGATTTTTGGTCTCACTCGTGTTGCATGTAGCTCGAACTTTCACCACCAACATAGCTTCCTTGTCCCTGGTGTCTTCACACCATGAATTCTGAGGGACACCGTCAACATAAACTTCCAGGGTGGGGAAGTCTTCAAGATGAATCGACACCTCGGCAATTTGGTCTGGTTTGATTATGCCAGCTGCTGGAGTGACCTGGTCCAAAGAGCACAAATTTTGAGATGCACACTCTTTATTGCCTAGAACATGTATAAGGGTGCACGTTTCATATGGAAATGTATGGACATTAATACTATGCGCGCAAGCAACTGCATTTTTTTCTTTACCATGCCCCACCTATTGCTATTTTCACTGCCAACGTTTTCTAACCAATCCATTATACACAAAATATATTAAAATTCAACGTTGAACATGAAGAAGCTCCTCTCTTGAGCCTGGGAGGCAGATTTGGTTTATGATAGCAGGAAATGGAGCAGAAAGATCCACCCATACAGGCGACCCTGACGAGTTTCGGGTCATGGCTTTGTTGTTGATAAACGAATCACTCCTTTTCATCTTCCAATTTTTTTGAAGGATCAAGACCACTATGATATGATATCCAGCAAATGGCCCAAACAATGGGTAAAGGGAATGGTTAAGGTTTAGTAGTTTTATTTTTCAGTGAAGTAGGGACTTACCTCAAGCCATTGGGGAAAGCCATAGGAACCTCTTGGATGATGATTTGATGCTTGTCCATTCTCATCAATTATAGACTGGCCTTCACAAATAATTTCGAACAAAGCATAATTCTCCCCGCACTTATTTGTGATACGCAAGATGGCTGTATCATGGTTTTGAAGGATTATGTTGTTCGTGCTTACAATGGTTTCCGGAATCTTGCATAGCTCATCAATTGCGTATCTAATTTCCTCATTTGATTTCATAATGTCTCCAAACTCTTGTCTCCTCACTGACTCGTCAACTTTTGCAATATCAATACTGAACATGCAACGAACAGGCTTGTGATCACTGTCGGTCACATCCATGCAGGCATCATACCTATCAGAGATAGATAGCAAGTTAAAGACATGCACGTGTGCACTTTTCACTTAAGTGATAATATTAATTTGTGGATCCACTAGCTAATGCCCAGGCAAATGCAGACATAGTCAAGGCAAAATAAGAGTCTTGGTTAATTGAAGCAAATTTATCTTTCACATGTATCTTTATTCACTATACATGCCTGAAAACCTTACTAAGAAAACTTACTGTGATATCAAAGAGACAACAGGACAGTCTAAGCTGCATTCAGATACATGAGCTGACCGGCTATCACGATATAGTACTCTGTCACACCAGGCAGGGATGCGCTTCTTTTCACCTGAACCATACCCTGCAGACAGTTGCAGAAGTTAAGAGTTCAAAACCCATAACAACGTAAAAGCTGGAAAACGCCCCCCCCCCCCCCCCCCCCCCCCGGGTATAAGGAGTTATATAAAGTGTACAGTCACCAATCTGATATAAAGAGTACATAGTTACAGGATACAAATCATATAAAAGCACCCGAAAGATATTAGCAACAAATACCCAGCTAAATAACCCAAGTCAGTTGACCCACAAAATTTCCATATTTTGCAGTAACACTGCCTGCTAAACCAGGTTGGTGCTTTTTGAACTTGTGGGTGGAAAAAGATGCACTATCCCATTGCTGGCACCCCCCGGGTGAGGAGTTATATAAAGAGTACAGTCACGAGTCATATTACAGGACACAGATCATATACTTTCACAAGCACCCAAAAGATATTAGCAACCAAAACCCCACTAAATAACCCAAGTCAATTTCCATATTTTACAGTAACTGTACCTGCTAAACCAGGTTGGTGCTTTTCAAACTTGTATGTGGGAGGAAATCTAATAACTGCTTCACGCATTCCTTGGAACACATTTCCAGCTCCCATTTCTGCTCGGAGTTGGTCCTTTTTTCTAAGCCAATCAAAGCATCTCTGAGATACAAGGTCCCTTGCTTCATCATAAGATATACCATCAAGCCGATAATTAAGATCACCAAGAAATATAACCATGTCTGCCTCTGATAACTCGGGTATTCCTTCTGGAGAGTTAACAGCCGTAACCTGAACACGCATTCATGCTTAATTATGTGTAGTGAATGTGAATGAATCGTATAGAAAGCAATTTAAAGAAAACATAGCTGCTCATCATTAGATGTATAAACTTACATTTGCACAGCGAAGCATTTGGGCTGCAGATGAAGTGCCAACTGCAACAGAAAGGAGCAATGGCAAGCCAGTTCTATAAGCAAGCCAAAATAAATAGCAGGCAATCGAGCAAGACAACAACAGGTATGACACCATACCGGCTGCAGCACTGAAGAAACTAGATGGTCGGCCAAAGGTCATTGTCCGATATACATGGTCAAAATCAGCATTCCGACGATTAACCGCTTCTAAATGTGCTGCAAAGTGGCAATTAACAAAGCACATTACCCGATCATATACCCTAATCCTCAAACCAACAGCACCCTGCACAATCAACATTTAGTCACACCAGTAAAAAATATTGTTAGAGAAGACACACTGGCCAACAGCTAAGCAGTGTAAGAATAGATTTGTGAGGTAGTTACAACTTCAATCCAAGAATTTAAATTATTAAGCAAAGAATAAAGTTTTTTTTCCTTAAAAAAAGTAACTATGAGCAGGCAAAGATATGTAACACAATTCATGAAAATAATGCAAGGTCAGGGCCTGTAGAAACCAAGAATGGGAAGGCATACCTTATTACCAATTGCACGCCCAAAGCCACACGGAACTGCAGCAGCATCAACATCCCCGACATGAGCTTTAAGATTATTTCTAACCCTGTCATACATTTATTCATATATCAGAACCAAGATAGCCATCAAAAGGGCTGAGACAAATGAGATTTACGAGAGAAGTTGTATATGCCTAAGCTAGAACTGTCACATAAAAGGTCAAACCAAGCTACTGTAAAGATTCAATTTCAGGGCCAAATTAAGCAGCCTCGTTGTATACACCCAAATAAATAAAAGCCTAAACATAAAAAAGAAAATTGTAGCAAGCTCACATTCCAATCTTAAAATGCTAGTCTTCTAGAAAGAACATTTCTTTTATACTTGCTGATATGTCAAAATAACATGTTAAACTCACTGTATGCCTGATTTCATATTTCTATCATTCCATGGACACTTACCACATGGCAATCAGCAATCCTGCTAGTTGCCTTGAACCAACACGTTCAAACGTCGACCCTTCATCCAATGTTTTGCCAATCATATCAAGCCACCACTGCCCGACAGAACTGCCCTCCAGTCCAACCTGCAGTTGAAAAGAAAACCCAAGCAACATCAAACAACAAAAATGAGAGAGAAGAAGAGCAAAGATAATTATAATATAAGCATGATCATAAAAGAGAATGTTGATGCAAGATGTTTAGCAGCATTGCTTCCATTCCAATTATCCTTGCTTTTTTTTCTTTAGATAGCATCATTTGCAACCAATATATCAAAAAGATTATACACAACTTTCATTGTAACAGCTGCATGGCACAGTATCACCCCACATTGTCTTATCCCAGAGTGAGTTCACAGGAAAAATCGTGTCTTATTCATTTTATTCATTGCCCAACCAGCATTAATGCATTTTATTCATTTTATCATGTCCTTTCCATATTTTCCACCCTGTTTTAGTGCTTAGACCAAAATTATTCACTTTTTCAAAGATCTTCAACTCGTGAAAACTTAAAAATAACACCATCATTATTTCACTTGCAACAGCTGTTTTCCTATATTTTGAAGAAGAAAAAGAGTTAAAAAAACTTCTTGAGAAAGATGGAAGAGTTATCTGTGTCATTTCAGAGAATTGATTAAGAGGGAGAAAGTTCCTTCGGTCACACTAGGAAAAAACACTTTTGGGGGCCATGGAAACAAAAAATCCTTAAGAACATACTTGCCAAGTTCAATAGTGGAGATGTCTTACAGTTTCCTTTGCCGCAGACATTGCAAGCACACCAGCACCCATTTCAACTTCTTGCAACCCAACAACAACAATGCCAACATCCCCAGCAGCAGAACCTAACCAGGACACAAGTGAGTCTCGTGAAGCTTTTCCTTGCGCTACATTCCATGTACCAGTCAATATTTTTAGATTCTCTATCCTTGTATACAGGAATTCTTTTCCAGCTAACTCTGAACGCAATATGTCGTCAAGGGGTCCTGGAGACATGACATTCCATCCTCGTATACCGCCGTGATTAGCCAGGGTGAAAACATAGCCGGCCCCAACAGCCAATTTTATAACTGGGCTGCTATGGGCCACCCATCCTCCAAGAAGATTACCCTCAAGGTCTAATACCTGAACAATACCACTTGCATAGCCGACCCATATTCGCAAACCAAATGTACACAAGCACTGAACAGCAACAGAATGATACTGGAAATCTTGCAAGCGATTGCCATTTCCATCCCATTGCACAAGTGAGCCGTTCGCACAGCCAGTCCAAATCATTCCATCTCCAGTTATTATCAGCGCTTCAGTTCTCCTATTATCATCCCCAAGGCCACCTTTTGCAGCAACTCGACGAACAGCATCAGCTGCTCCCATTATAGCATTGCGTGAACGCTGAAAAAAACCAAATGAAGTTTGCGTTTTCTCTTTCTTTGAACCAGCAACAGTTTTCATCTTGATCTCATCTTCAAAGGTAAGGTCCTGTCCTAACGACATGTCCAGTCTTTCAATCTGACCATCTATATTGAACATTTTCAGCAACTCCCTTGTGCGAGCATCCCTGTAAAATAGATGGCTCCCCTTAATTTAATCTTATTTAGTAAAATCCATGAATCATAATGAGAAAAATATTTAACTCCCCTCCAACCCAAAAATAAATAGACAGAAAGAAACAGATAAAGTTCCCGGTATCCAACTAAGTCTGTGCTAACCAAAGTTACTAAAAAGATAAGATCCCCAAAACACGACGAGACTGAGTGAACCCAGCAGTTGTAGAATTTCACAATTTCTTTCTAAACCAGAAATTAGAATCATGAGAAAAGAGTCAAAATAATACATTTGTTATGCTTCTTCTCTTTCTGCCTTTTTGGCTTCCTTCACTGAAAATACACTATGTCCCCTTGCATGTATCCTATTCTCGACACCTAGCAATCACTGCAACTAGTCACTTATTTGGTATTGAAGCTTAGTTGAGTTGTTAAAGAAAAATGATTTGTCACTTCTGTTCACGAGAAAATGCAAACACCAAAGAATTGACAATGTTATATGCAAGAATAAGATTGAAGAATCATTCGTAGGAATTTGATGAAGACAAGCAATGCCCACATCAGGAAATGGATACCACAATTCTAGTTTAATAACAGAGAGCCACGCAAGTTAACATTCTATAACCAAATAGCTAAACGCAACATCCTGCCCCAGTTCGTATGAAGGATTCAGGGAGAGTATATTTTTTCAGGATGATGTATAGCAGAATTTTTGTATTTTCAGGATAATGTATTTGACTAGACCTAAGACCATTTTCAAATCATACTGTGTATTTTAAAAACCATTCCATTGCAGAGAAGTTTCTAAACTACCATGAGAACAATGAGAAAGTTCAGAGAATAAAGCATAATGCAATCATCAAACTCGAGTCAGATAACCACAAAAAAGCACGTACCATAATGCAAACGACAAGAACCCAGCACTCCATACTTTAGCCCTAGAGTTATCTGAAAGCAAGTGTTTAACATCGGAGTTCAACACATTGCTGAATCCATTCACTGTCACTTGGTTTCTTAAATCAATATATGACCTCTCCACTAACAATGCAGCCATGTGCCTCTCTTCAGCCGTTAATGAAAAGGCCTTTTCCAGCGCTTCCCATGGCCATATCTTAATAACTCCCCCTTCCGATCCCGACCACAAATCCCCTGAAAACCAAAACAGAAATAAAATTCAATCCAAAAACAACAACAATATATATATATATATATATATATATATATATATATATATATATATATATATATATATATAATTTAAAACAGTGAGAACAGACCATAGCAAGTCATGATCATGGACATGACTGGACCACGATGTGCGACCCAAGACAAGACCTCATTGACCCGACTTAAACCCGAATCCGGACCTGGATCCATTTTCCAACACCGGATTCTACCATCTATATGCCCACTCCAAACTACTCGACTCCCTTCATCACCAGCCAAACACGTAACATCGGAACCCGAAGTCAAAGCCACAGACTCCTTGCACGGCGCCATGTCATCATTTCCACCGTACATTTCCTTCAATTCCCAGACCTGAATGGCCCCGTTTTCTCTCCCACCCCATAGTTGGTTCTCGGTAGTTACAATCGTTCTCAAAATCCGACCAACATGAGATTCTCTCAATGGATGTGGCCGAATTTCGAGACTCGGTGGACGGTCTGGGTGAACCGCAGCTCGAACCGGGACACGGAAAATTCCTGCTCCACCTCCTTTGCCAATGAATTCGGGTAAACCAGAAGTTTTGTGTGTGGGGGAAACATTGTCGTTGTTTGAGGTATTGGTGGTGGTGGTGGAGAGCTTGCGATCGAGGAATTGGATCATGTAATCGAGGCGTTTATTGGAGGCTTCGAAGGAGGAGATGGAGTTGGAGGGCTGTAAATCGTCGTCGTCGGATGAGGACTGTGATGAGATTGAGGAGGAAATGTAACGGTCGAAGATCTTGGGCGTTCGGACCGGAGGTGAAGACGAAGAAGATTCATCGTTGTTGTTGATTTGGGAAGGTGGGGAGTGGACGGAGAAGAAAACGTCGTCGTTTGGGTCCATTACTACTGTTGCTGTTGCTGAAAAGAGATAGGTTGGGGTTTGAGATTTTAAGACATTAGAGAGAGAAGAACGGATAGAGAGCTTGAAAATTTTACAACTGTGGACTGCGCGGTCAATACTGTGAGGATAGCTGACGGCAGTGGTGGTAAGTGGTCACCGGATTTTATTTTTTTCCTTTCCCTTTTCTTTTCTTATTCTTGTTATCTTCTTCCTTCTTAGCTTCAGTTGTTTGGTAGCTGTTTTTCTTAATTTGTGTAAGAATGTTCGTTAGTAATTGTTTTTTAAAATTATTATATTACAATAATTTAAAAATATTATAAGATATAGTTTCTATTGTAGAAATAAACAGCCTCTTGAGCTAGGCAGTCATACAGAGGTGCTTGTATTTTTTATTTTATTTAAAAAATAATAATAACTCTTCAGCGTAAAATAAATTTATCTGTTAGTAACTTTAATGTAAATATACAGAGACTCACGTTGTTAGCTTAATCTTAGCCTTACAAGTTTAATGGATGACTGCTGACTTTATTATAACTGATTTATCAAATCTTATCCCAAGATATCTACATTAAATGAGACACGTACCTTCTAGAGGGACAGCATATTATTATGGGTGCTAAAAAAGATTCCAAATTCATGTAATCCCTCTTGAAGCCACGCGAGCGAACTCTATTTTTTTAAATATGAATTAATCTATTTATTTTTATAACGGTCAAATTTTTAATCAGTATTCTATTGAGATAGAACTGGGTATCCAATAAAAAATAATTAACATAAAAAAGAGTATAGACGCAGCTGATGTTTTTCAAGTAGTAAGAAAATAAATCATGCGAGTATTGATCAGCTATGATCAGCTATGACTTGTTGACACGCACGCGCACGAGAACACGAGCTCTTTACCGTGTACTCCCATCTTTAAAAATAGGAACAAATGGAGTTCGAATCGTGACCGCGACATGAAGAAATCTTCCGCTGATTGTCCATGGACTTCTTCCTATTTCTCTATTGTTTAGATGAAATAGTTACGTGTCTCTCTCTGTATCAAGTTATCGAAGTCAAACCAGAAACGAGTTCATCATTGATTGGAATTTGTAGGATTTTGACTCCAAGCGGCTGACAAGCATAATTTGCTGAAACAAAGAGGAAATACGCAGGGATGGAAAAAAAACCAACAAAACGAAAGAAAATAAAACGGGTGGGTTGGATTGAATTGGGTTGAAAACGAGCATTTTGAGAAGTATTGAATTGGTTTAGGGTTTTACCCATCAGGTGGGAAGTGGGCGGGTATCCTCGCGATTATTTATTTTTTTCCACATTTTAATTTAATAGTATTAAAAATCTAAACAGTTTATTTAGAAGAGTGTAAAATGAAGAACCAGATGTTGCACAGTAATGAGCATGTCGAGGGTACAATGATATATAAACTAGAGCTCGAAAACAAAATTTCAGGAACAGGAGCATATGGCGATGAATTTTCTAGCAGCTCAAGGCTTCCAGGCTGGAGGAGGTGGAGGAGTTGGAGGGTAGAGTGGTGGAACTGCTGAAAACATCGTATTTTTATCGATTCCAATTCCGCCACTGCTTGTCAAGGATGAAAGCGCAGCAACTAGTCCTGCATTCCCAGCTAGAGTTGGCTCGGTAAAGTTGCCATTTGTACGAACATCACGGAACCGGTCAAACCTATCAGGCCCTCCAACCATGGCTCCTGTAATGTTGTTAGGGTTGGGTCTGGGGCTGTCACGCCACTTCCATCCTCCTGTGCATGAATACCTTCTCTTGTCACTGGGAATTGATGCACCACGGTGATGAATATGTCTGGGGAACTTGGTGCCATACCCCACCACATAGCTCATTTTCATGGGGTTATCACCTAGGATGTAGTTGATCTGTTTTGAAAAAAAATGAGGGAAGATTAGTCTGCTGTGGATGTAAAACAGTGTACGAGGCAATTTCAAGAAAGTAGCTATATTTTGTGGCTGAGGTATAGTATTATTGCTACTATAATTCACTTCTGAAGAAGAGTTCCGAAAGTTCAAGGAAAATCCGCAGATCAGTTGTTTAGGCCAGCAGTTCCTGGCTTGACCAATTCTTACTCTAGGACTGCCTATTGGAGTTGAAATGGCAATGGGGGGAATTTATCAGCTATAATTAGCAAGTTACTCTATCTTGAAGAAGGGCACCTGTGAGGTGGCGAAGCTCCGAAGCACATCCAGTGAAATAAATTTGGAGCCACACTGGAATCCTGGAACTCTGGTGGCATTCAGATAATCGACAAAGAGTGATGCTAAAAAGGCAGTGTTGGCCACATACTGAAGAGGCCGTGGCCTTCCACTGTTCAGTCGGATCAATCCTCCTGCAAGTTTTTGAAAACTCATCAGAAAAATATCAAAATTAAGGGGAAACGAGTTAAAATTACTGGATCATAAGCAAACAGAAGCACATAAAACACATGATTAAAGAGTGAGATCTGATGTCTGTACCTTTAGTCCAGTTGAATACATTGAACTGTCGGAGATAAGAACACATGTTAAGTTCTGTCTTGTTGTGATACATATGCAACATCTCCTCGTATGGATATCCTGGATTCAAGAATATCCTGTACCTTGTTAGCAGCAGCATGGCCGCAGGTAACTTGTTGTCCCAACTCAGCACACTCAGGTCAGAAATCCTGTAAAGTGCCTTGGAGTGCTTAGAGAAGCCTGGTTCGGTTGCCCATCTCATGTAGTTAATATTTCCTGTGGCGTAGTACAGCCAAGTAGCGCCCCAAATGTACTCATCATAATATCCAGTGGAGTTGTAGAAAGGTTCAACGAATGGTTTCCCTCGAGAATATGGTTTTCGTTTTCCAAGATCCCTGGCGAAGGCATATACTGTCTCTGCACCTTTTACAAGCTTTCTTGAGTAGACCTCGTTGTCTCGGAATACTATAGACGCTGCGGCGAGGGCTGCCGCCATCTCTCCTGCGAGGTCAGAGCCCGCATTTACAACCCGGGAAGGTCTCGGATAGTCCATGTCTTCAGGTCTTTGCCAGCAGTAATGATCATCTGGCTGCCTGGGGCCATTTTGAGATCCTCCAACCTGGGAAATAAACACACGAATAAGCAACAAAAGCTGTGCCTTTTCAGGTCCTGATAGATGGAAATGCAGTGAAACGCACATACAGTTCATTTTGATTGAAGATTATAACCTGGCAATAGATTTTGTCGATTTTGCTGGCACTGGAGTTGAAGGTTAATAGCAAGTAATCAGTGCCCCATTTAATCAAATCTCTGGTATGCTTGTACTCGCCAATGGCCTCGTATTTCTGACTGTATTCAATGACGCTCCAGCTCAACATTGTCATGGCAAATGCCATGGGAAAATGAAACTTGGTATTATCTCCAGCATCATAATATCCTCCAGCAAGACCTGATTTAGAAAAATCAGTACCGTTTCCATCTTGTAGCCCTGAATCTCCTCTCCATGGGATTCCGTTGTTCTTGGGCAATTTACCAGCTGCGCCATCAATCTTATAACTTTAACAGTAAAACATAAATATAAAACCTACCGCTAGCTGATTACAAATCTAACTGTTCTGTACTACTCTTCGAAATTTCTTATCGATGATAGAGATCACGTTCATTTATTTCAATTCGTTCGATGCACCTTTGAATTGACCAAAATTACACAATTGATATAGACCTTCAGATGATGCAGCAAAATCACAGCTAATTTAAATCAATTAACAGCTTGTTTGTTTTTGTATTTTAAATTAATTTTAAATTAAAAAAATATTTTCATATTATTTTGATGTTCTAATATAAATCAATGAAAGGGATTTTACAGAAAAAAACAAAGAAAAAAGAAGAATAAGAGTGTTTTTTTTCAATTTAGCGTTGATGAAGGGAAACACAACGAGTTTATTCTACACGCAAGGGGCCCACACGGCGTTAAACTTTCTAGTCGAGGGCTCCAGTGGCCACAGCTTCCGCTTCACACAAATTTATGGTCGGGCCCAAGTCATTCCTATGTAAATTTATACCGTATTTTTATACCGTATATTATTCAAATTTCAAAGGACTACTATTATAATTATTAAATTTTATTATTAATAATAATATCAAAACGTGATTTTATCATAATAATTTGAAGAAAAATGTATCCATAAAAATATTAATTAAAGATAAATGCACGTCAAATCTATTGTTTTTTTTTTTATCATTTGATTCTTAAGTCTTTTCCTATATTATTATTTATTAGAAAATATTGAATTTATGTTTGTTCCGAACGTTAAATGGTCTTGCTATGCTCTAGTACTAGATCTTTTTTTTTATATAAAAAAAATGCTGATAAAATGGGAAAAAATTCATAAATGATTATGAAATGGATATTGTAAGTAGCGAATTAATAAGTAAATTTCTTACAAATAATAAATATATTGACAAATATATATGTATTATCAAAACTTAAAAAAGGTATAGTTTCATAAATGATTATGAAATGGATATTATAAGTAGCGAATTAATAAGTAAATTTCTTACAAATAATAAATATATTGACAAATATATATGTATTATCAAAACTTAAAAAAGTTATAGTCACGTCCAAATTGACTGAAATGAAGTAAGATTACAGAATTAAATTAATTTCCCTTTTCTCTTTGATGTAACGATGTGTTTTCTGTTTTTAATTAGGAAAAATAGATTTCTATTTTTATTTAATTTACGATCTAATGATCTATAACCTTTTTAAGCCCTAAATTCCAGCAAAATATCCTATTATTTTGCTACTCATCACCTTCAAAATATTTCATTTTATTATGATTTTTTTTTCCTTCCGAAAACATATGTATTGTACGCATTCCCCTCCCCTTTTTTGGAGGTTGGGTGACAGCCCCCTGCAATGCAAGCCAACCCATTTCATTGCTAGCTTTCTTTTGGCTTGTAAATAAACAAATAAATAATAATAATAATAATAATAATAATAATGAACCCAATTAAGAGCAAATACTGAAATATTAATTACCCCTTTGTTACGACGAAACTAAACCTCTGGGAAAAGAAAAAGTGGTAAACGTTTGACTTGACTTACATTTCTGGGCATTGAAGAAGAGAAGAGCCTTGTGGAGCGCGAGAGTGTAATTGTCAGGAGGAGAAGGCCTCGGCTCGTGCCTGGGCAAAGCCTTGGCTAGGACGGTAGGGAGTGCAATGACAAGAACGACGAAAACAGATGCATAAAGAGTCCATTTCAAGGCTCTGTGGCTACAAGCTACGCAGCCCAGGTCCACGAACTTCTTCTTCTTCTTCTCCTGGCGGTACAGTAACCAGCTCTGCTGTGTCTCGTCTAGATGATGGCGTTGAGGTTGCAGGGCTGCCTTGTCCCACTCCATGTTCCGGCTCTTCTCGTCGTCGGTTGTTGACTCTGCTCCGTTGTAAATCTCAAACGATCCTCCCCAGTGATTCGCTGAGTGCATTTTTCTTTTCTTTTTTGGGTGGGGGAGGGGGTTCTGTTTCTCGCGAATCACTCTCCTCTGTTCTGATTACTGGGCATGGAGGTGCGGGAGAAGGAGAGGTTTGGTGATCGAAAAGGGATTTTAATGGATTTTTGGGCAGGGAGAGAAGGGTATATATAGATGGTCGCTTCCCAGTAGGCGAGAAATGGCCTGCAAAAATGAGGGTTGATGGTACTGGAATATACCAATTCTGTATTGCGAGAGAAGTTTCTTGAGGGAGAAAAAACATCTCTCTCATTTCATTCTTGGATATATTATATTAAATATTATAGAAAACAGTAAGAGGCGTGCCCATTTTACGGTGGACAGAGCACTGCTCACACATTTACATATTCCGCGTGCTTTTTTCTTTTAAAAATTTCATCACCGAACTTCTATTTCGAATTATTCGATTCTAAATGATTATCTGATTTGTTAGACAAAAATAAAATGAAAACAAAATCGTGTCCAGAGTTATGTAGAAAGTACACTCTGATCCTTCATATTTACAATTAATATAGTTTAAGTCTCTTTAAATGTCTGAAAATTTATTTATTTACTCCAAATTAGAGAGGGAATGAAGGATGTTATTGGATAGCACTATTGATGTTATCTGTGTTTTTATTTCGATTAGCTGTCTTTTAACTCAACCATTTCTTCCTAAAAAATGAAAAAAGATGTTAGTTTTAACTTAAAAAGCTCAATTGTACATGGAAAGTTTGATGATTGAATTGATTTAAAAAAAAAAAAAAAAACTTATTGCTCAAATCTACAATGATTTGTTAGAAAATAAAAAAAAAATGATTTCATGCACATTAAAAACACCACAAACTTTAGTTTCTGCTAACGAAACTTGCTGGATTTTGGGCTTTAATTCAGAGGATACACGTGCAAAAATACTTTATGATATATATATAACTCCATCAATTTAATATGCTAAACCGGTTCGTTTTATGAATTATAGAGGTTTCTTTTGGCGAGCGAGGCAGTGTAGTAAATAGATCAGGGCTAGTTAAAAGAAAATTGAGTATTTTACTATTTTAAGAGATGGACTGTTCATGTTACGATACCCGAGACAAAGAGAAAACAAGGTTTAAGATTTAGGCCGTATATTATATTTCACAGATATTTTTGAAAAAAAAATAAACAGTATTATAAAAATCGAAAAAATTGAACCTACCCTCGAGAGACAAGCTTGTGTTTCCTGCTGCAATACAAGTAAACCTTCAACTTGTGAGTATCTTGAAACTCTTTGTAGTAATAATAAATAAAATAAAAAAAGACTAGTCGAAGGGAAAAATTTAAAGTAAAAAAAGAAGGGGAGAAATGGATGCCCAGTACACTGACAACCTTGCTGGCTTGTTAAGAAAGGGAACAGACCTTACAAAATTTATGAGCATGGTTAAAATTGTTTTTTATTAAAAAGAATTATCAAAATAATATTTTTTTATTTTTTAAAAAATATATTTGAATTAAAATAATTTTAAAACATACAAAAAAAATAATTTGTTTCAAAAACGTTTTTCAAAAACATTTCCAAACATTTGATATGATAGTTTTTGCGTTTTAAAACTATTTTTTTTAAAAATAATTTTCTTTGTTTTATATTATTTTTAAAATGTTTTTAGATATTTTGATATTTCGATATAAAAAATAATTTTTAAAAAAAAAAACGTCACTTGCTCTGTTATAGGGCAAAACTAGTGCTGAAAGGCTACGATAACATTGTCACGGGCCAACAAGTAAGAACGTGGGATATCCTGCTACTTTTGACTAATTTATGCACCTCAGCAAAAAGAAATTCTTCAATGATGAAGATCTGTCACTGCACAGAGAGATTATTTTCTTATCTTCACATCATGCATTCACATTCGAGCAAAGAAGATTCAGTCCTGATGACGCCCTGAGTGTGATGCCAGTTAGATTGCAGATCTATGTGCTAAATGTTAATATATATATATTATTTAGAACAATTATATTTTTATTTGTTTATCTAAATTTATAAATTATATTATTCAGTAATAATATTTTCTCGCATTAAAAAAAAAAGAATTTAAATGAATGTATGAAGAGTGCCAGAGTGTCGCCAGTTCTATATTATGTTGAAATAAATAAATCAATAAATAAAATATTTCAATCATGACTCCATAAAATGGAACAGGATCGCCTGTTTGTTCATCACTGGGGAAGCCTTGTTTATCCGTGATAACTGGGATTGCCGGGAATAATGTTTTGTGCAAGAGAATCTGGGAAAAAGTTGCAGCATTAGTCAACCTAGTAATCTATTTTTTATAGATATACTCCAATAAAAAAAAACTATTTTAATATAATAAATATAAATTTAATACAATTATTTAGCAATAGTAACTTATTAATATAACTCTAATCAAAACTGTGTTTTTACATAAAAATACATTAAATAATTTTTAGCTCTATTGATCAACATATAATAATAATAACTTTTTAATTTAAAAATATTATTTTAGTTCTCTTCTCCAAACTATAAAAATAAAAAATAAAATGTATTGTTTTTATCGTTTTCTTTTAGCTCCAACTAGCGATGTGTCGGGGTTGTTTTTATATGTATTGTATTTTGTTATTTTAATATTGAATTAGTAAAATTATAATTGAAAAAATCTGTATAATCAAAATGGAAAGTGGTTTGTATATTTTTTAATCGCAAATAATGTAGATAAAAAAAAATTTTATGAGTTGCATTTTTCCCCAGTAATATTAGATCCGACACATTATAAATAAAAATATTATAATTTTTTTTCCAGAAATAAACTTACATTTTTTGCATGCTATAATTAGTTATTTCAATGTTTAATTACTAAAATTGCAATAGATAAAATATGTTAGGAATGAGTTTTTTGAGTGGTATAATTAGTATGCTTGCTCGCGCATCGAGTCAGAGTTTTTTCTATGTAGAAAACTAATTGATTTTTTACATGTTGTAATTAGTTGTTTAAATATTTAATTAGTAACATTATAATAGATAAAATATGTAACAACTAATTTTTTCCCCGCCTAGAAGGAATAGTGTAATCGAAATGGAAAGTGGTTCGTATATTTTTTAATTGGAGATAACTTAGGTAAATTTGTAAAAAAAAAAAAATCCCCAGTAATATTAGATCTGACACATTATAAATAAAAAAATTGTAATTTTTTTAAGAAATAAACTTATTTTTTTGCGTCCTATAATGTCTTGTTTACCGTCTAAAAGGAACAGCGTAATCGAAACGGGAAGTGGTTCGTATATTTTTTTTAAGTGTAGATAATCTAGGTAAATTTGTCAAAAGAAAAAAATTTCAGTTGATAATGTAGGTAAATTTGTCTACCTTTTGTTTTTTAAAGTTGTATTTTTCCCCCAGTAATATTAGATTTGAAATATTAAAAATGAAAATATTGGGAAATTTTTTTAAAGAAATAAACTTAAACAAAAGAATATAAAATTTAAATTCAAAGCCAAATTTTTTTTATAAGATTTATTAATCATATTATTATATTAAATATATTTAAGCATATTAATATTAATTTTTTTAAAAAAAATCTTAGGTCATTCTCTCTATCTCTCTCTGTCTCTCTCTCTCTCTCTCTCTATATATATATATATATATATATATATATTTAGACAATAATATTTCATAAATATCAAAACATATAATTAGTCACACATACTTTAATATGTTGAATATGTATATATATAATTAATTTGACATATTCTCAATAACATCTTTAATTTAAAAGACAAAATTGAAGTAAATCCAAACATTGGAATTAAATAATTTAACACAAAACCGGAAATTAAAAGATTCGGGACCGAAATGAAACTGAAATCCGTAATTAACTTGCATAGAAGGATAAAATTGAAAGAAATCAAACTTTGATACCGAAAATATTGAGGATTTATAATAATTTTGCATGGAAGGATGAAATTGAAGGCAATGAAAACTTTGATACCAAGTATATTAAGGATTCCAGCCCAATCCGCAAAATTAAAAGACCGGGGACCTAATTGAAACTACAATATATAATCAATTTCAATTGAAGGATGAAATTGAAACAAATCAAAACCTATATAATAGCAATAAGGGCCATAAAAACAAATTACAAAGTGCAGAGACTGAAATGAAATTCGTCAAAAAACAGTTGCGCTGACGTCAGCCTGCGCAGGAGGAGAGAGAAATGGGGGTGAAATTTCAAACAGCCATTGACACGCCTACAGACACCTTATAGGAACACGCGCCGTACCATGTGGAAGAGAACAGGCTTGAAAATCATTTTTGACGCTGGTTGGGCGTTGTTGGAGTAATCCGCACGCGCCGTTCGAAAGACGCGTGGTCACGGAAACAGACGGTGCGTACGGAGATGCGCCAACAGTACTGCGCCGATAAACTTTTTTAAAAATGACAAATTACCATACTGCCCCTCCTTGCAACGCCTGTTTTTTGTCCTTTTCGAGGGACAAAATGGTTATTGCACCGTGCAAGTAATTATAAAAAACATAAAAAAACTGCCCGACCGAACCAGACCGAAAATGGTCAATTACCGCTGAGCCCCTGCAACCGGCGGCGTTTTTTGTCTTTTTTGAGGGGTTTTTTCGTTAATACACTGTTCAAAGACCGAAAAAAAGAGAAGGTGGACGTGCACCTGCGAAGCACTGAGACAAATGGCCAATGAACAGTGACTATGAGTGTATATATACCGTAAATGAACAGAAACTTTGGTTCTGTTTTAGTGTTTTTGTTAATCTTTCTCGAAGATACTTGTGAACATTTGACTCATGTCTTGAAATTATTCTTTAAATCAATCGGAGTTTAGGCCGAACCCAATTAAAATTTGATAAAATCAAAGTCTCAGCCCGGCCCATGAACTAATCGAGTTCCCCCACGTTACTTGGCACTCCTAATCTATTTTCTCCTTCTTTTTCGTTTATCACATCACAAACGAAAATATAATAAATGGAGGGAATTAAATCAGCACAGGGTCGGTTCAGTAAATTTACCATCACTATAAATACAATAGACAACTAAATTCTTAAATCTCACACCTCCCCTCCAGATCCAAGTTCTAACCCAAAAAAACAAACACCACCCTTCTCTGTCTTTCCTATAGCTCACACGCTATAGACTGCTTCTCTCCCTACATGTAAAATCAATTAAAATCCATTCAAAACAATGAGAGCACCTGCCTCCTCCGTAACCGACGAACGCGCCGCCACGCTGAGCGGCGGAGGCTACCGTGACGCCGAATCACTGTTCCGTACCAAAACAACCTCCGAAATTCGCAATGTCGAGTCGGCAACGCGACAACAAATCGAAGAAAAGAAAGAAGAGCTTCGTCAATTAGTCGGTAACCGATATCGTGACCTAATTGATTCGGCCGATTCTATCGTTCGCATGAAATCTTATTGCGAATCAATCTCTAGCAATATCGCGTCGATTCACACCAACATTCGCTCTCTTTCTGCTTCTTCGTTATCAGAAACCCCCAAACTCACAAGCCCTAACTCTACCCGTGGTAACAGCTATGGGATCGCATGTCGGGTCAAGTATTTAGTTGATACCCCGGAGAATATCTGGGGATGTTTGGACGAATTTATGTTTTTGGAGGCTGCAGCGAGGTATACACGTGCAAAGCACGTACAGAGTAAGTTGATGAATAGGGATTACAATCAGATCTTGTTGAATTTTCCACTCTTGCAGCATCAATGGCAGATTGTGGAGAGTTTTAAGGTGCAGATTTCGCAGAAGAGTCGCGAGAGGTTGTCAGATCAAGGATTGAAAATTGGGGGCTATGCTGATGCGTTGGCCGCGGCAGCAGTGATTGATGAATTGGAGCCTGATCAGGTTTTGGGTTTGTTTCTTGATAGTAGAAAGTCATGGATTTTGCAAAAAATAGGGGGTGGTGGTGGGGTTGATGTAAAAAATGATAATGTCAGTGCTGAGGTTGTCGTTTTTTTGTTTTGTGAAGGGTTAAAGATAATTCAAGTTAGTGTAGGACAGGTAGGGGAGTTGTTTTTGCAAGTTTTGAATGATATGCCTTTGTTTTATAAAGTTATTTTGGGTTCTCCTCCTGCATCCCAATTGTTCGGGGGGATCCCGAATCCGGATGAGGAAGTGAGATTGTGGAAACTGTTTAGGGAAAAGCTCGAGTCTGTGAATGCTGCTCTCGATAAAGAATATATTGCTAGGACTTGTTTGACTTGGTTGAGGGATTGTGGTGGACAGATTGTGAGTAAGATTAATGGGAAGTTCTTGATTGATGCGATTTCTACTGGTGGAGAGCTTGCAGTGGCCGAGAAGATGATCAGGGAGACTATGGACAGTAAGCAAGTATTGGAGGGAAGTTTGGAGTGGCTCAAGAGTGTTTTCGGGTCTGAGATTGAGTTGCCTTGGAGTAGGACTCGAGAGTTAGTTTTAGAAGATGACTCGGATCTCTGGGATGAGATTTTTGAAGGTGCTTTTGTTCAGAGGATGAAAACTATAATCATATCACGATTTGAGGATTTGGTCGGCGCTATCAATTTGGGAGAGTCCATTAATGCAACCGGGGGGTCTCCTGGTGAACAGATTGACTTTCAGGCATACTTGAACAGACCATCTACAGGAGGTGGGGTTTGGTTTATCGAACCCAATACAAAGAAGTCTGGTCTAGGTCCTGGTCATAAAGCATCGCCTGAAGAAAATGATTTTCATAGCTGTCTCAGTGCATACCTTGCTCCTGAAGTCAGTCGAATCAGAGATGCAGTGGACAGTTGTTGTCAAAGTGTTCTTGATGACCTTCTCAGTTTCTTAGAATCTCCAAAGGCAGCTCTCAGGATAAAGGATCTGGCACCATTTTTACAGGAAAAGTGTTATGAGAGCATTTCAACCATATTGACGGAACTCAAGAAGGAGCTTGATAGTTTATATGCTGCAATGGGGAATGCCAACAATGTTGGTCAGTGTGTGCCTCCTTCCATAGTTGTTGAGAAATCTCTTTACATTGGGAGACTCTTGTTTGCATTTCAAAACCACTCAAAACACATTCCAGTGATACTGGGCTCTCCAAGGTTTTGGGCCAAAGATACTATGGCTGCAGTTTTTGACAAGTTACCATCGGTATTGAGGCAATCTAGATTTGCGAATGAGTATCCTATCCCTGACAGTCCTGGCAGGCAATCTCCCACCAGCTCTAAAAGGCAGAGCTCATCTGCCACTGCTGCTTTGCGTGGAGCAAATGAAAGTGCAAGCCCTAAACTTGAAGAATTAGGCAGGATCATGAAGGATCTTTGCATCAGAGCTCACAACTTATGGATATCTTGGTTATCTGATGAGCTTTCAGCTATTCTTGCCCGGGATCTTGGAAAAGATGATGGATTATCGGCAACAACCCCGTTGAGGGTATGTGTTGTTTGTTTAACAATTTATATTTCTCATCTTGTATTTTGTTTAAAATATTCGGCATCTCTGTTAAGCATCTTAAAGAGATGTGTGCTATTATAGAAAATAATGATTGTGTTTGCTGTTCATGGTATCTTTAACTGGTTTACAAGCATACTAAGCTTTGTCATCCGCTGAATGTGGGGCAGGGCTGGGAAGAGACAGTAGTCAAGCAAGAACAATCTGACGAGAGTCAAGCTGAAATGAAAATCTCACTCCCATCCATGCCTTCGCTCTATATCATCTCTTTTCTGTTTCGGGCATGTGAAGAAATCCATAGAATTGGAGGTCATGTACTTGACAAATCAATTCTGCAAAAATTTGCTTCAAGACTATTGGAGAAGGTATGCAACTTGGCTGGACAATTGACTTTACTGGTTCCACAAATTCTTTTTTTCATGTGGTGATGTATGTGTGTCTATAATTGATTTTTATTGCCATATTCTTACTCTTGAACTTATTTTATTGATTTTTTTTAAATAGAAGTTATGAGGCCATTTCTTCATCTTAAAGTGCAGTGTTTCCTCATTAGCAATCTCAGATTGGTATTTCATTCATATGCCGGTGTTAATTTGCAATGTTTTTACCTTTCAATAGTTTCTTCACTTGTCCTCCGATCATTCATTTTTCTTGGATCTCATTGTAAATTGTAAACATTCTTGATTACCAGCACAGTTAGAATTCCGTAACTAGCCAATTTGCTTCTTCTTTTTGGGTCTATTTCCTCTTCTTCTTATGGGCTATTTTTTCAGTGGCAGCTTAAGTTAGGAGAAAATGAGTTAATTTAAAATTGACCACTTGCATTTTCTGTTGCCTTTGTATGTATTGACTGTATACCTCATGCAGGTTATTGAAATTTACGAGGACTTCCTTTCCTCTAGAGAGTCTCATCAGTCTCAAGTGTCAGAGAAAGGAGCTCTTCAAATTCTGTTAGACCTAAGATTTTCTGCTGATGTTCTCTCTGGTGGTGATTGTAATATTAATGAGGAGATATCTAGAAATCCAAAGGTGAAAGTTCCTTTCAGACGGAAGCAGGATCAAAGCCAGATGAAATCAGTCTCTAGAGAGCGTATTGATGGGTTGATCAATCGTTTTTCACAGAGGCTTGATCCAATAGATTGGCTTACGTGAGTCTTTTTCATCCTTAATATAATAGGAAACCATTGAATTTTTTAATAAGTACAACCTTGTATTCTAGTGCTAAAGGTTGGTTGTATTTCTTTGCACATGGCATGCCCTTGATCCTACCATTCATGGGGATTGACATGATCTAATGGCTTAAGAGTCATGGTTGACATTCTACTTATTAGGTCAAGTTGATATTACCATTAATGGGGATTGTCATGATCTTATGGCTTAGGATTCATGGTAGGTATTCTCCATGTTAGGTCAATTGTTGAGGCCATAATGCAATACAAACTGGTCTCTGATAAATTATTTAGGTTTTTTAAGGTCTCAAATAATAGTAAAAAGTTGTGAAGTAATGATCCAATATAGTTGTCTGGTGTCACTTTTAAACGTGTAGTATTCAATCCGCTCTCAAGGGCCTTCTTTCCTTTTGTATCTCGACTTACTATTTTCATTTTGAACTATTGAAGCAGTCATTCATTCGTTGGCCGTGGTTGTGAATTATGGTATAATTGAATTTCTATTTTTTCTGACTTAATGATTCTGTGTTGTATTTTTACTTGTTTAGGTATGAACCATACCTGTGGGAGAATGAGAGGCAGTCATACTTACGGCATGCTGTCCTTTTTGGGTTCTTTGTTCAACTAAATCGGATGTACACTGGTTCAGTGCAGAAACTACCTTCTAATCCAGAGTCAAATATCATGAGATGCTCTACTGTTCCGCGCTTTAAATACCTTCCAATAAGGTTAATGTTTTACATGCATTTGTTTTTTGAAAACCTGTCTACCGAACATTTGTACATTATATTTTTCACTGCTAGTCTCTTAATTGTCCACTGCAACTGATTTTATCTTAATTGTCCAGTGCTCCAGCATTGTCTTCAAGAGGGACAACAAAGACATCCTTTCAAGGAACTGCAGATGATATTTCTTCAAGAAGTTCTTGGAAGGCTTATACCAATGGAGAGTTTTCTCGAAAGATTGATCTGGATGAAAACACTAGTTTTGGTGTAGCAACACCCATTTTGAAGTCTTTTATGCAGGTACAGCTTTCTTTCTTTCTTTTCATATCTTGGCCTGGTGGGTCTGAGATTCAGAAGATGAATGTCCCTGAATTCTTCCTTTCCAATTATTAGATTATTGAGAAAAGGAAGAAAAGAAGCCTAGTTTCTTAATCAACAGGACTATTCCTTATTGACAACGAACAGAAACCTGAACAAAAATAAAGCTTTATCAAATTTTGAAAGCTGAAGCTTGAAGTTAATTTGACATAATGGCAGAGTACCATGTTAGATGAATTAAATATCTGCCTTCTGGAAAATAGTGAAATACCTGGTTTAATTTATGATGGCAGTAGATGATTGGTGGTGCTCAGTATCCTGTATGCTCAACTGAGGTTAGGATGCACATAGGTTCTATGGATCCAAAGCTCAAAGATTGGCTTTAGGGCTTTTTAAATTCTAACTGGATCAGAAATGTAGTTGCATTTACTTGCAGTTTCTGGCTGGGCACTTGGTTGCCAAAGCACTGAAAGAAGCCTGGTGTTCTTTTTCTAGGATTTAATACGACTAGAACAAGGATCAGACTGCTTTTGTGGAGAAACCAATGTAGTCTGGTTTATATTTGTAATTAGTTGCATGAGTGCAGAAGTATTAAAAAGGAAAGGTTGGGGAGATGACTAAGCTATCAAATTTATGTGAAGGTATTTCTCCAAAAACCAATTGTGCAGGCATCTCAGATTCATGTCTGTTTTTCAGGAGGGATGGTTGGGGGATGGATGAGATAAACTCCTTGTTTGGCATGATGAAAGGAGAACTATGGGAGGAAAGGAAAGATCCTTCCTCAGTTTTTTCTCCAATTTGGGCGAATTGATCTCAATCCTCTCCCTCCTTTGTTATCCAAACGACTAGATTGATGGGTTAAGATGTATCATTTCTCCTCTTCGTCCTCTCAGTTTACTCTTCTATTCCTCCCCCATATCCATCCTTCCTGACAAACAGGTGCTGTTTTTTAAGAGTTTATGAGGTGGAGCATGATTTTTGGCTGGTGTCTTTGAAGTCTTATTTAGGTTACTGGCAATTCCATGATCAATGAAGAGTATGCTTGAAACTTCAGGATAGAAGAATTCTGACATTAGTTTCTGATCTTGCAATTAAAATACATGCACAAAACCAATATAAGCCCCGGGACCTGCAATTAGAATTTATGCTTTGGATATTTGGAAAGCAGTAGCATTCAGAGTTAAGTAGAGAGAGATAAATATCCATATAAGACGTGACAGGGAGACTGGAAAGAGTTTCTAATTTAATCAGTTAAGCAAACTCTCTCAAAGTTCTGTAGTTAATACAAGTTCAACAGATAAGGTTATCAATGATGGTTACACCAATGCTTATATTCTTTATTTGATTATTGTAAGTGAACCTAGATTGGATTCTAGCAAGTATGATGTCATGTAAAATTTGAGGGATGGCATACTTTGTCTCACTGCTGGGACATTTCTTGATTTAATTTGGTGGACAGACATAGCTTAATGTTTCATAATTTATTTGAGAAGCTAACATTCTGACAGCAATTTCCCTCACGGTGGCCAGGTAGGAAGCAGGTTTGGGGAGAGCACCTTAAAATTGGGATCTATGTTAACTGATGGGCAAGTAGGCATATTCAAAGACAGATCAGCAGCTGCCATGTCAACATTTGGTGATATTTTACCCGTCCAAGCAGCTGGCCTTCTTTCATCATTTACAGCTACCCGATCAGACTCTTGATTTCCCACTGAACCCTGAAAGTGCTTATTCGTATATAGTTGCACATTTTGTTTCAGTGATGAGAACGGGTGGCAATTTCATGATAGTGGGGCAGGAGAGGATGCAGAAATTCTAGTTATCTCTAACCCGAGTTCAAAGGCTATGCATATCAGAGTGGAACTGCTGTCAAAGTGGTCACGTGAAGAAATCAAAAGAGAATCAAAAGAAGGCACTGTGTTTGCCAGTCTATACTGTGGAAAGAAATCAATAAAAACTCAGCAGGGTATGAAGCAATGTGATTGGTTTATACATGATGTTATTTTGTACATAGAGACCATTGCCTCTCTTGCCTGCTGCCTTCATCGATGTCAGAGAAAAGGAGGTAAAGCCTTTATACATTGCTGTGAGGTTCTTGAGATTGTAAAGCAGAATATATTCTTAAGATAGCTTGTGGCTTCAGAGATTCTCTCTAGTGAAGTCGGCTCATAAAACAGAGATTGCACTGGACTGTCCCCATAGATTTTGTATTTGTTTAATGATTCTCTTGTTCAGCTGAAATAAACAGCATAGAATATTGGTTTTGAAGAGGAAAGTGTTTCTTTTTTTGTGGTTGAAAATCTATATTTAGATTATCAATATCCGCGTTTAACATCTAGTAAAGACACCGACGCATAATTGTTTTTGGGTGGTGGTGTTTGAATGGAGGAGAAGCCATTGAGTGGCTCTCATTTGCTTGACTGTTGTAAACGAAACTAGCATATAACATAATCAGCATAAAATGAAGCCGACGAACATATAAAATGATATAGAAAGGTTCGGGTAGGCCATGACTATCTGAGGCCCAATGACAGCTCGTATATACAGCAGGCCCCCCCGGCCATCGTGCTGGGTTCCCCTTAAATTCAGCCACAGCTCGCTTATTGTGCGCCACCGCGACCATCTCAGCCCTAATCTATACCGTGAGGCAGGCATGTAGTCTCTATTACATTATCTTCATTTTATTTCTTCAAGGGTCTTATTTTTTATATAAAAAAAAATAGGTAGGTATTTTGAGAAAAATAACTTTAACATTAAATTTATATGTTTTGAAATTGTAAGTCACAGATATTGATTTATTTTTGTATTATTTTAAATATTGAATTGAATATAAAACTCAAATTTTAACTATCAAAATAAATGTAAACAAGAGATTTTATCAAAAAAATAAATAAATTATAGAATGTTATAAAAAGATATGCAATTCGTCTTGTCTACAGCTAGTCGGGCGGACCTCCATGTTTTCGAAAAAATGAATAAATTAATATGAAATGAAAACCATTCATGTAAATGTAATAATAAGAAGATGCTCTTGACATTTGTGGAGGTCAACGGCGCCCCTCCTCCCGGTCATTACCCTAACCTGCTTTGCTAACATCTTGCGATTCATTTGTAAGACACATTACCATCTCTTTCCTCTATATATACCTCTAATTATAAAATAATAATAATAATAATAAGATAATAAAAAATCCCAGAAACCACAGTCATCTTATTCAAGGTTCTAATTCCGTCTCCTTTGCCAAGGGGAACGTTTTCATATAACTTAAAGAAACCACAGCATCGTTTTTTATAAACTTTTTTTGAACTGTGTTGGTTTTTTTTTATAAAAATCATATGCATGTATATAGCAGTAGATGCTGCTCGAGCTGATTTGGTCAAGCATTGCTATGGATGCTTTTGAGCAAAAGTCATTTCCCGGACAAAAACAGAAGACAACTGGATAAGACAAAAAGGAAAGAGTACGAGAGGTGAGAAATGAAGAGATAGAATCCTCTCTCTCTAGCTGAATCCCAGAAGCACGAAAGGCCGTTGCAGGGGAAATGTCGGTGGAGAAAAAAGAGCCATTTATTCATATACATACCGCAACGCATGCAAGAACCACAGACAGATCATCATGCACAGAGAAGCCATGGATTCAAGTAGACAAACAGCACTGCAGAGTTGCTTTAACCCTTTTTAACAATCAAATCAGCCGTGTGGTGGATTTTGAAAACCGCAGCAAGAAAGAAACAAACGAACATAAAATTGTACTGACAATGATGACGTGCTTTCGCAATGATGGCTTCTCCTTTTAATGCCGGCCCAGCCCCAGCTCCCTGTCCTTCTCCTTCGTATTCAGCACAAGAACTGCTGACGCATGCATACGGGAGTGATTGGACATAGATTTTATATGTTTACACATGATTCCCATGATGCGTATGTAGCGAACCATGACATCCATTTTTGTGTCATGCAGTGGCGATCTTTTTCGATCGAACACGTGTTGCATAGATGGTCGGTCGATATACACCAAAATTTCACAGCTAAATTAACCATTACTACAAGAAGGTAGCAAGCATTGACATTTGACAGAGAGAAGAAAGGGATTTTAAGAAGAAGAAAAAAAAAATATATATATAGCTAGCTAGTGGTGGAGATTTTGATTGTTGCCTTTGAAAAGGAAAAGGAAAACCCTAGAAGAGTGGGGAGTTGACTGGGATGGGAGAGAGAGATACGAAAAGAGCAGTGGTGTAGTGCATTAATGTTTCGTTTGGTTGCTAGTGTGGTGGGATATTACTGAAATTATATTTTGTTGCCGCTATAACTTTTTGAAAATCAAAATACGCAACAGCTCTTAAAATCTTAATTATAAAAAAGTTGTAAGCACATTTTTTCTTCAAAATGATCATAACAATGCCAAACTCACACGGCGGAGTAGATGAGGAGGAGGAGAGGAGGAGAGGAGGAGGCGTTTCAACTTTCAACGGGTGAAAGGGACGGTTTTAAAAGGAGGGGGAGCACGCCTAACGATACCAAAATTGGGTTAGTGAGAGCAGGCAGAGACTCTCTTACAAGCCTTAGCATTTATTTCGGGTTGTCGTCCGCCTGAGCTTTCTTCCAAATCCCCATAACCATCCATCCACCTCACAGCATTGAAGTCTGCGATTTGCCCCACTCAACGCCATGGCATTTATTGGACAGCGCCAACACCACGACCCCTTTCATGAATCCCGCAGAGCAAATCAGAGAGAGAGAGAGAGAGAGAGAGAGAAGGCATCTGAGGATGACTTGACTGTGCCCTTCTCTTGACTATTCCTTTTTCTATTCCTTCTCGGAGTTTGGCATTTTCACGCTTCTCCATGCTCTGTAACATTCATACATTCATAGAGAGAGAGACGAGAAGGAACAAAACAAGTGGCAACATCACTTGCCCTTTCTCTCTCCTTTCCTTCCCTACCTTAATTACGTGCCTTTTGTCCCCCCACCTTCCAGCCCTATCTTTTTCTCTCACTTCGAAAATATCAAGCTGTGCCCTTCTTCCTCCTCCTCCGTCCCACGCACCAAGGCACATGACTGGCTAGTTTGTTTCGGGCTTGGCACCATGATATCAAGCTGTACCCTTTTTATTATTTTCATTCACATTCACATGCGATAGTGTTATTAATATCTTATTTAACTTTTGTTAATCCAACAACTGTTTTCGTTTAATAACAGGGAATATTCTTGATCGGAAATGATGCACGATATGGCATTAATAGCCTAATACAAAAATAATTTACAAGCTTCTGATATTTTTTTTTATACAAAACTGACTTATCAATTAACAAATGATAATAAAATCATCAATAATAATAATAAAAATATGGCTAACATAATATTTTTTTAGGCAAGGAAACCTCATTCTTGGAAAGTGTATTTGCTGGGTTCAGGTGAACCAATAAAATCCCAGTTATTCCAGACTCTTACAAGAGGTACACGTCCTAAGTAGAACCTGAGACTTGTTGTGCAGATCGCAAATTTTTTATCATCACACCATATTCTTCAAGAATAACTACCATAATACTTGAATGAAGAGTTTGTATAGCATAACAAAAAAAAAAAGCAATATATATGTGTGTGTGTGTGTGTGTGTGTGAGAGAGAGAGAGAGAGAGAGAGAGAGAGAGATAATTGATATCTGAAGAATTGTGAGTTTCATAGTTATCAATTAAATGTATGGTTCATTACGAAAAGAATAAATATAATACGTATTTGTATACAAGCGATTTGTTCGTAACGATAACATTGTTTTTATAATTATTTTTTCTTCTAAATAATTGCGTAGAATGAAAAAAAACAGATTGTATTTCCTTTTTAATTCCTCCTGTGGTTTTCTCTTATAGGCATAAGAAAGAAACAAATTATGATTTATTTAGAAAATTCTCTATTACAATTAAATGTAAATATTAATTATGGAAACTCCTACCATATATATATATATATATAAATCTCATATCTAATTCTACGGAGAAAACCCATTAATTTACATATTTTCCCTGGCTGCTTTCTGGAAAACGAATTCGTAGATCTCGCACCCCTTTCTTTCCTCCGGAAAACTCCCTACTTACCAGATTGCTGCACCCGGCTAAATTAGGATAACTTATATAAAATATTTACAGCGACCTTTTCAATTCATTATCACCTCAGGTACGAGAGGTTCACATGGGAATCCGAACTAGCTGATATCGAGGAGTCATCACTTAAAGCAACCATGGACAGCAATAATTCATGATAGCAGCATCAAACAGTAGACAAAAGAAAGAAAAAGGGTAAAGAAAAACATGATTAAAATTACATATATAGAAATATCGCTGCTGTGCTCACTGTTTAGATAGAAAAAGGTTCAAAGGATGGAAACAAAAACCAGAACATGCCTGCCATGGCACACTGTAAGAGGCAAAACCATGCACCCCGGAGAACTAATTATGACGCTAACCACTGTGAGAATGGAAGAATTAAGCACCTCCATCTCTGGCATGGCAAAAATATATATTTTGCTTTGAAGGGATGGAATGGGAGAGAGGGTTACACACTCATATAAACTGATCAGACATATGCGTAGCAAAGAATTCTATGAAAAGGGTGTGTTCATTCGATCGATCGAGATAGAATTTCCATCACTCTCTAGCTTTTTCTTCCCTTTTTTGTTTTCTAGAGTAAATCCCCTCGATGTGGAGCCCTGCATATAAGCCAAAAGAAAAGAAAAACGTTGAACAAGGGAGCTTGATGTAGACTACTGGGTAGCAAAACATTGCCTATCCTGACATTTTAATTCGTTCTATGGGATGAATGAATATGTGGTGTCAAATCCGAATTCCATGAGATGAATGTGTGTGCGAAATGAGGCTGATTCTGGAGTAGGACACTGCAGTCTGAGACTTGTACAGTTTGAACGTACTGTGGGCCAACAACAGTGTTCATGAATGAAATTAACATTATTTGACAGCTATGACGATCGTTTCTGCAGTGGAGAAAGGGTGATTGGCAGGAAACTTGGTCAACAGAGGAGGATATATAGTGTGTGCTCCTGTGAATCCATGTCTTCTAGTTCAATAAAAATCCAGTTGGAATCATGATCTTTCTACTAAATTAAGAAACTGAAATAAATAAATTTGAAAGAATTCACTATGACCCAGTAAAAAGTCCAAATGTTTTACCACGACTACGTAAGTAAATAATTCAAGTCTTGCCAGAACTGTACTTTCTTAAAAGACAAATTGTCGGGAAAACATATATTAATTATCTCATCCTACTATACTAAAAAACCCTAAAAAACTTAATGCATCTTCATATCATATAAACAGTTTCTCTGTTTAGTTTTTTTTAACCATATCCCATGTTATTTTTGGATCATTAAAGTTAACTGAATTATATAAATTCATTTCTACACGATTTAATTTTAATTTCAGTTAAACAAGAATTTGGATTAAAAAAATTGAATTAAGCTGTTGGGAAGATTTGTTTTAAAATCAAACAATTTTCAATGATTTGGAGTGTTCTCTTAACGTTCGAAATAATGTCTGATCTGAAGTACAACATATAATTAATTATGAAAAGGACCTGTAAACTAAGTATAATCCTATGGGAATTAGAATCCTGTAATGAACCCACAAAAGGTGAAGATGGAAGAGAGTTCCTTTCAATTTCTCAGCAAATGACCCCTTTTATTTTTCTGTTTTATCAGCCTTTTACTCAGTCAAAATTTCAAAACTTGCGGTTGAAGGTAATTTATGAATATTTTCCAAGCCTAGTTTCATGAATTTGATTTCAAAAAAGCGCAACCCTAATTTAATAATAATAATTATTACTACTTGACAGCCACAAATTCTGATAAAACGGAAGAGAAAAACAAAACCATGGGAGTGGGAGGCAAATGAACGTTTTAATTACCTGCGGAAGGGAAACCCTAAGAGGGGTCAATGGTGCGGCGGTCATCCCCAGTAGCGGCTCTAGGTTGCTGGAACTGACTAAGCTGTCCAATACTTGCAGAGACATTCATTGCAAGAAGGCTTGCATCATAGTTATTCCCAGCATCGAAGCTTCTCATCATCTGTTGCTGATCCCTTGGAAAAAGCTGGTGGTGGTAGTGGTGATCCCTACTTCCACCTCCGGCTCCAATCAAATTGATCCCAAGGTTTTGCGGATGGTGGTGGTGATTGGTTGTTGCTGCTGCTGCGGCCGCAATTAGCCCAGCATGGCCAGTGTTGCCCAAGTTCTGATATTTGGAGAGTTCTGATTTTGCACAGCTTAGATCTATCTGCAGTTGGCGAAGTTGGTGCTGAAGGAGTGAAATGACTCCAACGCAGCCATAAACTGGGTCACGGAGGCGCATGTCAGCCTCATAGGCCAAGGAATTGACAGCATCTTCACGCTGAGAAGGGTGCAATTCGTTGAGAAGTTTCGTGACATTGCTTGCCCCGAAAACTTTATGGACATTAGAAAATTTCTGAGGCTGGTCAGGTGGGAAGTAGGGAGCAAAGACACATTCAGGTTGACATTTCCGGCGCAGAAACTTACAGGCAGCACACGGGGAATTCGACGACGAAGCCATCTTCCACCTTCTCCTCTGAAATGCATCCAAAACATGAAAAACAAAACTCATCAAAATATCAAAAGCCATTGGTACTTAAATAAAATGACAGATAAATGAAGAAATGATGAATAAAGAGGTGTGATTTTCTGCGCGCGCAACAAGTTATATTAAATACCATGACGTACGTACGGCTTGAGGGAGCAATAATCTGTAAACCTCAACTAGAGAAATTTGAGGTCTTTTGTTCTTAATTTGACACAAAAGCATGCAGGAAAAAGTAAAGGTAATCAGCCTAAGCCTGGTACCAAGCTAGGCGAAGCAACCCAGTAAGGTTGTTGACTAGAAAAAAAAATGTTAGATGATGGAATACAAATTAATAAAATCTTAAAGATACAAGTAGCGGTGCGGCTGCGATGCCTAATATTAGGGTTTGGGGTGTGCTTATTTAGACGACGGGATCTAAAACATGTAAGGCAAGAAATTTAAATCGGAAAGCAACAAAACAGGAAGTAAGAAAAACACCAGAAATGGTAAGCTGACAGCTTCACATAAATATGGTGGCACGAAGTTTCTGCATATAGGACTCTTGAAAATGGAAAGATTACCCTTTTCGATCTGTGCCCTGTAATTACCAGTTTACTCTTCTGATTGAGGAATCGAAACAATCCTACTGCTTTTGGCTGGAGATTGAGATCTAGCTAAAAGAAGCCAGTATGTAATATACACAATATATAGCTTATATATGTGGTCAAAATATGTCTATCAGCTTAAATTAAGCAGCTGACGGAATCTTCTAGTTTAGAAAATTACGGCTACCAAATAAAATACTTTCTGTCTCCTATATCTCTCTCTGTATCTATCTATCTATATATTTATCTATCTATCTATGTAGTTTATGCCTATAAATTTACACTTCTTCTTCTGCACAGAGGACCTAGCTATGTGGTTGCATCAGCAAATGCAAATATTGCACAGAAAGAAAAGAGAAGGTGTTTCAGGGGAGGTTTGAAGGGTTTAAGGAGGCCGAAAGGGGCCGGGCAGATGGGAAGGAAGAAAGGAAGAAAGAGGGAAGGTTCATTTTAGTAGTTGAGTTTTGTGGATTGGATCTCGTGTGGTAAAGTTTTTGGGTCTCACTCTTTTCGATGGAAAGGTTTGTGGATCGAGTAGATCTCGCTTGAATTTCATACAAATGCTAGCTCTATCATATTCTACTCTTTCTAGCTTCTGATTGCTTGCTTCTTCACCTTCTCATCTGAAGGATGAATGATGCTTTTTAAGGCTGAGAGAGGTATGGAAAGGTCTTGGGATGAACCCATAATACTATATATTGTAAAACAACATCTTATATAAAAGCAGCTATCTAGCTAGGTAGATAGATCGATGAAATATATACATATTTGATGAAAAGGAAAGATAAAGTTATAAATGGGAAGAACTAACTTAGAACAAATAAAATACTCTGACTCCAACTGTGGGAGATCTTGGGATGAAGAATTTCCTTAATTCTATTCTCTTTGTCTAGGGAGTTCAACTCATAGAAGGATTTTTTAAAACAAGATAGAGAAAACGATGCATATGACATGATTGATAAAGTAAAGTAAGGGAGGATAGTACTAGTACTGCTTAATGCTTATGGGTGCGTGACCTCGATTTCTTCGGTCAAACTTTTTTTTCTTTCTTTCTTTAACCTTTTACAGCCATCATTGATGGATGAAGAGTTTGATCGATCGATCTTTCCCTGTCAAAGATAAGAGAAGAAAAAAGGGGAAGAGAAATATCTTTCCAAGCCAAGCTTTTACACCCACATTTTGAGCATTTTCCTACCACGCCTGTACTTAAAATGATGAGCTAATGCATTAAGATAGAAATAAGAACATTTCCCTTCTTTTCTGGGATCTTTATCCTTCTCAAATTCTTAGCCGGAAACAAATGGCAAATGAACAATTAATATGCCTATAAAGATGATGAGTACGTAAGCCCGGCTAAGGTGTTGGGGGGCGGGGTGAAAGAATTAAAAAGAGAGAGCATGTGTGCGCGAGTCTTACACTTTGCTAGAGAGTAGAGAGAGAGAGTGGTGTGTGGGAGGTAATATCAGCGAGGAAGAAGGGAAAGGTCCCCCAGAACCAGAGGCTAAGGAGACGGAGAGAAAGCAAAAACAGGCTATGAGTTGGAGAGAGAGAGAGAGAGAGAGAGAGGAGGAGAGAGAGAGGGACTGTTTGTTTGTTGTTATGATTACCCTTACCACTCTCCCTTGCAGCCCTACTCAGACTAGTTGCAGACATTTGGAGCATGTTGTGTTGTTTTGACATGAACTTTAATCTCTCTGGAGTGTCCTCCTAGTATCCAGTAACATTGTTTTTTTTGGAGTTTTTATCCATGGATAGATAGATAGATAGATAGCCTTTAAGCATGAGCTAAGCACCAATCATCTCTGTGTTTAAGCGATAGGAAGTCAAGCAGCACCTGATTGGTTGGCAGGTTTTAATAATTTGTTTAAAAGTTGTTTTTGAAAGTTAAAAATACATTAAAATTATATTATTTATTTATTTTTTAAAAATCATTTTTTATATTAATACAGGATCTAAAAACATTAAAAAAATAATTTAAAATAAAAAATAAAAATATTTGTTTAATTTTTTTTCTAATTTTTTTTCCAAACACATTCTCAAACACTTCATTTTCCACAATTGTTTATCATGGAATAACTATCGGTTTTTTTTTTATAAAAAAAATAAAGAGATATAATCAGAAGAGACACTCAAGATATATTTTATATCATATTATTATTTTTTGTTGATTATATATTTTATATTCTCTTCTCTTTGTGTTTATTTTTCTCTTCAAAGTAGATCATAACATAGAGTAGTCGATAAAATAGCATTATTTACTCCCTAGACACCACAATTGCAATCCATAGCATATTATTAGTTATTTAATGAGGTTTTTTTTTTAAAAAAAAAAAATACAAGTGATAATTCTTAGAATTCAAGATGCTTTGAAATAAAATTAATCTTTTAATTCAAAGTTAAGATGTGTAGTGACTTGATATGGAAAACTCAAGGGGTTGATAACTATTATCAAGCAAGTGATGTCTAATAATCTAAGGTGATTGGTAGTTATGGTATTTACAAAAAGTCTCTTTTTAATTCTAAGAGGTGCAACTCAGTGGTCTGATTCTAGACTTGCCCCCTAAAAATCACTAGTTCGAGTCTTACAATTTTCAAGGTCACTGGATACTAGTAATTAGTTGTTCACTTCAGGACCCGTGGAATCAGTCAAGGTGCGCACAATCTGACCCAAACACCCATGTTATATATTTAAAAAAATCCCTTTTAATGGATATCAAGATCCTCTAATAATAAAATCAATAACTTTGTAAAAAGAAAAAGTAAAATGATATTTCAAATAAATAAACTCTGAAAATATACCGTCAAATAATTTGGATTTATCAACAAGTGAAAAGATAAGCATAATGCTTCTCTTTTTATACTGCTATCTATTAATTTCTATAGAATAAATACCATCAAATAATTTATAAATGGCCACTAGAGGACGCAAGATTTCTCATAGTTTTAATCTATTAAAAGATGTCTTTGATGATGGCGGAAAAAAGAGAAGAATTTCAAAGAACCTGTACATTTACGTGTACGTAGTACTACGTACCTTGACTTTGCCTCCCTCTCGTGCCATGGTCCCCAACTAGGAAAAGGAGAACAAAATAGCAATTCAAACCAACTATCACTAACCTGCACACAGGGTGTTTATATTTACTGCTCTATGTACAAGATGAATCTATAACCCGATATCCTAATTTAATATATCTATAAACTTCAAAATCAAACATTGAATTTTTTGTACGTATGTTTAATTATTATTACATATATCTAAAAGAGAATGGGCGGTGCACAGCGTTTTCCGGCGTTCCACTGTAGCTATAGACTCATTGTCACTGTGGACTCGCAATTTGATCCGGTTGTGCGTGCGAGTTCATCCACCCATTTTTTTTTGTCTTTTCAACCCATGAACAGTGATATGACGGTATCGTCCTCGCAAAACGACAAACAAGGGCGGTGGTCTGAGAGGCTAACCGGTCATTGCGCATTTTCGGTCCAGTCCGTCCGACCGGTTTATTTATTTTTTCATATTTATTTGAACGGTGCAATCACTGTTTTAACCCTACAAAACGACGAAATAAAGAACAGGGTGGGAGTGGTGATACGATAATTAGCCACTTTTTAATTCTTTTTCACGCCGAGTTACTGTAGGCGTGTCCCATCACGCGCCGTCTGTTTCCACCCTCACGCGTCTTTTGGATGGCGCGTGCGCATGCATACGGCGTCCAAAAATGCCCGACCGTCGTCTAGAACGATTTTTCGCCATGATCTTTTCCTCATGGGGCGGCGCGTGTAGCTATGTGGTGTCCGGGTACATGTCAATGGTCGTTTGAATTCCCCCCCTCATTTCTCTCTCCTCCTGCGCAAGCTGACATCAGCGAAGCAGTGTTTTTGGCAAAATTCATTTCGGTCCCTGAATGACCAAATTTGTTGTTCTGACCCTTATTGCAATTATATAAGTTTTGATTTGTTTCAATTGCGTCCTTCAATTCAAAATAATTATAATATATAGTTTCAGTTTTTGCAATCCTTAATATTTTTGGTATCCAAGTTTTGCTTTATTTCAATTTTATCCTTCCAAGCAAATTAATCATAAATCCTTAATAATTTTGGTGCCAAAGCTTGATTTCTTTCAATTTTATCCTTTCATGCGGATAAATTACATATTTGAGTTTTATTTCGGTCCCACTTCTTTTAATTTCTGATTTTATTTTGGATTATGGAATTTCCATATTATGATTTATTTCAATTTTGTCCTTTAAATTAGATTTATTACAGATATTTTTTTTTAATTTTATCCCTTATACTTTTAATGCTATACTTTTAATTATTATTTTTGTCCGTGTTTATATGTGCATGCTCTTGGTTATTGTTTCCAATTTTTTTTTATTCCACTGTTATTAAGATTTTTTTCAATGTTTAAATTTTAATTTGTATTGGTGATCATTTTAAAAATAATATTTATTATTATTTCTTTTTTTTATTGTTCAAGTTCAACAGTTTCTTTAAATATAATAATATTTATTTTCTGTTAATATTGTTAGGTATTGAATTTTCTAATTATTATAGATAAAACATTCAAAATAATAATAATGATTATTTGTAAGTTTTATTTTCTTTTAAATATGTCAGCCTAATTATATATTTTGATATTTATTTAATGTTAGAGCCTTAATATATATATATATATATATATATATATATATATATATATATATATATATATATATATATATATATATAGCCTAAGTTATTTTGAAAAAAAAATTAATATCATTGTTCTAAAATACTTTTAATATCATAATATGAAAATAAAAAAATTATGGAATTTTTTTCTCATCAATTTTATTAATTCCAATGTTATTAGGTTTAGTTTTTTAATATTTACATTTTAATTTCTGTTTGTGATCATTCAAAAATAATATTGTCTATTTTTTTTTCTTTTTTTTATTCTTCAATTCAGATAATATTGTCGTTCTAAAATACTTTTAATATCATAATATGAAAATAAAAAAATTATGGAATTTTTTTCTCATCACTTTTATTATTTCCACTGTTATTAGGTTTAGTTTTTTAATATTTACATTTTAATTTCTGTTGGTGATCATTTCAAAAATAATATTGTCTATTTTTTTTTCTTTTTTTTTAGTCTTCAATTCAGATAATATTGTCTATATATATATATATATATTGTTTTTCAAAAAATAATAATTTACTATTAGTATTCTAAAATATTTTTGATATAATAATATGAGCAATAAATTTTACAACCAGTTTCATACATAGAAAAAAAAAAAATTCTAATAAATTTTATCAAAAGAGTTTTAATAGTAGCAATATTCAATCGCTTTTCGGTGGAAAAAAAACCCTTTTCTAACATATTTGATGAATTATAATTTTACTGATTAAATATTAAAATAAAAAATTACAGCACATAAAAAATCAAGCAGTTTTCAATACAGATAAAAAAGCCCAGCGCATCCCGCAGGCAAATTCGCTCGTGGCATTCTATATCTTGAAATTCAAAGATATCCCTCGTAAACCCTAAATCCATTTTAAAACCCGAGAAAAGGTAAAGCACTTGGGAAACACAAGAAAATGTAAAAGCATTTTGTTTTTTTGAAAAACATCCCCAATTAGCATGACAACGTGATGATAAAAAGTTTGCGATCTATAAAATAAATTTCGATTTCGAGCCAAGACATGCACCGTTATAAGAGTTTGAAACAATCGGGGTTTTACTCGCTCACCTGAATCAATATAATATATTTTTAGGGGATATAGCTTCCTCGCATAAAAAAATAAAAAACCCTTGGAAAAAAATAAAAAAGTTAGATTTTTATTTTGTTTGGTGCAACCCCTAGGGATATCTTTGACATAAGAAAATAACAAAAAAAGGACTATTAGAGAATATGTGAACATACAAGAATTCAATCGCATGATTTCACACTCCAACTCTGGTCGGAGATTAACAGGGAGAATACAAGGACAAATTGATCAATTTATCTCGATTATAATAAAATTCGAGTAAAATAAAACTATATTATGTTTTTCATCAAATAATTTAAATTTTAATTGATTTTTTTATCAAGTTAAATGAAAATTGTGAGATCTAAACTCATGATTGTTGGATAATAAAATAGTACTATTACTCAAAAAAATTAGTTCTCGATGATATATGATTTTATACTAATATATTTTTTATATATTGTCAAGAAAAGCTTTTTAAACTTGAAATTAATATAAATATAATTATTTTATTAAAATAACTAAACAAATAGATAACATAATGATTTCATATTACATCAAGGCAATTTATTATGAATATGTTTTAATAATTAAACCCAAATTCCTAATAAATAAGTGGGGTTGCAGCAAGGGAAGCGGTACTCTTACGTAAGAGATCCTTCGCACAGTATCATGATGCAAAACTACAAACAGCAGCACACTGCACATGAACTAAGTGTTATTAACAAATAACTAAAAGAATACGAAATTTACTGTTCATTTACTGTTCACTGTGTCTAAAATCACTGTGGACGCGAGCTTTTTCATCCGTGCGTCGCGCGAGTTCGTCCACCCTTTTTTTTTTTATCTTTTCCGGATGTGAACAGTGTATTACCGATTTCGTCCCTGATAATAAGACAAAATAACGATTTACGCTGAGGGGCACGGGCGTAATTGACCACGTACGGACCGGTCCGGTTCGGTCCGGCCCGCCAGACCCTTTTTTTTTTTTAATATTTTTGAAAATGTGTAATGACGTTCGTAGCCCCCGA